>JAYESA010000017.1:32376694-32506694 GCA_036927795.1 Iris macrosiphon | reverse complement strand
CGTATACACTAGATTGTCACAAATTCTTACTCATTAATAATTTTATGTTTCATTTTTCTAGCAAATATTAATAATATAAACCATTTTTCTTAGCCTTTACATTAGACAAACATAGAAATGCAGAGTTATTTTTAAGATAAGAAATGCTTTGAAGTGTTTGAAATCCAATAGTTTATAAATTGCTTGATATGAACAAGAATGGAAAAGTTCTCTATATAGGTGATGATTTACATTCCTTATTTATTCTGTGGATCATATTTTTATATCTTGTGTGGATGAGATTAGTTGTGCCATATTGTCGTAGACTTGATTTTACAACTTAAGTATGCCCTGATGGATCCAATAAATTGGGTTTGTCCATCGGTGCGTGCTGCTGGCCATTGCCACGTGTCTAGTCCCTCGGTATTTTGGGACTGGGACGTGACATGATACACTTGCGATACGGCTCCAATACACCACCAAACGTATCACGAATGATATGAGCAAGTCTAGAATCATAATTATGAACAATATAAAGTTCTAGATTTTGACACAAAATATAGTATGGTAGAAAAATTCTAATTATAGTTGGCCACCCCCTCACCCCCACCAATGTGGGATGTCTGGTCCCACATTGAATTTTGTATACACAAATACACGATTGGGAAGTGTGCCATGATGTGAGACCATATCTTTTGTTTAACAAGTGCTATGAAGAAGCGTGCCCATACTGTATAGTCTGTACCTCATTTGGTACCAAGTGGGTTTTCGCCAAACATAACGTTATGACTTATGTGTTCCAGGTAACATTTGTCAAGCTTAAAGAGCAGAACACAGTCCGTCCGTCCCCCGCACCCCCCCCCCCCCCCCCAACCCTCCCCCCAACACCCACATCTCTCTCTCTCTCTCTCTCTCTCTCTCTATATATATATATATATATATATATATATATATATATATATTTCCCCCCCCCATAATTGCAGTACATCTACAAATCTCTTGAATGTGCTCTGGTCTTTTGCTCGATTATGTTGTATGAACATGGTACAATGGTGTTCATATCATCTGATGTAAGATATCTGTATCCTGTTTTCGTGTCCTTAGACTCTTTACCCGCATTCATGCAACATAGCTGCTCAACGGTCCATATTTACGTGCCTTTTGCATCGTTTTTCTCAATTCACCACTAGGGCTGATCTCTAGCACACGATCCTCCACTTAGGCTGACCACCATCACATTGGGCCAATCTCCATCCCACGATTCACCACTTGGATAGTTGACTCCCACTAGTTTCTCTCTCATTAGCACCTACCTGAATATCTTAATTTATCCTTCTTTACAAATTAAAATTAAAATTAAAATTTAGTATTCACATGTGTCGTAGGTTTATATGTTGTTCATGACTTCATGTTTCATACATCTGCACAAATATGTTGAATACCTAGTATATATCAACCCAGTGCTAATCTAGGCTATAAAACCAATCCCCTTATGCTTAATCAGGAAGGGATAAAAGGCTTGGTCACAGTAACAACTATTAATAGATGAACCATCGACATCAGGAAGTTTCCGGATCGAAGTTATAAGTCCCATCTTTCTCACAATTTGTACTCAAATGAATCCTACTTGCTTTATTTTTTTTTCTCTCTCTAGCAATTCGATGATAGAGACTATCCTCCTTCCGAGGGTAGAATGGATTCACTGAAGCCCTTGCAATGCTGGGTTTGGTGGTATAGACGCATGAAGTTGTTAAACTGAAGCCAGTTGCGACTGAACAGAGGAATGGACCTTTGATTAGCGAAAAGGAATGGTTGCATACATTCACTGTGCGTTTCTGGTTCCAAGTGGAACCAAATTTTGATTCCCTAAATGTAATATTGTAGTTCGAAACCTTGTCCACATGTGAATTTCAAATGTAATTCCATACAACTTATAGATGTCTTCCATTGTGCACTTGATTATTAAAATATAAGCAAATATTGGACCAAAATTTGTTGTCTTATTTTGTCTGGGAACATGCTAAATATGCATATTACCCTAAATAAGCAATGTTTGCAATCAGTTCTCCTTTTTATGGACAAATAGTTAGATATTTATAGCTAAATTGAAACATTGAAGGAGTAGCTTGTATAACCTGAGACCCATAATGCAATAAATTTCTTTATTGTCAGTATCCTATGATTCATATCTTGCAATACATTATGATACAACATATAAACAATAGGATGCGTTGGAAATGAAGGGTACAACTTATCCTATGATACACTTTTGTATTTGATGATACATACTTATCACATGATACAATTTATTTTATCCGAAGGAAATTATCTGGTTAACTTAAATCTAAACTGCTTAAACCCGATTAACATATAGAAATTAGTGGTTAAAATATACAAACATATAATTAAAACTCGACCAGGATACCGGCACAACCCTTTTTTGACTTCTTTTTAACAACCTTATCTTTGATTGAAACTCTTTGGATAGGAATATTCTTCTACATGTCCTTTATTGACTTGTAACATCACCAATGATGACATCAACATCTCCAACAATGACAAAAACATCTGAGGGAATGCATGTAGCATATTTGGAGGCTATAATTATGTGAAGTTTACGTAACTCCTGCGCTGTTTCATAATGTTCAATGGTCTGAGATTTTAAGTTTAACTTAGGAAACTGAGTCTTCTACAAAGGAATATATTTTTTTTTTATCCAATATGTTGTTGTTATTACTATTATTGATTTTTTTGATCCTTTTCTTTATCATGTAGTGGGTCGTATCTTGAAGGGTTTTCCACCTCTGTTTTAACTAGTTATCTGTTCTTTGCAAATCCTAATGTGTAATCAAACAATTTTGCAATGTCAAGTCAACATTGTTCTAATTGCGGCCTAGGCGGCCTCCGGCCGCAGGATGTTCGGTTCTGAAATTTAAAAAAAAAAATTAAAAAAATTCAAAACTTACCTCGTAGGAGATTGGGAGGCGGCAGCGGGTGGTGGTGGTGTTGCTTCTGTTGCTGCTAGTGGTGGTGGTGGTGGTGCTGCTGCCCCTAAGAGGGAGAGGGAGAGGGAGGGAGGGAGGGAGGGAGGAGAGGAGGGGAGGGGAGGAGAGGAGAGGAGAGGAGTGGGGCCTGCTGCCTCTCTCTCTCTCTCTCATATTTGTGTGTAAAAAAAATTTGATAGTTTTAAAAGAAAAAAAAATGTGGGTACCCCAAGATTCGAACCACAGACCTCTCCCCCAAGAGAGTGCAAGACCTATCACTTCCCCTGCTAGCCAAATGGTTAAAGCTGATTTGTATTCTCATTTAGCATATATATAATATATATGTAAGTAACATATGCATAAAATAAATAAAAAATTCAGTATGGCGCCTAGGTGCCGCTTAGGCGTCCCTTTGGTGCACCGAACCCGCCTAACGAAATTTATAACATTGCAACTCATTGCTCATAATCAATGAAGCTCTTACTGATGCAATTGTGCCATATTAATAAGTAATATCATTCTTAATTATCGAATTTATGATGAACTTGTTACTTAATGCTTGATGATGTGCCTTCTTGTTTTCAGTGCATTAAGTATATTCATAATTCATATATGTGTGAATATATTAAATTCCAACCAAATTCCTATGGAAAATGTAACTTATGATTCACTATATGATACAAGATAAGGTAATCAAGTGAATTGATAGTTTGATACACAATAAGTATCTCTAATCCACAACATAGCTTATGGATATACGATAAAAGTCGCCCACTATTCTATCTCCGAAATTTAATGTACATGCTAATATTAAATTAGAAATTTCAACCTTTATGAACCATGGTACTTATTTACCGCTATATCATTGTTGTCCAAGATTTCTCTCATCAAAATGAGTTTACTAGCAGATAAAATACTCTTCCTGGAATTGAAATTGTTTGTGTTTGAATGCTTCTGTCCTCATTCAGTATTTGTAATCTCTCTTTGCTTTCATTTTCTGATGCCATTTCTCACATAACTTCTATGTTTCAAAGGAACTGATCGAAGTTAGTTTTGAACTTAATATATCATTGTTAGTCGAGCAGATGACACTGCTAGATTATTGTCCAAGATTCATTTCTCTCATCAAGATGGTTTTACTAGCAGATAAAATACTCTTCCTGGAAATTGTTTGTATTTGAATGCTTCTGTCATAATCTATTTCTGCTTTCATTTCTGATACCATTTCTCACATAACTTCTATGTTTCAAAGGGAACAATCAAAGTTAGTTTTGAACTTAATATATTCAAAACCATCACAGTGTTATTTTCACAATTGCCTTTTGTCAGTTTGTCACTAAGGCTCTGAAGTCTGGACAGGAATTCTGATCTGATTGTCTCTATATTCAATTTATTTATTGTCAGTTTGTTGGCGTTACAGCAGACATGGCCCTTAGCAGAACCTGGAAGAAAAGGACTCAAACAGCCGACCCCAAAATTTGTGATAAAAGGCTTTGTTGTTGTTCGTTGTTGTTGTTATTCGAACTAAAGATAGGTAAAGGTGTATATCCTTTAATATATGAACATCAAAAATAAAGAAAAAATAGGTTCAATGTATATGTATGTTATATTATGCATGTTTGAGGTATAGAACATCAATCAAGTAGGTTTAACAGACTATCACAAAACGTACTCAAATTTTCCAAAATGATAATCAAACTTAAATTAATATTTCATTCTCCAGTTATGTGCATCTATGTTACATCGGTTCGATGAGAGGCCCTCAAATTATATGTTTCTCTCTCTCCTTGGTTGTGAAAGTCCAACGTAAGAAATAAAAATGAATTCGAGTGAGTGGAGGTTGGGATCTCGAGTCTGAATTTTTATATTCCTAGGGTTTTGAAAGAGGGGAGAAGAGAGGTTTAGATCTAAGAAAGAGACAATGCAACGGTTTAATACAATAGTCCCCCCCCCCCCCCCCCCCCCCCCCCCCCCACCCACAACCCACACCCAACCAACCAACTTGTAAAAAGCAAGTTTAAAAAAAAAAACTTGACCTGGTCCGCCCGAACCCGGGATCACGCGATCTGGGTTGGATCCTGATCCACGATCCGGATGATATGATCCAGGAGATTCCCGGACATGGGCGATCCTGGGCTGCGAGTCGGATTGCTGGCCCTCTAATCCGGGTCGGATTGTACTATCTGCGATCCTGATTGTATGATTTTGACAACAAAGGTTGCAAGAGTGTAATGTATAACCTTTAATGTATGAAGCCCCCTTGCACTTCTCTAGGGAATGATTGTTGCAAGAATTGGCTAGTTGGAGGGATAAAAACTACGTTAAAAAACATACTTAATTCTATATTCGTAGTTCACTCAGTTAATGGGTTATATCTGATATGTAGTTAATTGCTATATGTAGGTGTATAATACATTGTGTGTCTCTTGCCATGTAGTTACTGTCTTTTATTTCCATAAACAGAGGACTCAAAACTTTTAGAATATTTCATTTCATTATTATTTGCAGGTTGCAATTGGTAAACATTGGAGGATGTGGGCCATTTATTTGGGTCCGTTCTTATTTCTTATGGTAAGCTACAATTCTAGGTCCCAGCTAGAATGCTTTATGACTGTAGCACTTTGTTGCTGGAGAACTGCTGTATATTGAGATTGTTCTGCATTAGACTACCAAAACAGCATTTTCTTTATGAAGATGCATCAAGAGTTTTCTAATCGGACCATGTGTGCTACTTCAGTGGTCTTTCAGTTCTAGTACATGTTGAACAGATGCTGGGATACCATCGATTATACAAAGAGTTCTTGTTTGCTCTAGTTTTTAATATTATTTCTGATTATATTTTGATCCAGTCAGCTATGTACATGATGAAATTTAGATGTAAAAGCGTCTTGTGTAGATATTGGATTAACATGTCATAATGCCATACTATATTTACCAATGTTTTTTGAATGATTGCTTGTAGACTGTAAAAGATGCTGATATACGAGCCAATTTCATTCGCGAGCCTAGTTGGTTGTGGATCAAACTGATGGAGATACGCCAAGCACTTTGGGTGATGTAGATATAGCAGGGGATGATGCTTCACGGAAAGAATTGTCACTCTCAACAAAAACATTAAAAGAACTTAGAGAGTTGCCTGATGAATCCTTTAGGAGGTTATTTTCTAAAGCAGGACAGAAGCATTTACTACCTTCGGAGGTTTGTACTCACATATTCCTTCAGTCTTTCTTCAATTTGGCTTGATTCTCTTTGCATATTTATGACCTATATTGTATCACTTTGTTGTTTTCCTTTTGAGAATTATGATGCAATTTATGTGTTTGACAAATAAACTGTAATCTCAGGCTGAACATATTTTAGAAAGACTTTGGAGAAATGAGGCTCAACTTTGTAAGATGATATGTGATATTCAGAATAAGAATACGAGTACATCTGTGAGCAGCAATGGTTATGCAATGTTCTTCTTGAAGGCACTTTCTGTTCCGCCAAGCAAGTTCCGTCCGAGTGCCGGGATTGATCGTGGGGGTGAGCATTATTTGACCTCCTCAAAGTTCTGCAGTAATATATTTATCGTAGAGATTCTTTTTTCACAAAAGCATCTGCACGACCTCCATCTCTGCATTCTCTGCACGACCTCCATCTCCCCAGTCTTTGCCCTACCCCGCATAATATATTACTTTCAAGGCTCATGTGTCTCTCAACAATTTCCTTCTCTAGTATGTGCAGAACATTTTCAAAAGATCTGTTTGATTTTTGAGCTCATCTTTCTTTCTTTCTTTCGTTCGTATCGTTGAATTCTTTTCTTTTCAGTTCATGTTTTTTCTTAGCCTACCATGCATATACAACTTATGTTTTTTCTTTACTTTCGTGTGTATGTGTTTATGTTTTGCTGTTGTGAAGTTCATACCTCTCTGCTCTCTCCATTCTGTATTCTTTCAGACATCATCTTCATAGCTACCAATTGCATTCACCTGCTGTTCAATAATTAGGACATGTATATACATTTCCCGGAGAGCTGCTATCCTGTGAGGCTATGATACTTTTGACAAAGGACATGTATCTGGGTCAAACCCATTGTGCAAAACATTCACTTTTATTGAGATCTGTTTGATAGACCTAGTTTTAACTATAGAAGTTAAATTCTAAACCCCATACCTGAGATGTATTTGATACTTATAACTTTTTATGCGTTGTTGAAAACTACTAAAATGTAATTTGCATCTTCAAAATTTAGAAATTCTAACGCGATTACCATGTTGGATGTAGTACCACAAACACAAATATGTCCCTCAAAAGTCCTCGTAGTATTATTAAAGATGTAGCTGGTTCTATACTCTGCTGCTTCACCATCTTAGTTGGTAGCCAAGACCTACCTTGGCTTAAATGTGACACTACCAGACCTTATCTTTTTTGAATCTAGAACATGGTCCAGACCTAATAGCTTAGAATTATAGATATTATTAATAATTTAATAAAAAAGTTAAAAAAAGAGGATTTTTTTAGGGCTGGCACGGACCCGAGACCTCCACGTTATCCCTCAATAGCCCCATCGACTAGGCCACCCCCTGGTGACTAAAGAAGAGGAAATGAATAATAGCATTTCCCCTTTTTTTTTCCTCTTGATTCCTTCCCTTTTTGTATCTGCATAGGAAGCACGAACACTCCAAGATGGTTGCCATGTCCATGATGATCACAATTTGGACACAATATGTACACTCCAAAATACACTAGGAGATGCTAAAAATGGTGGCACACACTTGTTACTATGTCCGTTTCAAGTTGTCCTATTTGTGTCCGTGCAACATAGGTCTGCTCATCTTAATCTCTGACTCTGACGTTCATTGCCAGGCGTCAGCAGGTAACTCTATATCTCGCTCTCTTACTAACTTTTCCCCCCGCTTTTTTTCCTCCTTTATTATGTCAAGTTAGTGATACTCTTAGTAGTTGTTTATTGAACATATCACTCAGTTGATGTTTAGTGTCAAACTTGTGGGTGCGATATGCATAACAAGATTGCATAAGATTTACGCTTGTATTTTTAATTAAATTTATCTTTTGAATGGACAAATTTTATGAGCATGGACGTCAACTAGACACATTCAGATATATGATTCTTATTAGTTGATGTCTAGACTCATTGTAACATATTTCACAAAATGTTCGAAAAGATCACAAATAATTCATATATTTAAAGGAAAATGAATAGATCCATGGATAATTTAACACCCAATGACTTTAGACTATTTTTTGAATTATTGTGGGCTATGTTGGAAATATCTTATGAGGCAGGCTATAATGTTACATTGCATCTTATGATATACAATGGTATCACTTATAAATCACACAATTAGTTGAATATGAGGGAACACTTAATCGTAAGAAACACTTTATGCATCGTACAATACGCAACATATCACCCGATATGGTGTATCATATGCTATATTGTTAGTATCATATGCTATACAGAAAAAAAAAAAAAACTAACTCTTTCACATTATTACTGAAGTTTCTAAATTTTCCAGAACTCTGTAGTTTGTAACAACTTCACTAATTTCATGTCTAAGAAAGTGTTCCTCATTTTTGCAACTGTTATTCTATCCTCTTGCTTATGATACCTTTCCCTTAGCGCCTCCCCCCCCTCTCTTAAACACTTTTATGCTACGGTTTAAAACTGTTAAATTGTTGTATGCTGTACCTTTTTTTTATTAGCAAAAGGCTAGTATTAGCATTATCATATAACCCTAACCAGTCGTCAGTCTCTATAGTTTATATTAATTGCAGTTGTACAGTTAGACTGCAGTGCGGATGTGGACTGACACTTTTATTATTTGGTATTAACTAGGTCTTGGAACATCCACAAAATCGTCTATTGAGTAAAGTGCAAGAATCCAACATTGCTTTACGGAATTTAATTGCAAGTACTCCTGATCATCCTGATATTATCCGAAGGTGGATGGACCTTCAGAGGAGCGTCAATGTGTTGTTTGATAGTACAAAAGGCCTTGGTAGGTATCTCAGTTTGAACAGTCTTCATTGTTTTCTAAATATTTATCAAAACTTGGCGTAAAGCAATCGAACCCTCAATATCAAACTTGGTCTATACTTTATTTTAGATCTTGTTTAATTCGAATGCGAAGTTTGCATACAAGTACTATGCTACAATTTCCCCCTTGTCATTACATACTCACAATTTCTGGCTTTTCTGTCTCATGCAGGTAAAAGTGAAAGAGAAGTTAATGGGATACGCCAATTGTTGGAGAAGAAGGAAGGCATTCTGAGGCAGAAGATGATGGGAAAGAGGGTTAACTTTGCCTGCCGATCTGTTATATCTCCTGATCCATACTTAGCAGTCAATGAAATAGGGATTCCTCCTTATTTTGCATTGAAACTAACATATCCAGAGGTATATATCATGAATATGAAACAAATAAGTTTTCAGTTTCACAAACTCATTTGGCTCATGCACATTACATAATACGTGTAGATGTGCTCTCATATGCACTTGCCCATTAACTTGGTTACTTGAAATTGGTTCTCTTGTGTGCATATGTATGATATAAGAATATATACTTGGCAGCTTCATACAGATGTACTTAGGTTAGAGGAGCCAAATAACCTGCTAATATTACCATCATGCATTGCATCAGAATTGTGTAATTTAGGTCATCTTTATACTTGTAAGAGAAATGGATGCACATTTAAACATTTTTCCTTGAGGCAAACAATGCTAAACTAGCATAGTATGTGTCCTGGAGGCAGACCATGCTACACTAGCATAGATACAAATAACACAAGATACGAGAATGGTATGAAATGAAGCAGATGGCTGATACGAGTGGCTTTCTCACAATTTGCTTAGGTATTCTTCGGTGTATACTTTATCGGTGCAGTTATTGATGTAATTGGGTATGTCCTTTTGCAGAAAGTGACACCCTGGAATGTCAATAAACTGAGGCACGCTATCATCAATGGTGCTGAAGTTCATCCTGGAGCTTCACATTATAAGGATAAAGATGGTTCATATAAATTGCAGGTACAAAGAAATGTGCGTAATGCAATTGCGAGAAAGTTACCTACATCTCGAGGAGCTATAACACAATCTCAGAAGGGTCCAGAATCTGATTGTGAAGGCAAGTTTGTTTATCGTCATTTACAAGATGGCGATATTGTACTCGTTAATCGACAGGTATGATTAAATTGGTACACAGGTCTTCTGTTTGTTTATTTTCTTCAATTTGCAAACTTCTAGCAATGATATGCTGATCAGTATACGTCGAGGCTTGTAGAACTTTTTCTTCAATTATAAGATAACTTATTTTTCTTATTCTTACATGATTTAACTGATGGGAAAAAGTGATAAAGATATGTAGATTGTTTGTGTTTTACTCGGTTTATAGTATTTTTCTATGATGTATCAGATTTCTAGCTCTGTATCATGATATATCTGTGAAGTTCTTTAAGCAGTTTCATTTATTATTAGGTCCCTGGGTTTTTACAGATTTACTGAACCTAACAAAGTATATTAATACAGTTTACTATATATTTATCCTTGACTAGTTGTTACCTCTCTCTGAAGAAACTCTATTTTAGAATCTTCAGATGGATATTGAGATTGCCTGGACATTAGGAATCTATCAATTTTCAATTCACTTGCAAGTTGGCATATAACAAAGTCGAGTAAGCACTAACTGGATGCATGCCTTCAGACCATGAACTGGTAAACTTTGATCTTGATAGGCAATTACCAATGGGTAGATTAAGCGAATAGCATAACAAATTACTTAGAAGTTACAAACCCCTCATTTGTTAGTATCCATTATTTTTGTACTTGTTGGATGATATTGCCGGTAAACTCAATTCTTTGTTAGAAAGTAAATTATTAATGGAACATAAATGTGCCACTTTTTATCCATTGATGAGGAACTTTAGGGTCCCACCTCAAACAAAATATATTTTAAAATCACTTTTACTATCTCCTCTCGATTCCTCTATCGCTCACTGGTAATGAGGGTGATGGATGCGAGGTTTTCTCCCTTCTGCCTCTCTCCCACTCACTAACCCCAACCTCCCCAACAGTCCACACACACATACCCAACACCGAATAGCATGTGGTGTTGGATGATTACAGGTGATATCTGCCTGCAACCAGCCCCTGTTGGTCATAGCAGGCCCAACTTGGCTAAACAGCGGTGTATGCCCATTGCTAAACTGTATCTTATATTAGAGCAAGATGCAGGGGAAAGGTTTTTTATATTGTTACTTTTGCATAGCAGGCCTAACATTCCGACGATAGAGGTTGGTGCTTGTTGGACAGTATCACATACTAGAGCAAGAGGCAGGGGAGGTGTTTTTAATATTGTTTCTTTTGCAAAGTTTCTCCTTTATTTATTTGTTTTATTTTTCTTTTTTAAGACGAGAGTCTCTTTGATAAGTGATATGTTATTAAATTATGAAATATAGATTTCCATAGAAGAATGGCTAGAAAGTTTCCAAATATACAAAGTAGACAGTTTCCTAGGAGATTTTTGCAGTGACCAAGTAAAATTGATTTAAATGCTATATGGGGTTCAAACTTCTAATTAAACTCGAGTCTTGATATAATTTTCTTTCATATATCCTTGCAAACAAGTTTCTGTATTAGGTTTACCTACATCAAGGATCATAAGCAGGATAAGCTTTTTGTGGTCCTTGCTTTTTTCTATATCAGACTGTTAATCTCTGTGATTACAGAAGCAATTGGCTAGAACAGTGTAGTATAAGGGCTGGGTGGTTGTTAGAACGTACAAATTTTATAGTGGGCAATTTAGTGGAAATGGCTAGGAGATTTTATAGGATAGTTTTTTTATTGCAGTTATTTCAAGTAGAAAATTACAGATGATGGTGCCAATTAGAAAAGCAGCACTACTTATACTCGATTAATTAAATTCATCACAGAAATGAAAGTTAGGATTGTTGTTAGAGTGTACAAATTTTATAGTGGACAATTTAATGGAAATGGTTAGGAGATTTTTATAGGACAGTTTTTTTTATTGCAGTTATTTCGAGTAGAAAATTGCAGATTATGGTGCCAAATTTCTAAGCCGCACTACTTATACTCGATTACTTAAATTCATCACAGAAATGAAGGTTTTAAGGAATTAAAAGTAGTCCAGCCTGACATCAAGATCGTTTGTCCGGATCATCCACACATTTGAATGCTAGGTGTTTGTTTCACCTTTTGAAGAAATGAAGCACTATAACTATATGAATCATAGAGCAGTTCACTAAACATGCTTGATACAAAGTGAAGGGCACGCGTTGTTCAGGAAGGAAATGTTTACCACGATGAACTGGTTCTTGGAGCGGAACAAGAGCACACAAGATATAGTGAGCCGACTTTTACATGTATAAGCCATAGGAGCTATCAAGGTTATATAAGAAAATACTGTCAACCAATCATTGTAACTATATTCCTGCATTTATCCAACATGACCCTTTCACGGGCCTTTCCCTAGAGCATTAAGAATCCTTTCACGGGTGAAAGATGTTGGATCTTAGAGGTTGGTCTGTTACTTGTAATATCTTTTGTAATATTAAATCGTTGTATGCAGTCTTTGGTTAAATCTCCCCCCCCCCCCCCCTCCCCTCTTCAAATTTGCTGTCTTGGTGGTCAATCTGCTAGTAATCAAATTAGAGATCTTAGGCAGGATTTTATGATAACTGGATCATAAGCACATAAGGGTGTCATAAGTTCTTCTGCTCAAGCTCCTGGGGACCAGTAAACTGACAGTTCTGCATGTGCTTCTGTCACTGGGCTTTGTACCTACTAGGAGGAAGCATAGCAGGGAAGGACGAGAGATGAACGCAAACGTCTTCTGGTTAGGTTAACAAAACTGTGGGATGTCGACTAACAATGCGGCTTATAGCTGACTGGAGCACAATCATAAGTTGAGGTGGATTTGGCTCTGTTTATAGGGACCTCAGAGAAAGTTTCACACATTGTGATCTCAATTCTCAACTTATTTGAGCTTAGCCAGTCTTAGTTTTTCTATAAGCGAGTCCTTTACTGATTGTTGGTTGTCTCTGTTTAGGGGTATTCATTAACCGTTTCAACTGAGACAAACCTCAAGATGAGACCCACATAAGTGTGTCTCCTTTTTCTCTCTGTCAAGGTTAAATTAAGCCTAATGACATATATATTTCTTGAGCCTATATCTAATTGAATAAGGCACTGACATTTCCTACACGAAAAATAGTTAATCAATGATGTCAATGTTATGCAGTGAGCTTTTGTTTTGATGTAGTTGGTTCTAGGACTATGACAATACTATATTGTTTTTATATAATGCAATCTCATTTTGGAGTAATGACGGACATGAGGTAATAATAACTGTCATTATTATAAGCTCAATAGGATTTTAGGATTGGTCATGCTAATAAAAGAACTATGTAATATTGACTAGTCAAGTTATGTTCAGCAGTGGAATCTAAGTGGTGCTAAAAGGATTATGAACTACAATTACTATAAAGATAAGGGAGAGGATGAACCAGATATTGGAAACTGGGGAATTCATATATATATATATATATATTGAAATTGGTAATTTGAAATGCTCGGGACTTTTTTTACAACTCACATACAACCTCACTCCCTCACCACCGCACTCGGGCGTCCATCTCGGACGTCCACAACGCCCTTTTCTCAACATCAACTCGTCTGCGTCCCGACTATCAACTCGGTAGTGTCTCTGCTCATCACTCCTCGCCTTGTAGGCCAGGTCATCACCTCCAGGTCTGACAGGATCCCCTGCAACCACAAGTTGCACATGAATCCTTCCCCTGAGCTCAAACACTTCCAGGGGATTCGAACCCCCACCCGACATACCCGGGTACTTATGCTTCCAAGTTCTGACCACTTGGACCATGTCTCTCTCTCTCTCTCTCTCTCTCTCTCTCTCTATATATATATATATATATATATATATATATATAGTCATACTTGCATATTTTTTAAATCAAAGAGAGAAGGAAGAGATTTTCTTTTCTTCACGAGGTTGTCGGTGGGGCTGGGTGACGTTTGTTGGGTTGAGAGGCAGGAAAGGGAGTTTACGTTTTTAGAAGGGAGGGAAGGAAAGGGGTTTGGTGGGATATGGAGGGCAGAAGGAAGATGTGGAGGGAGAGGTGGAAACGTGGGAGGATGAGGGAGCTGGGGAAGGATGCGTGTACACCAACAAAAGATAATAAGAAGAGAAGAAACTTCACACGCTGAATGAGTCTCATAAATTATACTACAACTAATTATTATCATTGATTTATTTGCAGCCTACACTTCACAAGCCCAGTATGATGGCTCATGTTGTTCGTGTTCTCAAAGGAGAAAAGACACTTCGAATGCACTACGCAAATTGCAGGTTTGTGTAGTAATTTTGAATTTATTTGAGATCCTGGCTCAACATGAACTGCATTTGCAATGTATTTCTTTGTTGGCAGCACTTACAATGCTGATTTTGATGGAGATGAGATGAATGTTCACTTCCCTCAGGATGAAATTTCACGTGCTGAAGCCATCAATATTGTCAATGCTAATAAGCAATACATTGTTCCAACTAGCGGAGAACCCATCAGGGGTCTGATCCAGGTACATAATAGTTATCAGCTTCGTAGCTATTTCTGATTTCCTCACATATTCTAGCATATATCTTTTGCATTAGACAAGAAGCTGAGCAGAGGATGATAGGTTATATATTTTCCATTTCTCTATATTTATGGGTAGCATTTTATTCAGGATCATATAGTAAGTGCTGTAATTCTGACCAAGAAAGACACCTTTTTTACCCGTGAGGAGTACCATCAGATTTTATGTGCTTCAGTTGTGTCTCCTGCATGTTACAGTTCTAATATTGTTAAGGATGGCCAAAAGATGTGCCAACTAATTTCTACTGATGAGATTCAGCCCCAACCTCCTGCTATTTGGAAGCCAAGGCCTCTATGGACAGGAAAGCAGGTTGGTGATCATTATTACTCATGTAGATAACATGTAAACTAACTGTACTGCTTGAGATATATGCACTTTGCCATTCACACAGTATGAACTGTAAGAGTTTGTTTCTGATGTGTAGATCATAACAGCAATCCTTTGCCATATTACAAGGGGTCGCTCACCTTTTAGTGTTCAGAAGGATGGAAGAATTCCGAAGGAGTATTTTTCAAAAGACAGTGAAGAATGCACGTTGAATATTTACAATAATTCCTTCATACATGGGATGATTGACAAAGCTCAGTTTGGAAAATATGGTTTAGTTCATTCAGTCCAGGAATTATATGGGGCCGATACTGCAGGCACTCTACTCTCTATATTCAGTCGTCTCTTTACTGTATTTCTCCAGGTTAGAATGCTTAATTTTTTCTACCGTTAAGATCTTTCTTTGTCGATAAAATGCCCTTTGAAATTTCTGATTGAAAATTTCAGATGCATGGATTTACTTGTGGAGTAGATGATCTTTTGCTTGTCCAAGGATCTGATAAACAAAGGGAAATGATGCTTAAAAAAAGTGAAGCACTAAGCGAAGATGTTCATTTTCGTTTTACATCTACAAAGGCTGGTTATACAGGTGTGTTCATATGTGCTACACGTGATAATCCGTATTTAGTTATTAGAAGCATTAATCCAGTGTCATTAATATACAAATTGTATATTTTACATTTGCAATACCCATATCATTATATCAAACAAAGCTGAATTCTGCTAGTTCTCTTCCAAATGGTATTACTTTGTAATATTAAGTATTAACCCTATATTTTGTCTTCACACTTGGTCTGTTTAAATACCAAAGATGAAACGGGTTCACTGAGGTGAATACGGCGGGAACGAGGTGTGGTGCAGTGCAGCCAGTTTGCCTTGCCATGTCCTGAGGCGCTCGGGTATACCAAGGCGCGCCATCGCGCAGGCAAAGAAACTGTTTCTATTTTTTATTTCTGCAATTATGTTTTTTTAATTCTGAATTATTATGTTCTTATGAAAGTTTGCCTTAAATAACTGGCACATAATTTTGGTTAGCAGCCAGTTTGCATTTTGTTAGTGTCACAGAGAACATGGCCCTTAGTTGAGTTGATCGGTAGAAAAGGATTTAAACAACTGACATACATTTTTTGGAATAAAGACTTTGTTGTTGTTTGGGGTCAGAATGAATGTTTCGCTTTATCATTTGGTTGGTCCTGAGTTTTCTTTTTATCTGTGAATTGTAATTCAATGAATTAACATATTTCTTGGAAGTCCAATCCTTTTCATGTGTTTGTTTGGGGTATAGGGACATTTAATTTTGACATAAAAGTAACTCCCCCAACACTGTTTAGTAAACAAAATAATTCAATTAGTACTAGACCTTGATGTTTGATGAGATTTACAGGAATTCATAATATTGTTGTATTAGGTTCGTGGCCAATTTTTAACAGACATAGCTAGAATTGTAATTTATTTAGAAAGTGCGGCTTGTTTCAACGAGGAACGTGTCGCGCCATGCTCCTCGAACCTCGAGCGCTAAGGGTACCTTGCACCCACTACATTCTATGCGCCGTGACAACATTGCAAGATAAATATATTTTAAATGGCCCATCCGTTGACACCATTTTCATATGCAATTAATTTACTTTTGTTGAATGTTCGATGGAAACTTCATATTGATAACCAGTCTTACGTCCACAAAAAATCAAATTGCAATGTGATTCCTCTTTATGATTGACAACCCCATACCCAATCCTTTAAAATTTTCATACGTGATTTGGAGTATTATGTTATCTTTTTCTAATTGTAATTCCTGTTTGTAGATCCACTGAAGTTGCATAAAGAAGTTGAAAAAGTTCTCAGAAGTACTGGAGAATCTGCAACAGTACGGTTGGATAGAATGATGTCCAATGCTTTGAACGTTTTAACATCGGAGGTTAATAAAGTTTTATTTCCTACTGGACTTCAGAAGCCCTTTCCAAGAAATTGTCTCTCTCTGATGACTACAACAGGAGCTAAAGGTGGATTGGTAGGTTTCATGCATTAAATTTTTTTTTTTCTCATTTATTTGGTTGATTTGAGGTTGTATGCATGTCGTTATTTGGATCCTCTCCTCTATGGGAATCATGAGGAGAGAGCTCGTCAGCAATCCCAATTGTTGAGATTGAGAGAGGCAGCTGGGATTGTCTGGTCCAAAAATTCAAAAATGCCCCTAAAAGGCACCCCTGAAAATAAGATCAAATTCCCAGCAACCTTACTGAAGTAAGAGTTAATTAGTCATTATGTACAAGGTAGAAGGAAGATAGACTATTGTGGTTTATAAGCATTATGCAAATTAGTCGTTCTATATCTTACTGAAGTACTATACCAGCTGCTAAAGCAGAGTCCCAGACTGAGACATTAGCAAATTGTTGTGTTATAACTACTTCTGAGAGTGTGTTAAACAAAAGATTTGAAGGGGGTATGTAAGACCTTATTTTTGTGGGGAATATAATGTATGTGCACGCATGCAAACAATCTTGAAAGGGCACAATAATAGCGATGGACTAGGATTACTTCAAAGATCTGCCTTGTTCATGTCGCACCGTGTCAGCCACGTATCAGACACAAAAATATTCCAAGGCAAGGCCAAATCAGTGTCATTAACGAATATTGTCTTGTCGTATTCACGCCTATGCAACATGAGTGATGGTATAGAGTCACAGGGTTCATGTTTCAATCTTCTCTCTCTCATACTTCCAGCATTTATATAACTTGGGGAATATTTCTGCCTTTTTAACATTTTTCTATATTTAACCTTTAAAAACTATTACATTGCCTAAGTACTGTTCTAGTCAAAAATTGAAACAAAACATTGAATGGAACAATTGAAACTGTTCTGTTAATTATTAATGATTATTCTACTTATCATTGATAAGTCTGTTGCATTTGAATTTCAGCTTTGGAGTCCTTAATCATGTACTGAAATTTAGTCTTTATCCTCAGAATTTCATAATGGGCATGCAAGTCAGGATTGATTATATACTTTATCGTTGAACATAGTGACTGGGCATCTCAGGATGCAGTGTACAAGCTCACTCTATTAGGTCAATATTGTGTATGATTCTTTTATATTTGACTTATGTATGAAATTTACATAAATTTGCATGTTGGCATGGATTTAATTCCCTTAGTTTTCATGATTCGTGCTAGTTAAAAACATGGATTCAGCAGTCAGATTGACCAAGTGTTCTCTGTTTTTCTTCACAGGTCAATTTGACACAAATTTCTTCTTTGTTAGGACAACAAGAGTTGGAGGGAAAACGTGTGCCACGTATTGTCTCTGGAAAAACTTTACCGTGTTTTCCTCCCTGGGATATTTCTTGTCGGGCCGGAGGCTTTATTAGTGACCGCTTTTTAACTGGTCTTCGGCCCCAGGAGTTTTATTTTCATTGCATGGCTGGTCGAGATGGGTATGATAATAACCTCATTCTGTTTGATCTTCTAAAAATCCCTTTGCCTGGCGTAACATTTAAAGAAGTGGTAGTGTACATCTCCAAGTTAGGAACTCATGCAACTTCATCACCATTGGCTCATGTAGGACAAAAGTTTAGCAGTTATTTCAACAAGTTTACTAACAATAAATACTACCAGTTCTCTTAAAATTTAATCGTATGTGGATCGGTGGCAATGGAATTGCATGTGGATGTATAGTGTTATTTCAAATCATGTACACTAGCTTTATTTTTCGAGCATGTGGCATAACATCATTTGTTTACAGATTGGTAGATACAGCCATAAAAACATCTCGTAGTGGATATCTGCAAAGATGCCTTGTCAAGAACCTAGAGAGCTTGAAGGTGTGTTACGATTATACTGTCCGTGATGCAGATGGCTCTGTTATCCAATTTGCATATGGGGAAGATGGAGTCGATGTTCTTAAAACCAGCTTTATCAGTGAATTAGACTTTCTTGCTGCTGTAAGACTACTTGAGCTTTTTTACTCTCTTTCTATTAAGCTGCAGAAAGAAATATGATTTACATGCTTAACAATTTTTAGAACCAAAGAGTTGTGGAGGAGGGTCTAAGCTGTCATCTTAAGGATGCGGATCTGTCAAAATCAAATAGCTTTATAAAGGATTTGCCAGATATTCTCAACAATAAAGCAACAAGATTTGCCTGCCATAAATCAAAGAATCAAAGAACTCCTTTCCATCAGATTAGGAGGAAGGACTTAATGAAATTAATGAAGCTCAAGTACCTGTCAAGTCTTGCTGAACCTGGTGAACCTGTTGGTGTCATTGCAGCTCAGTCGGTTGGAGAACCGTCAACACAGATGACGTGAGTCCATTTTCTTTTCATTGTATATTACTTTAAAATTTATATCCGTAACATATGTTCCATAAATTGCCAATTTTAGAAACCTTCCTCATTTGGACTCTAGTAAGGTGTGCTATAAGAGTTAGAATTGATCATCAAGTCCCGATTCCTCTTGATTATTTTTAATTTGAATTTTCTGTACATTAGGTACATTGGGATTTATGCAGATAGTTACACTCTGAAGCGAATTGTTATTACCTAAGAGGCTAAGAGTTTGATTTTTGGATTTCGGTAGATTCCTTATTCAATCTAGATCTTTCTTTTTTACTCTAGTAAAACCATGCCTATGTAAATGTTGTGGAACTTGATATAAGCTAGAGCCTGTAAGATACTAGTGTGCCAAGAATAATTAGCCAACTAGGTATAAGACCTGATAAAGGGCATTCTCAAAGAAATAAGGCACTTGCTAATCATTTGATGTTCCTCCTTTGAGTCTTTCTATCCATGCATTCTGTTTCTGTCCGGTTAAAGCACACCGTTGCATTCTAGTGAACTATTTAAGCTTTTAGCAAGCCAAAAAGAAGGCTGAATGGAAGAAAGGATTCAAACAGCTGACACCAAAAACTTGGGATGAAGGCTTTTGTGTTGTTGTTGTAGCAAGCCCTAAATAATTTATCTGATTTGTCTCTTCAACAAAACATATACTCATAATGCAGAATATAATCAGTCATCTAATCCCTTTTCCTTTACTGTATTATTTTTCAAATTCAATCCTTATTACACTGCTTGTATTTTTGAAAAATAAGGATAGCCGTAAAGAGCCCCTTGATAATGTACCTGACTTCTTTCTTCCTAATTATGTCTCTCAACTGCTTATCTACACTGCTCTTTGATCCGGCAAACTTGTACCGGAACACCACATTCTTTTGTTTTTGTTGGATTCTAATGAACATGTTATTAAAATTTATTTTCACCATCTTTTCAGGAGCTCTATGCTTAGTAAGGATGAGTTTCTTTGTTCCTAATTGTTTTGTTAGTTTGCATGATAACCATGTAATAGCATCTTAATGACCTTTTAAACGACACTTCCCTCTTTCAGTCTCAACACCTTTCATCTTGCTGGCCGAGGAGAGATGAATGTGACGCTAGGAATACCACGATTACAAGAAATTCTAATGAATGCAAAGGAGAACATTCGCACTCCAGTCATGACATGCCCTTTGCTTAAAGGGATGACGAAGTAAGTTGGGCATCTTAAGTCCGTTGTACCCTCTACTTTTCATTCACATATACATTGCTTTGTCTTTTTACTCAAGTACCTCTTTTCGTGTCTTGGGCTACTATGGATAACTTGAAACTGTACTCTTTCTTCTGCAGGGAAGATGGTGAAAATCTTGCAGCAAAGTTAAGGAGGATTTGTATAGCAGATATTATTGAGTATGTGGAAGTGTCTACTTTGCCATTCTGTATTAATGGCAAGGACGTGTCCACTATGTATAAGCTCAAAATGAAGCTCCACCCACCTGATCTCTATCCTCCACATTCAGATATAACACTAAATGACTGCAGGAGAGTCCTAAGGACAACCTTTGTTGATGCAATGGATGTTGCCATTACTAAACACTTGGATATGATTTCCAGGATCAGTGGCATTGGTGTTTCTAACAAGGAAGACAGTAGTATGGAAGAAAGGGAAGAAGAAGATGAACCTGGAAGCAAATCTGCTAATTTGGAAAGTAATGATGGTGGGGACAATGAGGATGATGATGATAACAATGAAGATGAAGGTGCCGACGGTGAGAAGAGGAAAAAACAGATATATGATGAAGTGGAGTATGACGATGGTCTGGAGAAGAAAAGCCCTGCTATGGGTATGGGAGATGAGCATGAAGATGAGCCTGCATCAGATTTTGAGAGCGAAGTGGATCAAGCTGAAGCTGATGATGATTATCAAGTGGGAGGTGTTGATTCTAGTCCCATGGACAAGAAAGTGCATAAAAGTCATTCGAAAAGGCATTCAAATAATATGCCTTCACAAATGGCAAATTCAGTGGAAGATGATGAAATGCCTGAAAGCGCGCCTGGAGTTGAGCCTTCAAATGTGCCCGAGGCCAGCAAGAAGGAAAGGAAGCCAACAGGGGTAAAGCGCAATAAAAAGATCTCAAGAGTAGTCTTTGTTGAAGCTAAAGGTCCAAGGTTTGAGGCCCACTTCATCCTTAAGAAGGAACCTCACATTTTACTGGCTGAGGTATTTCCTATATGTTCGCTTTCACACATTCTTTAGGTGGAAATATTCTTCATTTTGTTATTGCTACAATATAACAACCATTTTGATGTATACATTGTTCTTAATTTCTTGTGGGCTAATTTGCAACTAAATTTGCAACTAAATAACATGAACTATCACCCTTTTGCAACTTGCTACCATGAACTTCCAAAATTTGTAATTGCTATCTAGAACTTCCAAGTTTGCAAGTTTATACCATAAATTATCACTTATTTTGCAAGTTAATACCATGAACTATTGCTTATTTTGCAAGATAATACAGTTATAGTTCATGGTATTAATTTACAAACTTAGTGGTAGTTCAAGATAGTTGCTTGCAATTTAATTTGCAAGGAAGTTTATGGTAGCAAGTTGCAAAGTTTGGGATGTTCATGGTAGCAATTTGCTAAAGTGTGAAAGGTCATGGTATTTAGATGCAAATTAGCCTATATTAATGGTCAAACTATGTTGCACGAGGACAAATATAGATATGGATAAGTACACGATACGGGTACTAGATACAATTTTTTTCAAATAGGTACAATAGTATTCTTCTATGTTGCATGAGTACAAACACAGATATTGGTACAAATACGATGGGTACAGACACCATTTTCACGCAGAGCAACATAGTGGTCAAATAGTGCTAATAGGATATATGCATTGGTGGCCTGGAAATACAGAATGTTGGAAACATTATCTAACAATATCTTGAAACAAAAACCTAAAACCATTTGTATCCCTCAGGAATCTTGGCTGACACTGTACCTGTTATTTTTCAATCCACTTGGCGTCTCTTATTTCTCGTTCATTATTAGTTGTTCCCATCACACTGTAGTTGTCACAACCCAAAATCGAAGGTTATTTGGATCTCAAATTGCAACATCTGTAGTTGATCTTTTTCTTTTCTCATCAAGTATAATCATTATAGATCATATGATCATTCACAGAGCACGCACAATTATATCGCATCCATAACACAAGTTATATCAGATCCATTTCACACACAATTATTGGCATTCATAACCTGTGACTGATACCTAAGTTCATGTGCATAATTTATATAACTCAAGGCTTGGTTCCCCAAGTTCATGTTCATAATTTCACTTAAATACCATCAACTATTATTACATAACCTGTGACTGATACCTAAGTTCATGTGCATAATTTATATAACTCAAGGCTTGGTTCCCCAAGTTCATGTTCATAATTTCACTTAAATACCATCAACTATTATTACATTCTTTTTTTCACTTTAATATCCTGATGGTTATTTTCTATCAAGTAAATATAGGGGCAAGCTTTTAAGACATGAATACTCCCACATAATTACACATTTTAGCGTATGTGTCAACACTCTATACCAACACTTGGGTAAGGCACATGAAAGTCTGTGTACACTCTACATACCAACATTTGTCACATAACAGAAATAAAAATTCTTCTCTAAGAGACATGTACTCCTATGCATCAATTATATACCATAATTCTTTCATATTATGATACATGTAATCCACATGCCATACCCTCAATATTCCATGTGTCATTAGCATATAGACTACGTCATTAATTCTAAGTGATTCTAAATATAAAACCCACTTTCCGAAGCCGTCTCTCTATCTGATCCCGTTTCCATTTCTATATCCGATTTCAATCTCCTAGCTCAAGTCGATGGCCATATCCAATTAATATATTTAATTTTCTGGTTCTGTACCTGACTTGGTATCTGAACCTTAACAAACATGTACATCCACACATGGGCTTGTATCCATTTCACTTACTATTGTTACATGCCGAGTCTGAATCTTATGCGAATCTTAATCTGACATTGATACTGTACGTCTAGCATCCGGATGTAATAAGTGCATAATAAACTACTAAGTCAATTCAATATCCGGGGCATTACACCTTCACATAATTTTTGACTCCTTACGAAGTGATATATGTTCTTATTAATGTGGCATTCAATTTAGAATAACTGACATATGTATTGTATGACATACATACCTGATTATTTCTTTCACATAAAAATGTGACAAAAACTCAGTAAATGGAAGAAACATAAATATTTTGAGACATTCCTTCGAAAATAAGGTAGTAGTTATATAAGAATAGCCATAATTATTTTAAAATATAAGGTGGTGTACAGTCAGTTTATTCTGCAATGTAGGCAGATATACAAGTAGTTCATACGTATCTGGAACATAGAAAATATTCAATTTTACTTGCATAAAGTTTTAGTAAATTAGTTTACAAATAATCAAGTTACAGGTTCAGTACGTTTGTTTATTGACTTTTACATCTTCAAAGAAGAATTATAAACAACATCCTTTAAAAGATGGAGCTAATTTCTGCTGAAATCAAGGAAAAAGAATCTGTACCAATTAACCTGTTAGCATGGTTCTTTGGTGTAATCCTCAATACTATTTTGGTCAGAATATTGTTGTAAACTAATGAGGGCATCCAATTGAAATGCAAGTAAATGATTTGGCTGATATATAATAGTAATATCAATTAGAGTAACTTTATGACTTAATCTTCTGCATCATGGTGTTTTTAAAGTTGTTTTTTGACAAAATCCGATAAGTAAGCCACTTCCATCAAACGCTTAAACAGTTGCATGATTGCTTCAGATGAAATGCATACTGAGATGAAATGGGTCAACATGCTTTTACAATTGTCCATAGCTTTGCACAGTTAAACTAAGCTATATTATTTACATGAGTTAACTTCAACCTAAGCTGCCTGAAAATAGTTGTCGAACATATCATGTTGTTTTACCAGACTCTTTTGTCAAAACTTTGTTTCAGATTGCTCAGAAGACAGCCAAAAGTGTGTATGTGAAGGAGTCAAAGGACATCGAGCGGTGCTCTGTGGTCGAACCAAAGCGATCTACTGATTCTATTGCTCTTCAGACTGCTGGTGTCAACTTCTCTGCATTTTGGAACTTTCAAGATTACCTTGATGTCAACAAAGTAGTCACAAATGATATCCATGCAATGCTAAATACCTATGGGGTAGAGGCAGCGCGCTCAACCATCATAAATGAAGTAAAGGCGGTGTTTGAACCCTATGGCATCAAAGTAAATATCCGTCACCTTAGTCTAATAGCTGACTTCATGTCCGCCAACGGAGCATATAGACCCATGAATAGAATTGGTATGAGGGATTGCAATACTTCACCGTTTTCTAAAATGACTTTTGAGACGGCAACAAAGGTTATTGTTGAGGCAGCTTATCATGGGGAGATGGACCCGTTGGAGTCCCCATCAGCTACAGTCTGCCTTGGCCAACCGGTGAAGTTTGGGACTGGATCCTTCGATTTGCTGCAGGAACTTCAATCATGAGATGTTGAAAATTATATTAATGTCTTTTCCTTTTCTAAAATTGACGTTGTCATTACTGTGTATTTGATAATCATACAGAAGAAAATCCAGTAAGTTGTAAACTAATGTGAGAGGTATTATTAAAGTTAATTTTACGGTTTACTTTAGTGTATTTAAATGGAATTCCAAGCATTTATAAGTTCTATTCCACATGTTGGATGATTCTTAATTGGACATGATTCTTATGTTGTGCTGTTGAGAAGTGGTATTGAACGAAATATACTTTTGATCACAGTGATGAACCTATAGATATGCTGTTTTAATACAATTGTTCTGTCTTGCTAGCTACTGAACCATTGTTTTGAGGATTAACCTGCTCTATATTTCTTCAGATACAGATATCCTTTCCTGGGGAATACTTGGACTACAAGTATCCTTAACATCATAGTCTGATTTCCTGTTGGTAACAATAGGCTTCCCGTCTAATACTCTTGTTTATCTAATATTCATCTATATATCTCTTCAGTGGCGAGAGCCTACCCCTAGGAAGAAGCATAGGAAGAAGACAATAAAAAAGGCTATATATACTTTCAAGGACTCGCAACAAAGCTCAACCATCATGAATCTATTTCTGATTTACTTATATTTGTAGAAAAGATTTATATTGTATGGCTTTGGTATTATGCTTGTTTTTAGTCCCACATTGGAAAAGCAATAGGAATGGTGAGTCACCCTTGTCTATATATTGTAATCTCAATCTCCAAATTAATTAAGTCAATTAAGTTGAGTCAACTTTTCAACAATGTGTACGAACAAAATTCTAACTCTCTTACCTTACCTAAAACATGGTGTCCACCATTCCATTTCCTTTTTCTTTTTCAAAACCATAGCTCAAAATCCTAGCCCAAACCCTATCCTACTTGCCACCATCTCCTCCCTAACCGAAGCCCTAATCCTAGATCCACTACCACCACCTTTAGCCCTTAATCTTTAGCCCTTAATCAATCACCATCCTGCTAGTCGAAACCCTAAACCTAACCCTAGATCTTCATATGGAACACTAAATTTAACCCTAGATCTTTGCAGCTGCCACTCTCATCGAAAACCTAAACCTAATTCTAGAACCACTGCCACCCTCTTCCAATTTCTCTTGACCATCATTGTCTAAGCTGGACCCTAAACCTAACCCTAACCTTTGTAGCCGCTACTCCCAGTCTTTCTACAATCACGAATAAAAACTCTAATATGAGCCTTAGCCGTTACATTCACCAAAAACTCGACATCCTAATATCCACGACCGTCGCTGTCAAACCTTAAGCTCCAATAGACCCTTCCTAACCTAAACCCTAAATTCCTCATATGAACCTATATTTCTCTTGCCACCTCAATCAAAAACAAGATGCATGCTCCCGTTGCCTCGACGACCTTCGACGATTTCTTCATTCTAACTTGTCGCTTTATTATTCTATGGACATGAGCCTGATCAAGACCTTCATTTTATGAGACCTCGTATTTTTGGTTTGATTGAGATCCTAGTAATTATCACAAGATTTACTTTTCTGTGAGAAATCCTCTCTTCCAATAGTGGCTCAATTATTCCGCTCGTAATATTTTGACACCTCATGATATTTTGACAGCTCAGCTCGTAATATTTTTTTGGGTTACAAGAATTAATCATTTATGCTCATGTTTATTGATGTTTTGCACATCGTACTAGCACTCTTTATCCTCTGGAGTTACGACGTCTTCCTCATCAAGATTTGTGGCTTGTGATCTTCTATAGTTTGGATTTATTTTACTTGTGGATGCGGCTTAACATGTGGGCTTAACGCATGGTATTGATGAACACTACTTTACTTTGCATTATATGACTCTATGTGGTTTGCGTATTTTCATGATTTCTTATTACTTTTCTCTCTAATGTTGATGCGTAGCGCGTTGGATTAAAACTTTCTTCATTTCTTACCTTCACTATACTAGATTTATTCAACAATTTATATTGTATGGTTGCTAGTGTTATGACAACCTCTCCAACTCGTGTTCATGGTTGCAAGGAAGTATGTACTTTTGTTGGACCCCCTTTTGGATTGGGTGTAAAGAATGAGGTCCTCATCGTTTTCGCCTATAGTTCCTGATTATTTCTCCACACTAGATATGCAATGATTTCATAGCCTTATTTTTGTGTCTTCTTCCTCGACTTCGTCCCATGATTGTTTTTTTCATAAGCAATAGAGAGCATTTGTCGCCTTATTTATCAGTCTATTGGATACATTTCTTATGCTTCTGCCTCAATATATCATGTTTGACTTACGGCTCTTCATGGATTATTGATTCGGGTGCGCTCAATCATATTAGTTTGCAGACTATATGCTTTACAAACACTATTTTCTCTAAGTCTATCACACTAACTAATGGGGGAAAAACCACTCAAGATCTTGGATTAGGCACAATACCTCTTACTTCTACATTTCATCTTGGGTCTATGCTTAATGTTCCTGGTTCATACTTCAATTTTGTTTATGTTAGTCATCTCAATAGAGATCATAAATACCCCATCACCCTTTCTCCTTCATTTGTGATCCGGGATCTTCAGACTCAAGTATTTATTGGTAGAGGCCGCAAGAAAAATGAATTATATATCTTGGATATTCCACCACATATTCTGACATTTGTTTTTTTTTGTTGACTGACATCGACGACTTAGGCATATACCCCCTTGCTTATTCTTTGGAGAGTGCTTTCTGATTTTTCCTATTCATAATTTTTTTTGAGATATGTATTTTAGGTAAACAACATCGTTCTACATTCTCGTATGCCTTTTCTAGAAGTAATGCTCCATTCTCTCTAATACACTATGATATTTGGGTGCCATCTAAAACCACAACTTTGTTAGGTTTTTGCTAGTTTGTTGATGTTCATTTTTTTATGAGTTGGCTTTTTCTTCTTCATGGTCGCTATGAAATCCGTCAAGTATTTTGGATTTTTATTGCTCAAATTCGTACATAGTTTTTTACTATCATTAAAACCCATTCGGGTTGATAAGGATCGTTAATACGTTAGCAAGGACTTTTAAGACATTTTTGCATCTTACGACATCATTTACTAGACCTCATACTCATATACTCCACAATAAAATGGTGTGGATGTACATAAAAATTATCACCTTCTTGGATTTTTTTTATGTTTTTTATTTGTATTATCCGCAACCGAGAGTACTAGACGTGTCGAGCACGTTGCTCTCGACGGGGATCGAATCGACCGAGTATCAATCGAGTTCTGATCATTTTTATGATTAATATAGGTTTTGTCGTGATCTCGTATATATACCATGAGTCGAATTGATTCTTGCTACAATTCCCCTAAGGAAGGTTTATTGTAATGCCCCGCTCCGCACGGTGCATTACGCTGAGTCAGATTGGAACGAGGCGCTGGGTTGGTTGCATTTCAATAAGTCAGAATTGAAAACAAGTATTGATTCGAGTTTGGTTTCACATGCATGCTTTTACGCGGGACTTTCTGAGGTCAATAATTTGCCCCGATACTGGCAGAAGCACGGAGTGAAGTATCGTGCAACAAAATCAATAGGATTGTCCAAAGTAGTGTAGAGATAGCGGGACTTAGCGATGGTGCAGTATTCCTTGAATTCGATCGAGTCGGATGATTGAGAAGCATGGCCTGCTCACATGGTTATACCAGTTAAGTAAATCGTGCTTTGCATCAAACAACACAAGTTGGGGATAGGCTGTATCGATTCAGGTCAAACGATAGGGTGTGTCAATTCGGCATAACAGCTAAGCAGATGAGTATAAGGTGGGTGGGTCCTGACCCTTCTCCTCTACTCCTTCATGCTTAACAAAATACGTTAGTTGCGTGCTAGCGATATCAAAGATTCATCGTGCATGGCTGTAAGAAACACAAGTCAAAACTTATATTGAACACTAAGATAGAAAATTGAAACAAAGTATATGGAGGCATGCATAAAGCGCACACGTATCGAATGAGAACGCTTCATCAATGAAGTAATGCAGTTGTGGCGCAATGCCACCGAATTGTATCAAACGGAGCATGCATCAGATCACAAGAATAATAGAATGCTTAGTCAAGCGAAGTGTGCAGTTGCGATTTGAAATCGTACAACTCTATCAAATGGGAAAGGTGCCACGAAACTATCGATCACGGATAGGGCACCCGGAATACAGTGTCGAGAAACGACATGGTGATGCGGTACCTCGGGGCCTACGGGTCGTCAAGCAAAATACTATATATGATATCTCAAGCATAAGAAAGGGTGACTATGTGTCGCTACGGAACAATGATTTGGAGGACGAAAGAGATAAGATGCTAAAATTTAGTGGGCCGAGTAGACTTGTTCCTCGACCGTACTTACAAATGGAAGAGATGTTGGTATTTAGTAGGGCGAGTAGACTTGTTCCTCGTCGTACTTATAAGTTAAAAATATTGCATAAGTTCATAAACGATACTACTTAATTATGCTCTGTATCATGCATTTGCGTCATAGATAACAATTCATGCATTTGCATGGTCATAGACAACTTGTGCACATGGTTTACCCATTTTCATTGATCGGATATGATATTCGATCGCACCAAAACTGAATCAACCTAGGAGAAAAATAATGAGACGTGCATTGGCGCATGGCATTATGGGACCTCCAGCGGGCTCGCAACTCGACTCGAGGTTGTACCGTAATATCAAGAATAAGTCCTTCATGGTGTCGACAATATCACCAATGACCTTCATATAGATAAGAGTTTGTATGATGCCGAAAATGTTTCAAACAGGAAGAAAAGTGTGCACTTTGCTTTGTGCAAGGGTGGGCGCATATGTTTGCGTCTACCTTGCCTCGAGCAGGAGTGTGCACATCGGCTATGGTAAGGGCCACGGATAAAGTGATATGGTTCGACGTGTTTCATGCGTTACGGACCCGATTCGAATATAATATGCTTAAAGATCAAGACGACCGAATATAACAAGTTTACTTAGCGATGCGCTCGAGTATAACATGCTTGTCTGCTTAAGAAATTCAATGATATATATATATATATATATATATATATATATATATATATATATATATATATATATATATATACTCACATGCATAACATGATTTCATGCTTTCGTAACGTGTCATGATATGAGCTAAAAATTCATCTAGTTCAAATAGAAAGATTACCAAATAATCTCATGCTTCACATGATTACTTAGTGTCGATTTAGGCGAGTGGGTTATCCTGCTCATCAGTACAAGATGCGTACTGATCCCCTAACCCCCTGGTACGAAAGATCACTTGGACGTACCAAAGACATTGGAAGCTCAGGTTCGAAAACGTGCAGATGCATGCTTGATATACAAAGACATGATATATGAATGGTGGGATCCTTTGTGACCAAAAGAGATCAAAGGGTATTGTAAGCCAACTTGGCATATTCAATGTGGCTATTTAGGCCTTTGTAACCGCTGCAAATATAAATAATAGAGCCCCACTTAGCATACTATGAGTGCTTTATTATGACTCTATAAATCTTCTACTAAAACTCGATATATTATATGAAAACCATTATATTTTATCTTCTTGTCTTGTGCGTTGCACAACCTAGGCACGCATGGCATCACGTCCGGTGTCACGCCCGAATCTCCCGTAAGGTCGATCATCCCCGCTGAACGTGAATCACCATATTGCAGCGCTCTCGCAGGACAATCGTTCTCATCGGGACGTGATACCGTACGAGCCTGGAGTTGCGCTCGCACAAGGCCATGCCATCAAACGTCATGGTTATTATTGAAATGACCAATTTATAGCGATAGTCAAGTATTGTGTATGAAGCACACATCAGAGTATACGCAGCGAAGCTATAGAAGGGTCCAAATAAAAATTTCACAAAGAAGAATGCCACAAAGGTGATGCAACACGCTTGCTCTTTCTCTTGCCAACAAAGGTACTTACCATTCCATACATCATGTCCTGTATATCTAAGCTGAGCCACTACACCTACGTACCTGGAAATAATGCCCACAAACGTGGGTCGGTATACAACCGTACTGGTAAGCGGGGTAACCACTCGTCTAAACAAACACTAAGAAGATAGTACATGCAAACAATTATATGGTAATCTTTCTACTTGAATCATAGATTCATTTCGTTGCAGAGGTATGACATGTTAAGGAAAGCAGTAAAGCAGTTTGAGAATAAAATCATTAAACTCAAGCAAATATACTAGCAGTTATATCCAAACTCAAATAAAACTAAGCATGCATCCGTTCTACTTAAACTCGAAGAAAAGCGTGAACCTATCGAACTACATCACGCTCCAAGTCTCAAACCTATCAAATCATGCCATAATCTAAGCCTTGCTAATCCAATCATCGTTATGTACACTCTTTCCTGAGGCAAGGTGGCTGACTGCCGTCTACACGAATGCACAAACTCAAACCAAACTAACTCTTATCTATATGAAGGTCACTGGCCAAGCCATAAAGGACTATCCAACTATATTTTGACCTGATCCAGCGTTGAGTAGCTAGCCCGCCTGGTGGTCTCAAACTGCTAGTACCGTGCTCAAAGCAAGTTACCCAAATATTTTCTCCATGGTCGAACGGTCCAGGTGCGCCGGAGCCTATCTCGTTCGAGGAAACCAAACCCTGTGCGCAATAGGTTGTTCGTGACTAATGCAATACCCAACAAGTAGGTACGACGAGAGAATCGAGGCTTCTCGCCCCTACCAAATGATACTCGCCTTGATCCATTCAATTCACCATAACTATTCTCCAACTATAGCCCAATGTACCATTCTCAAATTATCTCTACTTGCACCATGCCGCTTCTTGACACAGTTCTCCGATTAGGTGCAACACCCCCCTCTGAAAGCTCCGTGGCACAATGCCCCAATAGTGGCACAATGCCCTCTTCGATGCAGTTGTCCAATTTTGAACCACAACTACACGCTTTGCTTGATAAAGCATCTAACTTAATACTCATGCGCAACGCACGCTCGCTCTCTCGCCCGATGAAATATTTCGCTTCTCCAAGATGATCCACTCAAGTTCCAACTTTCCAAACGTAAGTCCAACTCAAGCCACAAATTCTATCCATTCAAACGACATACGCTCTATGCATATCACAGTACGGTGATTCTAATATTCCAGTTCCAAGTGTCCAAGACATTACATATTTTCTATTTATTAGGCATGAAAGAGTAGAGGATAAGGGACAAAGCCTTCTCACCAAATTTGATTTTGCTAGCACTCTGCCTTGCCGATACAGCCGATCCCTTGAATTCGTTGTCCGATACGAAGCATGATCTTTTCAATTGGTATGACCATGCGAGCAGACCTTGCTCTCCAAATTATCTGATCGATCGAACTAAGAAAGACGACATTATCGCTCCAATTCTACTATCTCTGCCTTGTTCCGAACGAATACACTGATTCTATCGAACTCCGCACGCGATCTGTACATAAAACCGAATCAAATCAATACTTGCTTCCAAATCTAACAAATTAAAATATAACCAACCATTGTCTCGTTTCAATATGACTCATTGTAATGCACCATGCGAGTGCGGGATATTACATAATATATCACTTAGAATAAGGTTCATCCTCGAACCAAACCAGTACTCATTCCTTTCTCGTATGTTGCTTGACTATTTCATAACTCAGCTCCATATAACTAATATTCCATTGATCCAGATCTTCGCTTCGCACTGAACGCTCGCACACTATTCCATATTCCTACATCCTTCTTGCAGCTCAATTCGAATTCAACATATCGATTAGTTTGGATCATACACATATTTAAGGCGTTCCAAAATATATGTATTTCAACCGAACTTAGCGATAGCAAATTTGGATAAGTTGGGGTATCTTCATATCTGAGACATTCATCGCTTCACTTTCGACTGAACCAATCCTGACATTCATCCACAACACATTCGCACAAGCGCTATTCTCAAATATGATAATTTTCCTCTGACTATCTCTCCACCTGACTCAAATTAGTTCGTGTTCTGGCTCGGCCATCCAACTATTTTTGAATCCACACTTGCGTTATCCGAGCTCAAACAACCAAACTCTAATTCAACTACAATCGTACCATGTTCCGCACATACCATCTCAAAACATCATCTTCATGCTCCGAACGATCATCGCAACTAATACTACTCCAGCTAGGTGACTTACCCAAACATCCCACTATGCTCTTAGATTAGTTCAGTCCAACACCTCTGCCTCAATCTCAATAACTCAATGGGTGTACATCTATATTGAGGTTCATGTGATCCACAAAGATTTTATCTCCACTCCATAGGGATAGTGTCGCCACGATTTTAACACAGACACACTCGCCATAATTTCTAGGTCGCGCATGAAATAGTTCTTCACGCTGCTTCCACTACCTCGAAGCACAGGATATCACCTTCGCACTCTGCATGAACACGTACCACAAACCAAGCCGATTTTATCTTGTAGATCTGAGGCACATCTGTCCCATCCATTAGTGCAAAGATCTGATCTTAATGAGCCATGGCTTTAATTTCTCGAAGATAGTCACACAGTCGTCAATTCATATGAATGTTATTCCCTTTCGGGGCACGATGAGTCAGAGGCGATGTTATCTTCAAAAATTTGTGACTCCGAATCTCATCAGTTGACTTAGGCCATTTTTACTATCGTTTCGATCTTCTGGCTGCATCTTCAGCTAAAGGCTATCCCAATGATATCTCAAATCCAACACTCAGTCGCCTAGGCTATCTCCAACATACACCACTCACATCAATCCTTGATGCATCCCCAAATGTGTTGCCGCAAGGGTCATTCTATGGGTCTATAATATTTATTTCGATTTGGCGGGTCACTCTCTAAGGTCAGCTATCCCGAAGCTACGTTCGATAATTTTAAGTCATCACGATGGACAATTACTACAAACCGTGCTATATCTCCTCCGCAAATCTGAGCCATAATCCAAAAATGCAATCCGAACGAACTTCTGACCAAACACTGTCTAACTACCTAGAGTCGGACTATCTATCCAAGCCATAAATCGCCGAACTACGCTCATTGAAACCGTCTTCCATCACTCCGTCGTTCTTCCCTGAATCCATCAAAATTCTGAACCACCTTGTTCGACTTCTCGCACTATTACTTGCCACAATTTTTGAAATCTTGTTGACTTGCTCCGTTTATTATCTGTATGCCATACTTCAATACTGCACGTCCAACTCGATACTACAAGTGTTAACTTTCAATCTGCCTCAACATCGACTAGCTTTATATCATGCTCGTTCATATTTTTCAGAGAAACTGTCCACCATCGTTGTACCGTTTTGCTAATTTTGCTTCCGCTAAACTTTGACTCAAACTTCTCGAGCGCCAATAACTGAAATCCTTTAAGTTCGTACGACTCCATCGCATTTCTCCTCTAAAACCAAATCGTGTTCCACTGGTCGACCAACTGCTCCCTTGCGTTGCCAAAATCCGTAGTCCGTGCTCGCTACTCTTCGATACATCCATCGCTCACGCAAGCGTGCCCCAATAGTTTGTTCCTTATGCTCAACTCTCTCCTTGCATCAATGAATGCTCTACTTAACTTCTAAATCGCGCAAGCGAACTCTGATATTCAGCTTTTTATCTGAATGATCTTATCTTGTTTCCAATACTTGGTCCGCATCACTCCTTCAAATTTTAAACACTCGTTCCATTTTTTGTTCCGTTCTCTTCCAAAAAAAACTTCTATTTATACGAGTTCCTTCCTGATCGCTCAAATCTAACGTATCAAAGAATACTTGAGTCAAACTCTGTTGCACCAATTTTTGACACAATTCTGCACTAGCCCATCCGTTGCGAGCAAACCTATCGCTTATCTTGTTCCGAATATTTCCAACGTGCGCACCACTCCGTAGCACGCATATACCACTTAGAAATAGAGTCGCTCTCATGCCAGACTTACTCTATGTCGACGAACGTCTATTCTGAACCAACTATTGCGTGGTGATCCCGTTGATCGTAACTTAACATTTTCTTGCTCCATGTTCCGATACATAACTTAGCCGATATGTACCAATCAACTTACATTCCTGTTATCCATGTCCGTTATGGCAATTCTATTGATGTCTATCAAAAATATTCTAACACCACTTAACTACGTGGTATACCCTATACTACTCCAAATCAAGTCATTTTTCACGTTATCCTTCTTTGCACTAATCCAAGATCCGTTAGAGCTATCCATTCTGCGTGATCCTACAGTTTCCAACTCAAAGTCTGACACAAAACTCAGCCATAGTGATAGGGTGGAGATGATAGTGGCCGACAGAACGTTCACAATCCGCTGATATGACTGAACGAGCATGAATAATCTAACTCTTCTGTCAATCTCGCTCGATGTAACTTGCGTCATGTTCCCTTGCTTGATACTTCCAACTATTTCTCAAATCGTCTGACACTTTTGCTACTCGAGCAACCCGTACAACGATCTCTTTCAAATAATCCAAGCCAATACCCAACTGTTCTACACATTCGCTACACAAGCAACTTGTGCAACGTTCTCTCTGATATTCTAAGCCGTTACTCAAATCTGCTAAATACATGTGCCGCACGAGCAACTCGTGCTACGCTCTCTCTGATATTTTCAACCAAAATTCAAACTTCGTTCAACATATTTGCTACACGAGCAACTCGTGCAATGTTCCATTCTTATCCGTTGTTTCTACTCACAGCATGCCACATAACCAATCTCGTCAAACAAACCAACTACTCCACTGATGCAACCAAAATCTTCCTGAACGACCAGCCAAACAAACGCAATGACCTCTCAACTTGCTGCATAGATGCAACAACACCACACAACTTGCTGCACGAATACAACAATGGCAAACGATGCTACATGATCTATCAAAAACCAACAAAACCAACGCAACAAAGAATAACATGCACACACAACCAACAAATATATAAACTTATTACCTGAAAGATTTAATGTGGCACCGAGTAGAGCCAAGATCCAAACGACACGCATAAGTTATTCAGAGTTTGTGATGGAGCAAAGGATAATGTCCAAGAAAATAAATTGGGCACTCTGTTACCAATTTATCATGCCCCAATCTCACGCAAGTTCGATCGTCCCCGCTGAACGTGAATCACCACATTGTAACGCTCTCGTAGGACAATCGTACTCATCAGGACGTGATACCGTACGAGCCTGGAGTTGCGCTCACACAAGGCGATGACGTCAAATATCATGGTTATCATCGAAATGACCAAGTTGCAGCGAAAGTCAAGTATTGTGTACCTAGCATACATCAGAGTATACGCAACGAAGCTCTCGAAGGGTTCAAATGAAAATTTTACAAAGGAGAATGCCACAAAGGCGATACAACACTCTTGCTCTTTCTCTTGCCCACAAAAGTATTTACTGTTCCATACATCAGGTCTTGTATATCCAAGATAAGCCACTACACCTGTGTACTTGAAAATAATTCCCACAAACGTGGTTCAGTACATAGCTGTACTGGTGAGCGGGGTAACCCACTCGTCTAAACCGACACTAAGTAGATTGTGAATGCAAATAGTTATATGATGATCTTTCTACTTAAATCCTAGATTCATTTCATAGCAGAGGTATGCCATGTTAAGGAAAGTAGTAAAGCAGTTTAAAAATACAATCATTAAACTCAAGCAAATATACTAGCAGTTATATCCAAACTCAAACAAAACTAAGCATGCATTTGTTCTACTCAAACCCGAAGCAAAGCGTGAACCTATCGAACCACATCGCACTCCAAGTATCAAATCTATTGAATTACGCCATAATCTAAGCCTTGCTAATACAATCATCGTTATGCACACTTTTGCCCAAGGCATGGTGGCTGCCCGTCGTCTACACGAATGCACAAACTCAAACCGAACCAACTCTTATCTATATGAAGGTCACTGGCCAAGCCATAAAGGGCTATCCAACTGTATTTCGATCCGATCCAGCACTGAGTAGCTAGCTCGCCTGGTAGTCTCGAACTGCCAGTACCATGATCAAAGCACGTTGTCCAAATATTTTCTCCATGACCAAACGGTCCCGGTGCCCCGGAGCCTATCCCGTTCGAGGAAACCAAACCATGTTTGCAACAAGTTGTCCGTGACCAATGCAATACCCAACAAGTATGTACGACGAGAGAATCGATCCTTCTCGCCACACCAAACGATACTCATTTTGATCCATCCAATTCACTATAACCATTCTCCAACTATAGCCCAAGGCACCATTCTCAAATCATCTCCACTTGCACCATGCCATTTCTCGACACAGTACTTCGATTATGTGCAACACCCCCCTCCGAAAGCTCCGTGGTACAATGCCCCAACAGTGGCACAATGCCCTCTTCGATGCACTTGTCCGATTTTGAACCACAACTACATGCTCTGCTTGACAAAGCGTCAAACTTGATACTCTTGTGCAACCCACGCTCGCTCGCTCGCCCGATGAAACATTTTGTTTCTCCAACCAAGATGATCCACTCAATCTCCAACTGCCCAAACGTAAGTCCAACTCAAGCCATAAATTCTATCCAACCAAACGACGCCCACTCTATGCACACCACAGTACGGTGATTCCAATGTTAAAGTTCTAAGTGTCCAAGACATATTTTTTATTATTAGGCATGAAGGAGAAGAGGAGAAGGGACAGAGCCCACTCACCAAATCTGACCTGCTAGCACTCTGCCTTACCGATACGGTCGATCCCTTTAATATGTAGTCCGATGCAAAGCATGATCTACTCAATTGGTATGACCGTACGAGCAGGCCGTGCTCTCCAAATCATCCGACCGACCGGACTAAGGAAGACGACATTATCGCTCCAATTCCGCTTTCTTTGCCTTGTTCTGAATGAATACATTGATTCTATCGAACTCTGTACACGATATGCATATGAAACAAACTCAATCAATACTTGCTTTCATATCCAACAAATCAAAATGTAACCAACCATTGTCTCGTTTCAATCCGACTCAGCATAATGCACCGTGCGGGTGCGGGGCATTACACCCTGGGGACGATTATCAACTCTACGGAGCCGGGACATGACAAAGTGGTATCAGAGTGTCCGATTAACTTCCTTGGACCATCATTCATTGTATCACAAATTCAAAGTTGTCATCGGGATCGAACGACTATTGACTCTACTTGATGCTACTCTGGATGTTCTATACAATAAGTCTATATAAACTGAAACTGTTGTGTGTGCTTGCTGCATTTATTTTCTATCGATCATAAAACCGAGTAACACCGTGCAACGTTGTTGCATAGTATGCGGCGAGTCGATTCGAGTGATGTTTGTTGTGTCGGTACAACAAGTCGATCTATCGAACGATATTATATATATGTGGGAACATCGAAACTATAACAAACGAGTTGAACGGTTTGAGTAACGTCTTGGAAAATTGGGAAGAAAACTTTTTACGGGATACAACGGACAAAATAAATAGTAAGTGATGGTTTATGTTGGTTGAGTTTCATGTCAAACTTTGAGTAAGCGAACGTCGAGTTAGTGGCCAGTAGAATTACCGCAGGACGGAAAGTTTGGAACAGATGTCGGATCGGTGCAGAGCGAACTATGATACAAGAAATGGCTCAATTTTGAGTGGTATATGCCATACCACAAAATGATTGATACGTCAAAACGTTCGCATGAACATCGATAGATTTGCCCGCAAAGGATGGGGTAGCGTCGAGACTCATTTGGAAAATTGAAAGGCAGTGTATGACTCGAATATTCTTCGATGCATTATGTTCGAACGACCAGAAACAAACTCTCGAGTTAAACAAATGTTATGTCGAACAAAAATTCAAAAAGTGTAAGACAGACAGTTGGCCAAACACGAAAAAAATTAATAGTGGCCAGATGTGCACACGTGCACAAGGGATCGATGCAAATCTTGGAGTAACAAGAGTAGTTAGTGGATTTTTAAACGCAAGAAAACTGTTGGCTGAGCAAAGGGACTCGTTTGGGAATGAAAGATTTTGAATTAATTTGTGTCACATAAAACATCACAAACTTGATCGTTCTTGCTTGTGACTTATGATCCGTAACTAGGTTACACGATCGAGATATAGCAGAGGTGGGTATTAGCAAGATGGTGCAACGAGCGTAGGCAAGTTTCCTATGAAATATAGACAAACACGATGCAAGTTAAGTTGATCTAACACATATTCTAAGTTGACTCTTACGGTATCGAAATAGAAGTGGCGTATCGGAATATATATAGTTGGAATGACCTTATCGCAGAAATTTGTGCGCAAGTCATCGGGACTGTGCGGCATAAATAAAATGCAAGGAAATTGACAAAGAGACGGAAGAATCGAGACTGATCAAGGATCATAGGGGATGGACCTTTGAGAAAACTCGACGAAACTTGACGTCGGGATGATTTACAGTATCGCTTAAGCGAAATAGATTGTGTAGGAAACTTAAGGGGATAAATGATACAAAACTGATCAATATTTACAATTCAGAAAGTTATGAATAACAATACGAGAAGTCGTATCGATCGGCCAAAATTTACTTGATGGAGTCAGGACAAAATGATAGAGTTAGCGGGATGAGCTTGCAGCTATAGAGATTCAATTGAGGATAGTTTCACCAAGTATATAGTATTTCGGATATCAATCAAGGGGTTGATAGACTCAGACCCTAGACGGCTAGATGTTTCCTTGGCTAACGAATATGTTGGCATATAGTGCATACATATTTAGAATTAGAAACGTACGCTCAGATTTGGGTAGAATCCCATAGAACTTGTCAAAATTGGTTTTGCTTCGGAATAAGATATAGTATGATTCTTAGTAATTATCCATCGTTGATGATCCACAATTATCGAGCGTAGCTTCAGGGCAGATGACCCTAGAGACTTGACCGCCGAATCAAAGCAATTGTCAGAGACCCATAGGATGACCCGAAAGATGATGCATACGAGATTGCGTTCAGGATGAATTTTGAGTGGTGCATATTGAGGATAAGTCTAGGCGATCAAATATAAATTTTAGAATTTAATGGATTATCCTTCACTGGAAATAACATAGCAGAATTTTGATGATTGGTGATTACATACTAGATTTGAGGACGTAATATCAGATGCGTCGGGTAAAACATTGGAGTCAGATAGAGTGATGACTTTGAAGCATCGTCGATTTTATAGCGAGAACCGAACGATAGTTAGCATTGGTTATTGTAGGAGCATGCAAAATTATGCATGCCACATAGAGGTCATGCCCCCTCAAAAATAAAACCAAGCCGCAGAGAAGCTACATGCGGCCTGAACAACCAAGCCGTAGAGAAGCCACATGTGGCATGAACAACCAAGTCGCAGAAAAGCCACATGCGGCCTAGTCAACCAAAGATCTGGAAGCCGCATAGTATACTCTATGCGGCCTGAACAACCACAGAGCAGGAAGGCCGCATAAAACCCCCCTGATACCACATTCGATAACTGTCAGACTCTGACACATCACTCATCATACTGAGACTCTTCGAGATTTGTAAAGACGACGGCTCAGGAAAAGATAAAAGGTCACATCAACTCATTGATGGCCTCGACAGACGTGCCATGCCACATGCCCATTCATATGAGGTTACATGCCCATGCGGTCTCGTCATCATGTGGCCAGAGTATCCATTCGACCAAGGCCAAACGAGAGCACGTATGCGGCTACAACGATATACGGCCAAAACGTTATGCGGCTCTCAACTTACAGGATCTTTCTGTTACAACCGAAGATGATTTCTTGCATAATCAGTGCTGACTACGTGTCCAACTGACCAAGTCACGTAAGCAACAACCCCGAGATTTTTTTGACAACATATCATAACCAAAAATATGTGGCAGCATGTCTGTGGCATACGACTGTAGTTACAACCATATTCTGTTGAAGGAGTCCTATGCGGCCACCAAATAGAGGCATTTGTGGCACCTATAGCCCTCAATAGGATGTCTATAAATATCAAGGGTAGCATACCCTACAACCCCCCGTACAGCTATACACGTGCACACAAGATCATGAGCGAGAAAAAGAGGAGAGAGCACCTCATTCCCTCACCAGATCATCAACAGAGTAAATGATACGCTGTCGCGCCCAAGCTCCATCGTTACTACCCAGATCAAAAAATTGTACTTAGATTTTTTGCTTAGGATCTCTTTGTAATTCTTTGTTTGTTATTTCAACGTTCAAAACTTGCAATGGCGGACAAGATGGCTACTCTGTTGGGGACAAACTTCTCCGCTAATGAAAAGATAGCGACACAGTTCGATGCGGCCAAGCTGGGTTCAACCCAATGGATGCTAGTGGTACGCTTCGACTAGCAAGCATTCGAGAACATGCTCTCCAGGGACAACACGAGTCATTCTCCATGGCAAGCAAAGCCTAAGAAGCGCGAGTCCTTCCCCACTTCTCTCCCTATTGCCGTAGACGCACATCATGTCCTGGCCGGTCGTCAGCAGGCTTCACTAACTGTTATGCGAGCCATTGACGGGAAGTTTTAAGAGACCGACCCATGTGTCCAAACCGTAGTGGCAAACATACAGGGTCAGTCTCGAAAGTCTTTCATTAACGACTTAGGGAGAGTTCTTGTATGAACCCCAGGACAGGAAGCAAAGGCAACACCTACACACCCATGTGCTTGGTCTACCCAGACTCATAACAAGGGTGTAAAGGTGGATCAACCCTTGCTTGATTTGCACAACGTGATCAAATACAAGCGCAAAGTGAGGGAGGCAACCATGGCATGTGAGGTGTCCCCTCCAGGATACCCCTGTGCCAATATCATCATCAACTGCTGTTGTGCTAAAACAGCCGTGCCAACAAATATGAAGTTGGTGTTCCAACGGCTACAACCAAAGGCACCTACCCGCTTGTATCCCAAAAAACAGGTACAATTACCAGAGGTGGAGGAGTTTCCCTTTGTCTCGTGCTATTATGCTTGGAAGTCTCCCCCCACAAAGGGAGGTCAAAAATCTAGCACCTCAAACCCTTTGCTTTCGGCCAGCATGTCGAGAAGGAGGGCCCAAGAAAGATAGGCAGCAATATGTACATAAGGAGTTTTTTAGGGCACCCGCTTCAAGAAAAAACTGTCTGCTGCTAGAGGTGGTTCTTCCTCAAGGCCCCTAGTGATTCTGCAAGTTGGGGGTAGCAATCCCCCAGAACTCTACGACAACCTGGCATTCCGAGGGGACATCGATTCCCAAGGAACAGATATCGAGATCCCTGGGGTAGTCACTCTCATCAGGAAGACGCATCTTCCTACACTAGGGGTAGTATTCTCTCTAAATCCGAAGAGGATGCGACACTGACAACTTTTTACAAGGACTATTCGCTACAAGAGTCCGAGGCAGAAAGTGCGACGTCCACTGTTCCATCTACTTTCTCCCAAGTAAGAATAATGTACATGGCGGAAGATGATCATGAGGGCCCCAACGATCGACAACGTCTCGAGACTCTCGAGGCTATGATGCACACCAAGAGTACGTCGATGCAAGCCTTGACCCAGACAATGTTGGAGATCAAGGAAAATATGGCCTCACAGCCACCAAGAACCTCAGGATAAGCTAGTCAAGATCCTGGAGCAAATGGAGACTCAAATGCCACCGCTCCGCCCATCAACGACGATCATATTAGGCCCGGATCATCTACTCCTTTTGCAGTATATAAGGCTTGTCATGCCCCGATCCCGCAGGGGCCGTTCGTCCTCGCTTGGGTCCTTGCGGGATCGACCATCCTCGTACGGGCGTGATGCCGTGAAAGCCTAAGTTGTGCTTGCACAAGGCCAAAGCTTTGAACAAGGACAAGTAAGCTATTTTAGACAGAAGCAACGACACATATTGCAGAAAAGTAAAGAACACAATGACATAAGGAAATAAGCTCTTTATTAATATTCGAAAGTGTTACAAGCGGCACTTGGCTGAGGTTACAATTCGCTCAAGTACTCTCTCAAATATAATGACATCGTTCCATACATTACATCCCTTTATACAAAAATAGCTTAAAGTATCTCGATACGGGTCAAGGTATCGACTCCAGATTTCTGGGTTCTGGGGATAAGGCACGACTATCGCTTCTTCGGATGATCTAGCACCTGCGAATAAGAAAACTGTTGGTGGGTTATTACTTTGGGGAAAGTACTGGTGAATATAAATCAACGAATAGAAGAAACACTCCCTGAAACCAATACTAAGTAAGCATGTGGCAAAATATTACATTACTAATTATCTTGCTACTTTTTACCTAGGTTCGTTTCATGCAGTACAGGGTTAGAGTCAGTTTACTTCTTTCAAAAATATAGCTTTGGAAACAGTTTGCATATTCAAACATTTAAGCATACAATAGGGACAATATTCTATCGTGCAGTGTACAACATGTATCGTGCACCATATTTACTAACTCTTTAGGAACACAAGTTATTTCTAGTGGACCATTCTTCTTAGTGCAAGACAGAGTACAACTAGTGGACTTATTCAATTCAGTACTAAGGGGCAGCAACAAAAATCAAGTTAAATATGCACGTTTAGGGGCAATACGAGATTCAAGCATAATAAAAAATTAATGCATCACTTATTCAGTGATTCTTACCCTTCGTCGAACGGTTATCCCTGTAGCATACATACAAGTTAGCAACAATTTGCATTTACATAAAGGTTATATTTTCTGTCCGTCTCTGCATCAAACAGTTAGGTATGCAAGAAGGCTAACCTTGCATGCGCCCTAACTACATGATGGTCTATGGTTTGCCCCATGATTAGCAGCGGTGACTCAAGGTTCAGCTCTGCATTAGCACGCGCGTATGTCGACAGCTGTGACTCAAGGTTCAACTCTTCACCAACACACACGAATAGTAGCAACTGTGATGTCATGGTTCCACTCTTCACTAATAGACACAAAAATACCCCTAGATCTCGTAGGACCGGAACATCATGGTGCAACAAAAGCTCTTCCGGACCGACCGATCCCTGGTGCCCCAGGAACCGTTCGAGAGATGAAAACCTTGTGCACAAGTTGTCCGAGACCAATGCATGATAAGCAACATCTATCAGATAAAAACTATTATGATGCACAAAACATGAACAAGCATATCACTATCTCTTATCTAATTGCTGCAACCCCAAGATCTCGTAGGATCGAAATATCAGGGCGGGCTACTAGTCTCTTCTCTTATCAATACAAGATATTAACTCTATGTAACAATACAAGCATACATTCATTCTAGCTTTTGCATCAATGAAAAGCAATTATAAAAATGATGACAAAAAAACATATGAACAATCTTTAATTTAACAAGCATTGTACGGTTCTATTTATCTTTTCAAGTTAAGCGTACAATTCTACTCTTATTTGGCATACAACATAGAGACTTGTTCGAGAATTTTTTTTTACTTATCTTATTAACATGGAAAAGGTTCATTCGATAGCGCCGTCGTTGTAACTAAGCATGCAATATTTCTTTCTTGACTTAACATATCAATGGTTCTATCTCTTTTAGACATGTATACAAGTTCTCTAGTTAAGCATACAGGTTCTCGTTCTATCATTCTCATGTGAATATTAACTACTTAGCAAACAAGCATTGCAAAAACTCAGATTCATTATTAAGGCGTGCAAGAATCAGAGAATGAAGTTCTGCCCACTCACTTAGATCAATCATCTTGTGTTTCGATCGGAGAACACTTCGAGAAGGCTTCTGCTCGAGCCAGCTAAACGATATCACTTGTACATAGTGCCAACGTGGAGCGGACACTACATACTTACCCACTGACAAAAAGTTTTATCCTCAAAACTCAAAGAGAAGCTTACAATATTCAAAGCAACGATAGTCCTCATCCCTCACCATCCTTAATCGAAAAATACAAGAAAATCAAGAATCACGAAATCAAATCTCCAACCAACAAGAAAGCAAACAAGAAAACTTTTGCGTGCACCTTTGAGAATTTTTATGGACTTATTGTATGGAACTCTTATTGCAGCAACAATATCTGAGATATCTCTGAGTCGAAGGCAATAGAATGGGCAAAGAATCGAGCTGCTTTGATACCATTATGTCACGCCCCGATCCCGAAGGGGCCGTTCATCCTTACTTGGTTCCTTGTGGGACCGACCGTGCTCACACGGACGTGATGCCATGCAGGCCTAAGTTGTGCTTGCACAAGGCCAAAGCTTTAAACAAGGGCAAGTAAGCTATTCTGGACAGAAGCATCAACATATATTGCAGAAAAGTAAAGAACACAATGACATAAGAAAAAAGCTCTTTATTAATATTCAAAAGTGTTACAAGACGCGCTTGGCCGATGTTACAATTCGCTCAAGTACTCTTTCAAATACAATAACATCGTTCCATACATTACAACCTTTTATACAAAAATAGCTTAAACTATCTCGATACGGCTTAAGGCATCTACTCTAGATTTTTGGGTCCTGGAGATGAGGCACGGCTATCGCTTCTTCGGATGATCCAGCACTTGTGAACAAGCAAACTGTTGGTGGGCCAGCACTTTCAAGAAAGTACTGGTGAGTATAAATCAACGAACATAAGCAACACTCCCTGAAGCCAACACTAAGTAAGCATGTGGCAAAACATTACATTACTAGTGATCTTGCTACTTTTTACCTAGGTTTATTTCATGCAGCACAGGGTTAGAGTCAGTTTACTTCTTTTAAAAATATAGCTTTGGAAACAATTTGCATATTCAAATATTTAAGCATACAATAGGGACAATGTTCTATCATGCAGTGTGCAGCATGTATCGTGCACCATATTTACTAACTCTTTAGGAACACAAATTATTTCTAGTGGACTGTTCTTCTTAGTGCAAGACAGAGTGAAACTAGTGGACTTATTCAATTCAGTACTAAGGGGAAGCAACAAAAATCAAGTGAAACATGCAAGTTTAGGGGCAATACGAGATTCAAGCATAATCGAAAATCAATACATTACTTATTCAGAGATTCTTACCCTTCGCCGAACGGTTATCCCTGCAACAGACATACAAGTTAGCAACAATTTGTATATACATAAAAGTTCTATTCCCAGTCCGTATCTGCATCAAACAGTTAGGTATGCAAGAAGGATAACCTTGCATGCGCCCTAACTACATGATGGTCCATGGGTTGCGCCATGATTAGTAGCGGTGACTCAAGGTTCAGCTCTACACTTGCATGCGCGTATGTCGACAACTGTGACTCAAGGTTCTGCTCTTCACCAACACACACGAATACTAGCAGCTGTGACATCATGGTTTCGCTCTTCACTAATATACACAAAAATACCCCCTAGAACCCGTAGGACCGGAACATCAGGGTGCAATAAAATCTCTTTCGGATCGACCGATCTCCAGTGCCCCAGGAACCGTTCGAGAGATAAAAACCTTGTGCACAAGTTGTCCGAGACCAATACATGATATGCAATATCTATCAGATAAAAACTATTATAATACACAAAATATGAACAAGCATATCACTATCTCTTATCTAATAGCCGCATCCCCTAGATACCATAGGACCGGAACATCAGGGTGAGCTACTAGTCTCTTCTCTTATAAAGACAAGCCATTAACTCTATGTAACAATACAAACATACATTCAATCTAGCTTTTGCATCAATGCCAAGCAATTATAAAAATGATGACAAGCAAATATATGAACGATCTTTATTTTAACAAGCATTGCATGGTTCTATTTATCTCTTCAAGTTAATCATACAGTTCTACTCTTGTTTAGCATACGACATAGAGACTTGTTCGAAAAATTTCCTTTACATATCTTATTAGCGTGGCAATGGATCGTTCGATAGCGGTATCGGTGTAACTAAGCATGTAACATTTCTTTCTTGACTTAGCATGGCAATGTTCTATCTCTTTTAGACAAGTATAAAAGTTCTCTAGTTAAGCATGCAAGTTCTCGTTCTATTATTCTCATGTGAACATTAAGTACTTAGAAAACAAGCTTTACAAAAACTCAGATTCATTATTAAGGCGAACAAGAATCAGAGAATAAAGTTCTGCCAACTTACTTAGATAAGTCATATTGTGTTTCGTTCGGAGAACACTTTGAGAAGGCTTTCGCTTGAGCCAACAAAGCGATATCACTTGTACATAGTGCCAATACGGATTGAGGCACTACAAGGATCGGGGAAGTAATACGGGAGGTGCGAGAACTGCGAGCCTGCTTGGACTCAATGGACAATCGAGACTCACTGTGTGAGCTCAAAATTCGACAACCATATCCCCTCGAGTGGAGAGACGTGCCCTATCCACCTAAATATAAGCCCTTTAACTTAAATCCTTTTGAAGTGAAGATATCTCCTCTTTAGTACATGAGCTACTTTGAAACAACAATATGGCATCTATCCCATATTGACCCTCTTCTCACCAAAATCTTTATCGGGGCATTGTCTGGGGTGGCCTTCGATTGGTTCTACAGCCTCTAGGACAATTGTATATCATCGTTTGATGATCTTAAAAGTCTCTTCCTCTCTCGATTCTATGACGGAGGATGTGACATGACGATGTCCTCCTTGCTGGATATTATGCAAAAAAAAAAAAAGCATGTACGGGAATACGTCGAACGTTACAGGCAAGTTGTGCTGAAGTTGCTCCCGGATAATCCTGAATCAACGTTGATGGACATATGTCGGAAGAATCTACTTTCCGCAGTCAGGCTCGGGATGGGTAACATCCAATTCAAAGACAAGACGAAGTTCATCATAAATGTCGTCGGTGTTGAGAGAAAAGTAAAGGACGCCCGACTACTGGGAATACAAATCACCATCGCTGATGATAAGGGAAAGTGTCCTTACAAAAATAACAACAGTAACAACAACGACAATAATGGCTGTTACAACAAAGGAAAGCAGGCCCTTGTCGCCAATATAGCCAAGAAGCCGGAACAGAAGCCAACAGAGGCTCCAAAGCCGAAAGAGACTAACTCTTTCGATGATGATGACATCGCGACAATCTTTGACATACTGTTGGAGGGGAACAAGCTCTGCCTCCACGACATCAACCGCTATGTTGAGGCAAAAGACGTAAATAATCCCAAGTACTGCCGCTACTATCAGTACGTCCATCATACGACGCGAGATTGCTACACACTGAACGTTAAATCCAGCGTCTACTCGATTCTAAGGCCCTCAACTTGGATTTTGAGAAAAAAATGGTTGCTGCCAACATAGTGCCCCTCTAGTTTGGTAACTTCCTGGCAACGAAAGCCCGAGACGGGGTGGTACCAATCCTAAAGGCCACCATGGAGGTGTTTAATCTTCCACCAGCTCACGACCAAACCGCCGGGCTGGTACATCTCAGCACACCATGGGGCGAGGTTATGTGGGTTCATCCAGACCTTGCTCCAGACTTGATGTAGCAAGCAACGTATTCCGCCATCAATTCCAAAGAACGAAAGTCCAAGTCCTGCCATGTGGTGTCCTCCACCATTGAGAAAGCTATGGTAAGGGCGACTAGATCGGGCCTTACCTACCAGCGGGACGGTAATACTTCCAACGACGATGCTCCGCCAACGATCGTACTCACTGCACCTACTGTATCGGATCCAGGTCCGTCCTAGCCTCCAGCCACGGACAAGTCTAAGCAGAAAGAAACACGCTTCGATAAAACGTTGTGCAAAGATACTAGAGTAGCCCTATGACTTTGACATCCTGGCACAACTTGACAATACTTCAGCGAAGTTGTCACTATTCGAGCTTCTTTGAATCTCCAAAGACACTCGGGACTCTCTAAGTAAGGCATTGTAGAACGCCGACACCTACTTGGTGTAGGTCAAGCCTCCAGCTGAAGATCCCGTAGCATACTCCTATTGTAACAATATGACGGAGGCAATACCCAACATCACGTTCTCGCAACAAGATATGTTGTTGAAGAAAAATAGACACGATCGCCCTATATATTACACAGGGTACATCGGCGCCATCAAGGTGGACTCGATGCACATCGATCCGGGTTCGTCCATCAGTATCATCCTCCGGAGTCTACTTCAGACCTTGGGCATCCCAATGCATCGGCTGGAGGCCACCAATACTACCATCAATAGCTTCAACGCTGGAAGTAACCTTTGGGTAAGATTCATCTGAAATATTAGATATGCGACTTGAAGACAGAAGTCACATGCTATGTCATTGATGTAGATGTATCCTACAACGTCCTACTGGGGCGTCCATGGATACACAAATACATGATCGTGCCGTCAACCCTGAACCAGTGCCTAAAGTACGTTGACGACCAGGGCACGGTTAAGACAGAGTTTGCCAATGTCGATCCCTTCAAAGGGGTAGAGGCCTACTACTCTGATTCACTAATATACAAACAAGTCCGCCAGGACGAAGGAGGGAATGGTGTCGATAACAAAGTAGAGATCGGCGTGACATCAGGCAAACCTTTGACGGTCCACCTCAAGGGATATGCTCGTGATGTAGCCCCTCCCCTCGTTGTGAAAATACAAAGGAAGGCGCCATAACCTCTGACGGTACGGCTGCCAAGTCGAAAGAATGAACCAGTGCCGGCTCCTGCCCCCGAACCTTTGGTGGTCAAGCTTCGTAGGAGGCCTCCATAGTCCTCGGTCGTATTGGAGACAAATCTCGAGGAAGAAAAACTAGAAGAGTACGTAGCAGCTCATGCTAACGCTCCGTCCCTAGATGATGTAATTCTCTGGAAAAGATCTCATACTTTATGAATAAAGGGTTATCTTTAAACTATTTTGATGTAAAATATTTAAGCATATTGTATTCCCTATAGCACGGTATAGTCCTACAACTACATACACAGGTAACTACTACCTATACAGTAAACCCGATCTTCCCCAACAAAAGTTTCTACTTTACGGTCCCAGCGAGGAGGAGGGGAGACAAACCAATCATCTTCGGCAGGGTTGAATGCCCCCAGTCCTTCGTCCCAGAGGAATAAGAGCCAGAACCTAATACCGACAAAATATAAATTTACCGATTCAGTTGTCAAGCCAAGCACCTCATCCAGAAGATGTGTTATGATCTTAAAAGTGACCAAGGTCTGAATTATGGAAAAGGTCGACGACTGCCCTTGCGTGTCACTGCTCCGATAAGCAAAGTCGAAGATTACTACCACATGGCCCAGAATGGCCTGAGGTACGTAACACCTCCATCAACTTTCAAAGCCTCGGAGGAAGAAGATAAGTCACAATCACACTCTTCAAAATCTTATGAGACCTCTTTAGGCGAACGTTGTCTGTCAACATGGCATCAGCTGACCCTGAGAAAGATAACAAGGACTCACCAAAACTCTTTGAAGTAGAACCGTTGGTCCAACGCTTAGACTCGCAATGTGAGCTATGTTTCGAGCAGCGAGAACCTCCCACCGAAGACGAGGTCGTGCAAGTCGACCTGGGCGAGGAATCTGCCCCAAAACATATCTTTATCACCAAAATCTTATCCGGTGAAGATTGTGAATCCCTGCTACAACTCGTATGAGAATATATCGATGTCTTTGCCTAGAGCTATAAAGATATGCCAGGTTTGGACCCCCAGATTGTGGTCCACATGCTCGATATCTTGTCGAACGCTAAGCCAGTGAAGCAACAACAACGACAGTTTCCTTCAAATATCATGAACACCATCGAAGCTGAAGTAAACAAACTGATAGCTAGTTGCTTCATCCGCGAGGAATAATATCCCGATTGGGTGGCCAATATCGTGCTTGTCATAAAAAAGGGAAGATTCGAATCTGCGTAGACTTTCGTGATCTGAATGCGGCATGCCCAAAAGACGAGTTTTTTCTTCCGATCATAGATATAACGATCGATAACATATGCGGCTTTGAGCGCATGTCCTTCATGGACGGGTTCTCGGGTTACAATTAAATCAAGATATTTTCCAACGATGAGAAATATACATTATTTTGGATACCCGTAGGGGTATACTGCTACACTGTCATGTTCTTCGGACAAAAGAACGCAGGTGCTACATACTGGTGAGCTATGAGCACCATCTTCTGTAAATATCTTTGCAAGACAGTGGAGTGTTATATTGATGCCATCGCTGTCAAAAGTTGCTCTAAGGATGATCAAATTCATGACTTGAGGACTGTGTTTGGCCTAATGTGTGCGCTCCAGCTCAAGATGAATATTACCAAATCCTTCTTGGGAGTCTCCAACGGCAAGTTCCTAGACTTTGTCATAACTTCGAAGGGTATCCATATAGACCCTGACAAGACCAAAGCGATCCTTGAAATGCATCCGCCGAGCAACCTTAGAGAACTTTGCGGCCTTCAAGGGAGACTGGCATACATCAAAAGATTCATAGCAAATCTCTCTGGATGTTGTCATCCACTCGCCCAGCTCATAAATAAGGGAGTCTCTATCACTACCATATTTCTAGACGAGGGTATTTTAGTTATTTTGTATATTTTATTTTTGGTGAATTAATATTTAATTATAGTATGCTATTTATTTAAATTGTTCTTGTATTATTTATTTATAATTAGTGGGATAGCCTATTATTTAGACTTGACACTAGTGAACCCAATTAGACTTGTCATGACAACAATTGAGCCCAACATGGACTAGGCCCAATATACCAATTTTCTCTAGTTAATTAGAAGGATTAGCTTAATTGGCATCAGTTTAGAGACTTTCCAAAATAGTCCTTCTTAATTATTCTTCATAATTTAGCATGTATGTGCTTGATAGATATTTGTTGTGACTTGGAGAGGAGGAAAGGGGGGATGACCACTTAAGGGGTCTTTCTCTCTCTTCTTCTCATTCTCTCCATTTATTTTAGATTCCCAAATTTTTAGATCCCCAATTCACTTCATCCCTCCACCAAATTCACCATAATTTCTCTTATTCTCTCTCATTTTCATCAAGCAAGGAGCATTGGAGTTTGGATTTGCAAGAAGCACTTTGTGGAGGAACATTTGGCAAGGAACTTGTGTCCGGACCGTGTCCATTTAAGCAATTCATTAGGAATTCATCTTCCAATAGGTATAGATCTAAATTTTCCTTTATTTTAGTTCTAAATCATGCATTTGACCATTAGGAACCCTTTTATGGCATATGGCTACCTGTAGGAAGAAGTTCTAGGCTCTATTGTTGTATATTGACACTTCTATATTAATTTTGTGCATAATTTGGAGAAATTACGAGATTGACACATCAAGAGTGTGTCATGAGACCAATTTAGTCTAATTAGACTTAGATCAGGGTTGTGGCTAGATACGTGTCCACAAATAGATACGAGTAGGCCGTATTATGGTATTTTAGGATACACTTTGATACGGGGTTCATTTTGGGTAATTTGTACTAATTCTCTTCAATTCTTAGTGTAGCAAGTTATATTAGTTATTATTTTGAGTATTTGATAGGTAGGAATGGTTATTGTGGGAAAATTAGGATTTTGGTTTCTCAATGGGATGAGTATTATGAATATTCTAGTTATACACTTAATGTGTTTGCTTAAATATTAGTGTGTGGGTGTTGTTATATTATGTACATGATATATACGTGTTATATATATATATATATATATATATATATATATATATATATATATATATATATATATATATATATATATATATATATATATATATATATATTGGTATGTGTGTTGTGAACCATGTGTATGACTGTGAAGGGGTTCGAGTTCAATACACAGTAGAGGGGGAGTGGTATCATTTGATACCACTCGAGTCAACAACAGTAGTTGGTCAACAATGAGAGTAAGGTGATACATCAACTGCAATTGGCAGCAGTGACAACAAGTGTTAGCTAATGTATCAGTGTGGTGGTGTAAACACTGATGCAAACTGTATTGTAAACTGATATGAGAAGTGATTCCAAGAGTGAACTGATATGATTCCAAGAGTGAACTAATCCTTGGCAATGTGAGCCAACTGATATCAAGTATCAGTGCGGTCCGGTAGCTGAAAGAGGTATGTGCCGTCATGCATTTCAGGTAGGTGTTCAAGAGTTGGGGTTAACTATGAGTGTTTTATCAAATTAGATACTTTGTTAAGTATCAGATGTTGCCTATAATATATTCTATTGGATAGATCAATAGTAACTATTATCAGTTAGTTATTAAGGAATGATGTACTTACTTTACAATAAGGTCAAGAGGGGGGGGGGGGGAGGTGAGCTACCAGTGAATGCAATAGGGTTCATGTATCAGTTTTAGTATCATTGGAGTGTCAAATTCAACATAAATATCAGATATTTTTGTGTGCATCAGAGAAATTGGGTAAGGGTACCTGGAGATTGTGTGTGAAGTTAAGAGAGGTCTAGGTAGCAGTGACTACCTGAAAGTGAGGAAAAATCGGGTTAGGATGGTTGTTGTGGTAACTTCAAGTTACCAATCACCAACCTTAGTAGCAGCAAGTTAATTACTATGGGAGAAGGGGGTATCCTGAGTTGTTATAAGGAAGGTTAGTTTGTTAGATGATTAAGTATAGATGTTAACATGTTGATATCAACAGTTGATAGTTACTAAGTTGTCAGCTACTAATTAATGTAACAGTTAGCTAATTATTAATTAGTAGTATATATATTGTAAGTTAATGATAAATTAATAACTAAGTATGTCTTGCACACTAAGGTAATGACCTAATATAGCTAGTATTAGCTAGATAGTGACCAATATAGACTAATAACCTTAGCTTGGACCTAGAAATTAGTGTATGACTTAGTATGGATCTAGAACATCATGTTTTAGCTTATTTTAGCAGTTTATCACTTATTACACCATTTGAAATAATTTTTCTAAATAGAATTTGTGTTACACCAGCTTGGGCATCATGATACACCTTTGCTCAGGACCAGAGGCGAGTACATCTCTTTGTTAGTTTTTATTTCACGATAGTGTATATATCGCATGTTCTAGAACTGTATACTTGATTATGACACAATAGTTATACGGACTGGTACTATATGGATCCTGTCAGGTGATGTTATCCCCTTACCGCGTTCAGCGGGTACTCCTTCACATGTATTTTATCGTGTGCATCGGATATTGCTTACCATGTACTTCATGTTCACAAACTATCTCGTGTACAGTATGCCCATATTACTCGTGTTCGTAATGTGTCATAATCGGATCCATGAGTATTGGTTGGCGACGAAAGAGTAGAAGTTGATTATGTGATCAAATCCTATTTACCTTATGTATATGTCGATTATACACCCCACGTATAATTGAATTACCCTATTTACCTCATGTTCAACCCATGTCGGTCACATAACGAACTTGTACTCTAAGGCACATAGCTAGTATTATCTATTTCTATTACTTGCAGTTATTTTATATTGATTGTTCTTTCCTTTCCAGTACTTTACATACTTATTCTAGTTCATTTTTATTTCCAAGTTACTTGTACGTCTTGTATTCTTTTCTATTACCTGTCATATATGCTTTATAATGTATTTGGAACTACTTTTAAAGTTTTGTACTATGCTCCAATTCTGATTGGATATATTTTCCAGATGATTGGTTAGTAGAGATGTGTTCCACATATTATGGGACACAAGATGGTAATCCAGCAGGAAAGATAGCACCTCCAGTACAGAAGGATGTAGCACTAGTCACAGAGGAGACTTATCTTTTATTATTGCTTTGTATTTGACCCTTTAGAGCCTTGACATGTATTATTATTTTGGAGACTATTGTGTTGTGACTAGATGTTAGACTTGGACTTGCATTTGTGACTCTTGTACTTCTTTTCTTTATTCCATATCGTGCTATTTTTTCCTCTAGTTTGATATTGTTATTGAGTGTTGGTTTCATTATCATATATCATATTGTTTCTCCATTTAGAGTTGAGATAGCATAATAGGTACCATATATATTGTGTGAGATGCTTAGATAGTATTGTGGACCTGGATATCGTTCTACATCGTTACTATGATGTAGGCTGGGCGTTGTTCACGTACTCGTGCCCTTACACCAGGTACGAGTCTTGACATATTTTTAGTGTTGGCCCATGCAGGTCAAGAGATCACAATTAATGCGATATCGTAGTAGTGCTCAGACTTAGAGTACTGCTACGAGCTTGCTTTAGGATATAGGATATAGGCTGAGAGTATACTCAATCACAATTAGGAACACTTTCAATTTATTGCTTTGCTATCCTTACCAATATGAATAATTACTTTCTTTGAAATATTATTATCCTTCTTTGATGATATCGTATCTTGTGCCATATTGATTTCTTTATTTTAAATCTGTCTTCAGGATGCCGTCGAAGACTCGATCCCAGCACTCTGGTGCAGTTTCCTCGAGGTCGATCACTTTACCACCTCCGTGGCGACCAACATCAGCCACTGCTCCACTTTTTTAGCTGAAAGGATCACCTTACCGGTTCAGGTGAGGGCTTCCGCAATAACTTTTGGGGGTGCTCCGCCTCCAGTTCAGAGGATAGTGCCTGCAGTACCAGAGAAGCTTCCACTACCACCACCAATAATTGATCCAGCGTAGATATTTGCGTTATTCCAGCAGATGATGGAGGCCCAGAGGGCCCAGGCGGATACCCAGCATCGCCAGTCTGAGGTGATGCGGCAGGGCATTGAGAATGCCCACCAACTAGCATTCGCTGCAGTAGAGAGGGTTGCCTCAGTCCAACCACAGGTGCCACCACCTTTGCCCGCCCCACAACAGTCGCGGCCGTGGACCATCATTGACTTCAAGAGGATGGGGCCCAAGGAATTTAAGGGCATCAAGGGTATTTTATATGCGGATGATTGGATCGAGAATATTGAGCGGAACTTGTGGCTAGCACAGATTTCAGAGAGCCTACAGGTGGAGGCAGTAGGGAGCATGATGTTTGATATTACTTTGACATGGTTCAGGATAGACCCGATGATCACAACACCAGGACTGACTTGAAAGGCTTTTAAAGAGCTTTTCAAGAGGAAGTTCTTTTCGAACGTGGCTACGAGTTCCCTAGAGAGTCAGTTCCAGGACCTCGTCCAGGGGAGCATGTTAGTGGACGAGTACACAGCAAAGTTCTACAGATTGGTTGCTTTGTGGAGGGGCAGAATCCCCGGGGGAAGGCCAAAAAGTTCAGAAAGGGTCTGAACAAGGAGATCAAGTCTCATACTAGTAGACACCACACTTCTATATTTTAGGAGATTCTAGAAGAGACACAGCAGGCAGAGGATGATTTCGAGCTCAGCTCCAAGAGGATGAGGGATACTCCAGAAGCTAGTAGTAATATGGGCCTAGCGAAGCGGCCTCACTTTTAGCATTAGAGACTTCCAGCAGCCGAGGCAGCAGTTACCTGCACCATCTAGAGTGCCACTACATCAGGCGTATCAAATTTAGAGGCCAGATCAACTAGCTATTCCTTGTCCATTCTGCAAGAAGCTAGATCATGGATGGGATGTGTGCAAAATAAGATTGGGCAAGTGCTTGTTCTGCAGATCAGGGGACTACCTGATAAGGAATTATCCTCGGATTTTAGCTCGTCCAGCTTAGGACAGAGCCCCAGCTCAGAGAGCACCCGCAAGACCACCTGCGTGACAACAAAGAGGACCTCCATTGCAGACACAATAACAGAGGTTTGTATAGCATCAGCAGCAGCAGAGAGGTGTACATCAGGGGCGATCTTTCTCTTTGACAATTGAGGATGAGGAGCCAGTCAGAGATGTTATTTCACATTCAATCTATCTTGACTCTTTACCAGCTCATGCTTTATTTGATTTCGGTGCTTCACATAGTTTCGTATCTGCATCTTTTGCTTTGAAGCATCATCTTGAGGCTGAACCTGGCGAGGACTTTCAAGATTACGACCGGGAGTGGCATTATCCTAGTCAGTGATGTTTGTAAGGATCAGAGAGTCATATTGGGAGGCCAGGAGTTAAGCATGTGCTTATTCCTAATACCACTTTCGAGCTACAACTTAGTACTCATGATGGATTGGTTGAGTAGGCACCATGCTAGTATAGATTGTCGTGGAGGCAGAGTTTGTTTATACTACTAGGAGAGCCAGAGTTTGGGTTCGTCAGAGGAGCAGCGGATCAGATCGAGGGAGTCTTTTGTGGAGCTTTGGTGGAAGAGAAGGAGCCTCCACATCCTTTGATAGTAGAGTATATGGATGTTTTCTCGGAGGAATTGTCGGGTTTTTTGCCAGACCGAGATGTTGAGTTCTCTATAGATTTGGTGCTAGACGCAGAGCCGATATCACAACACATCTATAGGGTTAAAAATAGTGAATTGGTAGAGTTGAAGAAGCAGGTAGATGAGTTGTAGGACAAGGGCTTCATAGATCTAGTTCATCACCATGGGGTACTCCGATATTATTTGTACCAAAGAAGGATGGATCAGTACGCATGTGTATCGGCTACAGAGCTTTGAACAACCTCACTATCAAGAAAAAATACCCGTTGTCGAGGATAGATGATCTCTTTGTTCATTTATGTGGAGCAAAGGTATTTTCGAAGATAGACTTGAGGTCAGGTTATCACCAGGTGAAAGTAAAGAAGGAAGATATTACTAAGACAACTTTTTGGACTCGGTATGGCCAGTTCGAGTTCTTGGTGATATTATTTTAGTTGACTAATGTCCTGGTGGTATTCATGAACTTGATGAATAAGGTGTTCCACCAGTATCTTGATAAGTTCATGGTGGTATTTATTGATGATATTCTGGTATATTCAAAGACCCCGGAGGAGTATGAGGAGCAACTGAGGATAGTTCTAGAGACTCTCAGGAAGGAGAAGCTTTATGGAAAGATTTTAAAGTTTGAGTTCTTCCTTCACAAGGTTGAATTCCTTGGGCATATGGTTACATGAGACGGGATCTCTGTGGACCCAAAGAAGATATCAGCAGTTGAGTCGTAGTCTACCCTGTGTTCAGTGGCAAAGATCATGAGCTTTCTTGGATTGGCAGGCTATTATCGAAGATTTGTTCAGGACTTCTCCAGGATTGCAGAGCCGATGACTAGGCTGACCAGGAAGGACGTGGAGTTCGTCTTGACAGAGGAGCGTCAAGCCGCCTTTGAGGAGCTGAAAAGGAGGTTGACTACAACTCTAGTATTAATATTGCCATCAGGGACATGAGGCTTTACCATCTATAGTGATGCTTCGGTTAAGGGTTTGGGTTGTGTGTTACAGCAGAACGAGAAAGTGATTGCCTATGCATCCATGCAATTACGTCCTCATGAAAAGAATTACCCTACCCACGATTTAGAGTTGGCAACGGTCATTTTTGCTCTAAAGCTGTGGAAGCACTACTTGTACATAGAGCATGTAGATATCTTCATAGACCACAAAACCTTGAATTATGTATTAACACAGAAGAAGATCAACATGAGACAGAGACAATGGTTGGAGTTGATGAAGGATTTTGACATATCCTTGCAGTACCATCCAAGGAAGGCCAATGTAGTCGCTGATGCCTTGAGCATGTATCCAGTGGCTATGTACTTGACGAGGGACAGACACTTATTGACCGATCTTGATAGCTTGGGTATTGAGGTGCTAGTTCCTGGAGTTGCGACACATATATGGGGACTACAGATACAGTCAGAGTTGATAGACCGAATCAGAGCTACACAGTTCAAAGATGAGTCTCTGAGGAGTATCAGAGCGCAGGTTCGGATGGGATTGGTAGAGGATTTAACTATTACTGAGGATGGATCATTGTGGCACGGTACCAGATTGTGTGTGCCGAGTAGAATATTGCCCAAGGAGGTTCTTCAGGATGTGCATCGATCTCAGTACTCTATACATCCAGGTGCCAACAAGATGTATAGAGACATGAGGGAACATGTTTGGTAGTATGGTATGAAGCGGGAGGTGGCGCGCTTCATATTCAGATGTCTAATATGTCAGCAGGTAAAGGCAGAGAGACATAGGCCAGGTGGTTTGCTTCAACCTTTATCCATTCCAGAGTGGAAATGGGAGCATATGACGATGGATTTGTTTTGGGCTTCCGCGTTCTCCAGGAGGTAAAGATGCGATTTGGCTCATCGTAGACATGTTGACCAAATTGGCCCACTTTTTGTCTTTCAAGGTGGGTACGTCTACGAAGAATCTCGCAGAGATGTATGTGCGACGGATAGTCAGATTACATGGAGCTCCTGTGAGCATCATCTCGGATTGGGATAGTCGGTTTACGTCCCACTTATGGAAGAGTTTGTAGGCTAGCTTGGGCACCAAGCTCAAGTTTAGTACCGCATATCACCCCCAGACAGAAGGGCAGTCGGAGAGGACTATTCAGACTCTCGAGGATATGCTTCACACTTGTGTTTTAGATTTCAAAGGCTCTTGGAAGGATCATCCTCACTTGGTAGAGTTTGCTTACAACAACAGCTACTAGGCCAACATTGAGATGTCACCATTTGAGGTATTTTATGGACGAAGATATCGTACTCCATTATCCTGGGATGATATTGGTGAGAAAGCCTTATTAGGGCCTGAGATGGTTGTAGATGCAACTGAGAAGGTAAAGCTTATTAGAGATAGACTTCAGGTGACGTAGGACAAACAACGGCATTGGGCCGACAGCCACCGGAGACCCTTGGAGTTTGAGGTATAGGTTTTATTGTATTGCTTGTGTTTGCCTTATTTTAGTTATAGTGCTAAGGCTGTATTTTGTGCTAGGTTGATAATCTGGTATTCTTGCAGATTTCTCTGACACGGGACACGATTGGCTTTAGTGGAGGCGGGAAGCTTAGTCCATGGTACATCAGACCCTTTGGTGTTCTTGAGAGGGTCGGTGCAGTGACCTATAGACTAGACTTACCGCCTGCACTAGAGGGAGTGTACAATGTGTTCCACGTGTTACAGTTGAGACAGTCCGTGGCAGATCCTAGCCATGTATTGGATCACTCGTAGATCGAGGTGGGTCCGACTCTCAGTTATCCAGAGCAACCAGTGGAGATTCTGGATCGCAGGAAGAAGGTACTGAGAAACCAGATAATTTTCTTGGTATGCGTCGCATGGAGGCATCACTCTCCAGGAGAGTCTACCTGGGAGAGGGAAGCCGAGATGCGTGAGCGATATCCTTATCTCTGTGAGCCGCGAGGTATCATTCTTTCTTGCTTGTTGTGATTGTTTGTTGTAGTCCTAAGTTCTTCCTTAAATTTCGAGAAATTTTTTTTTCTAAGGAGGGTAGACTTGTCACTACCATATTTCTAGATGAGGGTATTTTAGTTATTTTATATATTTTATTTTTTATGAATTAATATTTAATTATAGTGTGCTGTTTATTTAAATTATGCTTTTATTATTTATTTATAGTTAGTGGGCTAGCCTATTATTTAGAATTGATACAAGTGAACCCAATTAAACTTGTCATGACAACAATTGAGCCCAACATGGACTAGGCCCAATAGAACAATTTTCTTTAGTTAATTAGGAGGATTAGCTTAATTGGCATTAGTTTAGAGACTTTCCAAAATAACCCTTCTTAATTATTCTTCATAATTTAGCATATAGGGGCTTGATGGACATTTGTTGTGACTTGGAGAGGGGGAAAGGGGGGTCGGCCACTTAAGGGGTCTTTCTCTCTCTTCTTCTTATTCTCTTCATTCATTTTAGATCCCCAATTTTCTAGATCCCAAATTTACTTCACCCCTCCACCAAATTTACCTTAATTTTACTTATTCTCTCTTATTTTTATCAAGCAAGGAGCATTGGAGCTTGGATTTGCAAGGATCACTTGGAGGAGGAACGTTTGGCAAGGAGCTTATGTCCGGATCGTGTCTATTTGAGCAATTCATTGGGAATCCATCTCCTAATATGTATAGATATGAATTTTCCTTTATTTTTGGTTCTAAATCATGTATTTGACCATTAGGAACCCTTCCATTGCATAGGGCTGCCTATAGGAAGAAATTATAGGCTCTATTGATGTATATTGACACTTTTACATAAGTTTTATGCACAATTTGGAGGAATTACGAGACTGACACATCAAGAGTATATCATGAGACCAATTTAGTCAAATTAGACTTAGATCAGGATTATGGGACTAGATATGTGTCCACAAATGGATACGAGTAGGCCGTATCATGATATTTTAGGATACACTATGATACGTGGTTCATTTTGGATAATTTGTTCTAATATCTTCAATTCTTAGTGTAGCAAGTTATCTTAGTTATTATTTTGAGTATTTGATACGTAGAACTGGTTATTGTGGGGAAATTAGGATTTTAGTTTCTCAATGGGATGAGTATCATGAATATTTTAGTTATACACTTAATATGTTTGCTTAAATATTAGTGTGTGTGTTGTTATATTATATTATATTATATTATATTATATTATATTATATTAATATATATATATATATATATATATATATATATATATATATATATATATATATATATATATATATATATATATTGGGGTGTGTGTGTGTTGTGAACCATGTGTATGACTATAAAGGGGTTCAGGTTCAATACACAGCAGAGGGGGAGCGGTATCAGTTGATACCACCCGAGTCAACAACAGCAGTTGCTTAACATTGAGAGTAAGGTGATGCATCAACTATAATTGGCAGCATTGACAACAAGTATTAGCTACTGTATCAGTGTGGTGGGGGAAACACTGATGCAAACTATATTGTAAACTGATATGAGAAGTGATTCCAATAGTGAATTGATCCTTGGCAATGTGAGCCAACTGATATCAAGTATCTGTATGGCAAGGTAGTTGAAAGAGGTATGTCCCGGCATGTACATATCAGGTAGGTGTTCAAGAGTTGGGGTTAACTGTGAGTGTTGTATCAAATTAGATATTGTGTTAAGTATTAGATGTTGCCTATGGTGTATTCTATAGGATAGATCAGTAGTAACTTATATCAGTTAGTTATTAAGGAATAATTAGTTATCTTTGTGCTTATTTTACAGCAAGGTCAAGAGGGAGGTGAGCTACCAGTGAATGCAATGGGGTTCATGTATCAGTTTTAGTATCATTGGAGTATCAAATTCAACATCAGTATCAGATACTTTTGTGTGCATCAGAGAAATTGGGTAAGGGTACCTGGAGATTGTGTGTGAAGTTAAGAGAGGTCTAGGTAGTAGTGACTACCTGGAAGTGAGAAGAAATCGGGTTAGGATGGTTGGTGTGGTAACTTCAAGTTACCAGTCACCAACCTTAGTAACAACAAGTTGATTGTTGTGGGAGAAGAGGGGGGGGGGGGGGTGGGATCCTGATTGTTATAGGAATGTTAGTTTGTTAGATGATTAAGTATAGATGTTAAAATATTGATATCAGAGTTGGGAGTTACTAAGTTGTCAGTTACTAATTAATGTAACAGTTAGCTAATTACTAATTAGTAGTATATATAGTAAGTTAATGATAAATTAATAACTAAGTATGTCTTGCACACTAAGTTAATGACCTAGTATAGCTAGTATTAGCTAGATAGTGACCAATATAGACTAATAACCTTAGCTTGAACCTAGAAATTAGTATATGACTTAGTATGGATCTAAAACATCATATTTTAGCTCATTTTAGTATTTTATCACTTATTACACCATTTGACATAATTTTCCTAAATAGGATTTGTGTGACACCAACTTGGGCATCGAGATACACCTTTGCTCAAGACCAGAGGCGAGTAAATCTCTCTATTAGTTTTTATTTTATGATAGTGTATATATCGCATGTTCTAGAACTGTATACTTGATTCTGACACAGTGGTTACACAGACTAGTACTATATGGATCATGTCAGGAGATGTTATTCCCTTACTGTGTTCAGCGGGTACTCCTTCATATGTATTTTATTATGTGCATCGGGTATTGTTTACTATGTACTTCATGTTCACACACTGTCTCATGTACAATGTGTCCATATTACTCGTGTTTGTAATGTGTCATGATCGGAACCATAAGTTTTGGTTAGGGACGGGAGAGTAGAAGTTGGTTATGTGATCAAACCTTATTTACCTTATGTATATGTAGATTATACACCTCACATATAATCGAGTTACCCTATTTACCTCATGTTCAACCTAAGCCAGTCATATAACGAACTTGTACTTTAAGGCATATAACTAGTATTATCTATTCTCATTACTTTCAGTTATTTTATATTGCCTGTTATTTCCTCTCCAGTACTTTACATGCTTATTCTAGTTTATTTTCATTTCATAGTTACTTGTACATCTTGTATTCTTTTCTATTACTTGTCATATATGCTTTACCATGTATTTGGAATTGCTTTCAGAGTTTGTACTTTGATCTAATCTTGATTGGATATATTTTTCAGATGACTGGTTAGTAGAGATGTGTCCCACATATTACGGGCATAAGATGGTGAGCCAGGAGGAGAGATAGCACCTCCAGTACACGAGGACGTACACTAGCCACATAGGAGACTTAGCTTTTATTAATGCTTTGTATTTGACCCTTTAGAGCCTTGGCATGTATTATTATTTTGGAGACTATTGTGTTGTGACTAGATGTTAGACTTGGACTTGTATATGTGACTCTTGTACTTCTTTCCTTTATTTCATATCATGCTATTTCTTCCTTTAGTTTGATATTATGATTGAGTATTGGTTTCATTATCATATATTATATTATTTCTCCATTTGGAGTTGAGATAGCATGACAGGTACCTTATATATATTGTGTGAGATGCTTAGATAGTATTATGGACCTGGACAATGTTCTACGTCGTTACTATGATGTAGGCTGGATGTTGTTCATGTACTCGTGCCCTTAGACCGGGTATGGGTTGTGACAGTCTCCTTTGTCTGGGATGAAGAGTGCCAGCGTGCATTCGATGACATCAAGGAATACCTCATGAACCCCCCGGTGCTGGTAGCCCCTGTAGTAGGAAAGCCCTTTCTGCTCTATGTACGAGTAATTGATCACTCTCTTAGAGCTCTGCTATCCCAGAATAGTGACACAGGTCACGATCATGCCATATACTACCTCAGCAGGATGATGGTCGGCACGGAGCACATATATAATCCTGTCGAGAAGGAGTGTCGTGCTCTGGTCTTTGCTATCTAGAAAACTCGGCATTACGTGAAGGGATAAACAATCCATGTGATCTCACGGGTCAACCCGTTCAGGGTGCCCATGACCAAACCAGGGGCACTCAACTCCCGCTTGGCTATGTAGGCGATACTTCCATCACTATACGACATAGTATTTGTTCAACACAAGGCGGTCAAAGGTCAAGCATTGGCCAAATTTTTGTCTGTCCATCAAGTGCCAGAAACCTTGAAGTTTTACGAGGAGATCCCGGATGAAGTGACAGACTCCAATATGACAAGCGCAGAAGCCATTTGGCGGATGTTCTTCGACGGTGCTTCAAAAACAGGGCCCAAGGGCGACGCCGTCGCTGGAGTCGGGATCGTGTTAATCTTCCTAGATTATCTGGTTATCAACCACGCTTATTCTCTCACAGAGCCATGCTCGAATAACGTGGCAGAGTATAATGCCCTCGTTATTGGACTCCATCTCACTAAGCAAGTAGGAGCCAACTACCTAGATGCCTATGATGACTCTAAGCTGATCGTCAGTCAGGTCCGGGGTAAGTACGAAGTTCGGCATAAGGATTTGATTTCCTACTACTAAGCTGAGCTCGATATAATCTCCACCTTCGAGGGGTTCTTCATAGAGCATGTCCCTCGACTACAAAATATCGAGGCTGACGCCCTTGCCGGTCTCGCTGCCTCCTTGGCCGTCCCTTCCAACACTCACCAGTTGATTACCATGGTCAGCCAATAGCTAATCTGTCAAAAAAACCCTCTGCATGTATCTAAGCTACGCCGCAGAGGCAAAAATTAGCATCCAAAACTGGATACTTTCATTTATCGACTATGCAGTCTATGAAATCCTCCCCGAGAACCCAAAGGAAGCCACTTCCATCAGAAGATGTTCCCTTCGGTTCTATTACGATACGGCTACCAAAATGCTGTATCGTCGTTCCTACGATGACCTTCTGCTACGATGCCTATCCAATGCAGAAGCGAAGCAGGCTCTAAGCGAGGTTCACGATGGGTTTTGCGGTTCCCATCAGCCTGGGTCCAAGCTACATGACCGTCTCTGGAGAATAGGTTACTATTGGCCGACAGTAGTCGCGGATGCTGTCAACTACGCAAGAAAGTGCCAAGCATGCCAAATCCATGCTGACTTCATCCACCAACCCTCGGAGTTCCTATACCCGACTGTTGCGTCCTGGCCATTCGAAGCTTGGGGGATGGATATTATCGGACCAATTAGTCCACCTTTATTGAAGGGACATCGGTTCATCTTGGTCATCACCTACTTCTTTTTTAAGTCGACAAAAGTTATTCCGATCGCTGAAGTGAAGACATCAAACATGATCAGCTTTGTCAAACATCATGTCATATATCACTTCGGCTTGCTGTCACGCTCCAGTCCCAAAATACTGAGGGACCAGACGCGTGATAATGGCCAGCAGCACACACCGATGGACAACCCAATTTAATGGATCCATCGGGGCATGCTTAAGCTATAATATAAGAATAAGTAGGTCCAATGATACAAGTCACAGTCTATGCTAATCTCATCCGCAACAGATAATCACAGATCAAATGCCATAATAATGCAAATAGGAATAACTAACAAATCTCAATAAAAGTGTCTCGGAGAACAATCCAAGAACAAGTCTGATACATAAATGCAATAGACTGGAAATGGAAATAAATGAGTATATAAAGCCAATACTCAGGAGAAGTCCTCTGGTGTGATCTCGTCCTCGAAGGTCGGTACAGCTCCTATATCAGCTCCTGTATCTGCTCCTGCTGCGGTCCCGTATACCTCGGGATAGATCTCGTCTGTAAATCCTGGAGACATAATCCGGATCCAGGTCCTCAGGGGACATAGCAAGGTACAAGAAAGCTCATGCCAAAATAAATGCAGTGCAGCAAATAATAAAATAAATAAGGTAAGTATGTAACTATCTGTGTGAAATTCAAGAGAGAACATCAATAGTACTCAGGTTGAAACAACTACAAGCTCTGTGTAGGGGAGCCGGTAGCGGTGATATCATGAGGTGGTCTTGCTCAGCGGGAGACTGAGTAGCCGGCATAACATAATCAACCTGTAGCCTGTGGGTCTCTCCGGCAATAGATGGAACAATAAGGGAATACTAAATAACCAGCTAAGTGATATGCAAGCTGAGAGCAGCACTAGAACTCAGGCTGACGCCGCTATAAGCTCTGTGTCGGGGAGCCGGTAGCAGCAGTAATAATGAGTAATGGGCCAAGCTCGGGCTTCAGAGTCTTGTGCCTCACAATAATAGGGGTGTATATATATGGTCAGCCTGTAGCCTGTGTGTCTCTCCCCACCCAATGTAACCATACGTCTCATGTCCATGATGCCTCATGTCCATGTCACGCACGATCGTATCTAATGCAGAAGTCATAGTAGTATCTAGGAATATTATGTCAATGTCATAAAGTCTGTATCCTATACATAATCACCATGAATATCTCAGAAAGATCCTGTCCATGAATAGTGTCAAGTATCCTGGGTTATAGTGTACTTGATAAGACAAGTACGATAATGCAAAGGGATCACGAATGTCCATCTCTAGATGACAATACACAATATCGCGTACGATGTTGGCACCCGACTAATAATCGGACGCTAAGTACGTCACACGGTCCTAGGTCAAGCATGCAGAACAATATAAATAAAGCAAGGAAATATGCAACAAGAACTCCAAGTTGGCAAGGTATACTTGCCCACTGATGTATAACTAAGTCAAGGAAATAAGTAGCAAAACTGCAGGATTTGGCAAGGTACACTTGCCTGGGGTTCTGGCTCCAACTGTAGCTCTGGTCTCAGTGTGATCTGCAGGTACTACTCCGGTTGCTGAAATAAACATCACCATTAGATTCAGAAAATATCAAATAGCTAGAAATGTCTGTCCTTGAGTCCAATTTGGACACAAGGGCAAAAATGACATTTCCGGGCCAAAACGGAGTCCACATGTGGGCCACTTTGCACCGAAAAGCGTGTCAGGGTCAAAGGTCTCCAAATTTGCCAAACTTAGTGTCAACAGGTCAGAAATGATGCTACGAACCCAACGGAACTTCCAGAATTGGATTCCGATGAGCCGATCACAAAATCGCCCATCGAGTGGAGCCTGTAGGGCCCATGACACACAATTTCGTCAACGTTCTCAGAATCGAACTAAACTTGGGTCACAGGACCAGCGTATTGCTACGAGTCCGATGGCACAAGTTTCGTCTCGATCCGACGTATGTACACAAAGTTACAGCGTGTTCTAAAATAGGCGGATACGGGACGTTGTCGGCGGATACGCGTTGATTCCGGTGTGCACGCACATCCAAATCGACTTCTGCAAAATTCCATACGTCCGTATCAATGACGCGCACGTTTCGGTAAAGATCGCGTGCGACCAAGTCGTCCCGTTTGGCGGGGCGCACTCAATTCCGGGGTGAACCAGGGCGTTATTTTTCCTGTTTTTGGATCGAGGTATGCGATCACCACAGGATGCGACGCACCGAGCGAGTTACACGGGCATCGAGGGGGTCACTCAGTCTACGCGACACAACTGACGGAACAGAAATTGGATCAGCGAGGAGAGAGAAAAGAATATCTGAACAGGGCTCCGTGAAGACTGATTTCCTGTGTCCGAACGTGTCCTTCGTGTCCTGCGTGTCCGCTGCGTTAGGTTAGGGTTTCTGTCACAAGGCACCGGGGGCTCGCCAGAGTAGGGCGGAGAAGACTCGGCGGAGGCTGGGGAGGCGTCGTCGGAGAAGATGACGGGCTGGCCGGGCGGAGCACAGTGAGTGGAGGCGACAGAGAGGAGTCGGGGAGTTGGGAGTTGCTGGCGGAGTGTGGGGATGGGTAGGCGGAGGCTGTGAAGGGGGTGGTCGACGTGGGCAGCGGAGGCGCAAGGCAGCGTGGGGCGGAGGAGGAAGATGGGTCGAAGTGAGGAGTTCGGCGTGCGGTGGTCGACGGAGAGGGGCTCGTTCGGGGAACTCTGCGGGGTGTCCGGGCGGGGATGAGGCTGAGGAGTTTGGGGGAGAACTCGAGCGGGGCTGCGGGCGGACTTGGGTAAAGGAGAGGGAGGTGGAGGATGAGTGGGGTTCGTCGTCGGAGGTCGACGGCCGGAACGGGGGACTCGTCGGGCTGCTGTTCGTGGCGGATGACTGAGAAGTAGCGTCGGAGGGGGATCACTCGGGTCGGCAGCGGCGAGGTTCTCAGACGGGATCGGAGAAGATGGAGGAGAGGGGGTGCTGCGGGAGGACGCGGGCGGTGCGCCAGAGTCAGAGGGGTTAGGGTTTCTACTGGGGCGGCTACGGCTAGGGTTAGGGATTGGAAAATTAGGGATTTTGGGGATTTTTGTTATTTGTTTTCTTCTTCTTATTTGTGGAGAAAAACTTAGAAAATTATGTATTTATACATACAGAAATTGGACTAGGGTTTGACCTAGGATTTGGGCTAGGTCAACGCTCCTTGGGCTTGGCTTCGGCTTCGGCTCTCATGGGGATGTCGGGCGTTTGGTACGGGTTTAATTCGGTTTAATTCTACATCGGTTTTCAGGGCTTTAAACGCGTTTCCGGGGTCCAATAAATACGCAGAAAATTATCATATGTCCAATTTTCTATTTTACACCATAAAATATTATTTTTATAATATTTTAATATTAATTAACAGCAATTAAAAATTATTCAATTACCAAACACCTAGGTTTTAATCATCAGAAAATTCCTGAAGAATCCAGAAAAATCCAAATTATTAATTAATGAAAATCAGGGGGCTTACACTTGCCACCGAGGATCATCCACGACAATGGTCCACAGTTTCCAAGCCATGAATTCTACCGGTTCTGTGACAAGAACCAAATTCAGAATGTAGCATCAACTTCTTATAACCCAGTAGCAAATGGTCTGACTGAGGCATTCAATAAGTTTATTATCAAGCTCCTCAAGAAGTTCGTGTCATCTAACAAGATCGATTAAAATGAGAAGCTCGGCGAATGTCTCTAGGCCTACCGCACAATGATCCAGACGCTAACTAGTAGCACACCGTTCTCCTTGGTCTACGGGAGCGAAGCGGTCCTACCTCTCGAAGTCCAAATTCCCTCCCTCCGAGTGGCTCTCTCCAACCGGCTAACCGTCGACAATAATTATCGCCGACGGCTACAAGCATTAGAAGCTCTCGATGAGAAATGCCTCTTAGCTCAACAACGTATTGAGCTATACTAATGTCACGCCTCAGTCCCAAAATACGTAGGACTAGGAACACGTAAGCATGCCAGTCGCATGTATATGGAAACTCCAATATATGGAAAATATAACACATACATACTCGAATATATGGAAACCATAACACATACGTATGCTGTATTATGTAGAGGAAGAAATAGCACGGGAAAACCCACAGTGTCCTAGGGTCGTACAATATAAATACATATATAGTCATAATTAGCATTATCATTTAATTACTTATACAATACATATATATATATATATATATATATATATATATATATATATATATATATATATATATATATATATATATACACCAATCTGAATATTATATACATACGCGTACGTGTACGCATACGGGTCATACGATCAAATATCAATACAGGGTATCTACTACTAACACTTATGGTCACTCCACATCTATAATACAGTCATACCTAGTACTAGCATTAATTACCACACAATATATATGTACCAATTAACTTTTCTACACATACGCACACTAGTATTTAGGTTAACCGACACGGTCTGAACTAAACTGAACCAATATGCTAACCTAGATGTTATTCACACAAGCACACATAAAATGAAAGGAGAGGGATAGGTTCGAACCTCGGGGTTAGCGTGCACGACACGAGGATCGAGGGTGACTGCTGCAGGTCATCTTCAATAAGGGTGACGGGTCCACGATAACGACGAGGATGTCGATGTTGATGATGATGTCGAGGGTGATGATTGGTGATGACGATTGTGATGATGATTGAGGTCATGATAATGATAATGGTGATGGTGATGATGATGATGAGATGATGAGATAATGATTAGGATATAGGTTAATTAGGTTAATGACAATGGTGATAATGATTAGGATATAGGTTATGATGATGATTGAAGGGGATGATGATTATGATTAGAATGATGATAGGACTGATAATGGTGATGATGATATAGATGATGATTAGGGTGATGATAAGAATAATGACGGTGATGATGAGGATGATGATGATTGAGGTTATGATGTAGATGATGATTAGGGTGATGATGAGGATGGCCGTAGGCTGCTGCTCCGGCCAGGGCTCAGGAGGGTCGAGGATCGAGGTCCGGCGAGGGAGGTTGATGGAGGAGGTGAGGGCAGGGGAGGTTAAAGTCAGGCGGGCAGAGTCGAGGGACTGCTGGTGGATGGCAGGGAGGAGATGAAGTCGGGTCCAACTGTGGTGGTTGATTCAGGCGAAGGAGGAGGAGATCCGACGAGGGGCTCAGTAGTGGAGGGGACTGTGCTGCACCGTCGGGTCTGGTGGTGGCTGTGTTGACTCCGGCGGGGAGTGGTTGAGGGTGATGATAGGCCGGGTTCAGCGCTAGGGGAAGGTCGGGGCCGATTGTGAGGAAGATGACAATGGTGAAGACGGTGGTGGCTCTGCGGGGAGATGGCCGGGAAGATAAGAACAGGGAGGAGATGGTGGTGGTGATGATGGGAGATGACGCGGAGGAGAAGGTGGTTGTGCAGTCGTGGATGGAGGCAGGCCGGCAGAGGTCGGGATGGCCGGTGAGGGGGTGAAGGTGGAGACTGGTGGCGGTCGGGTTTGGAGTCAGGCGGGTCTTTGGCGAGGGCCCCGGCGGAAGGAAGAAGATAATGAATAGAAAATGGGAGGGGGTGTCGGCTGAAATAGGCATTGGGTTTGGGGATGTGTTGAATGAAAACAAGGAGAAAAAAATTATATATATATACATATAGAAAAGTAGGGTTGGGTGTTGACCTAGGTAGTTGGGTTGGTCAACATCCTACTTGGGATGGGCTTGGCTTCACATGGAGATGTTTGGAGGGCTAGGATTTGCATGGCTTGAAATGCGTGGCTAGGATTAGATGAGGGGGTGATGTGTGTTGCACATTTCAAAAATTATAGAAAAAATTCATATGAAGGAGAAATAGGTTTCTTCATGTGTTGTGTCCAATATTGTGGACACCTTAATGCACTTCTACATAAAAGCACCCAACAATTGAAAAATTTCACAAAGATGGAAATTGGATTAAATTAATTAAAATAAATGCAAAAGGTGTTCTAAAATTAATTAGAAGTGCATGGGGCTAAAATTAGGTGGGACACAAGCATCATGGACATAGAGGGCTCAGAATAGAATATTATCATAAATTGGGTTGCACAAAATGGGTCAAGATTGTGTCTCCAATTTCGATTGGAACGCACAATGATACAAAGTTGGATTTATTTAGAATTAAATATAAACGTCTGCGACGAATATTGTGCGACTAAAATATAGCACAGGAGAGCATAATTATAAGTTACACAAAGGTCAAAATGGAAAACGGGCACGTCTAGGATAAGGATGTGAAATTTGTACCAAGGCAATGGTTTGTGAGGTGCTCCAATTATCGAAGCAACGGTAAGGTGCACTAAGTGATATAAATATTGTAAATTCATCTAAAATACAGTGTTCTATTTCTAATTGGATTCAAACTAGCCATAGTCTCTCTATTTAAGCTAAGTAGGCCTAATTTTGGTCGAGAGGGTTTACAATCTACCCAACTTAAAAGAATTTTGTCCTTGAAATTAAACTAAGATATAATTTGTCAAATCCTTCACGTTTGTACATAAGGCAAGTCAATCGCAATCTCCTTGCAACAATTTAAAATCTATTTAAATCTATCGCAATCACCTTCAAAATTAAATTAACCATTATTTAAATCAAAATTCAACATATCGTACTATCTTCTCAATTTTTTTATTTATTTTTATTTTTTATAATCAATCATCCAAATCTAATTTAAATCTATATGAAATCCTATATCAAAATTTATATCACAATCTCAAATATGATAATCTCCTCTAGAAAATATTTCTAATCAAATATTATTTCTATTTTCATCTTAGAATTTTTTGTACTCTTCAAATTTAAACCCAATTTCCGTCCTCAACGTTTCGAATAGGTGATCCGACAATCAAAAGTTAACTTTTAATTTAAAGCCTCAAATTATGAAATTTTAAATCTAATTCACCAATTGTTCAAGTGTAGATTTCTATAATTATCCTCAAAGTTTAAATCGATGATTCAATTTTCAGTTTTTAAAATTTAAATCATGTGCTTAAAGTATAAACATTTGGTCCGCAATATCAAAATATCAAAATATCAAAATTCATTAAATTCTCATTATCTTAATCATTCATCTAAAATTTCTCAAGATTAAAATGACTTGAATCTCTCAATCTAATCTTACTTGATCACAATCTAAAAAAAATTCATCTCAAGTCGACAATATAATTTCTACCCAACTTAGAATTTACCCATATATCACATAAGACTATACCTTTAAGAAAACTTCCTCAATTATTTAATCATGTTATTCAATCCTCAAAAGTTTTTAATACACCAAATATATCATATATGATATGCCCTTAATTAATTATAAAGATAGTCACCAAGTAATGTGATCGGCTTATGGGGTATATCTAGCACTCTCTGTGTATCAAACTTATACCAAGCATGAGGTTTGTCTTTCCGAAATAGGGGAAGACGGAGAGCAATAATAAAGAATTCAAGGTGGAGATAATAGAATACAAGTATGGGAATCAAGGCGTTTAAAGAATTCAAAAGGGAGTTGTCAAGGTAGTTGTGGATTGAAATCCTATTTTGGTAAATTTCTATTCACATGCTCATATTAGTACAATTATGTAACTAATATGATATGCTCGGAGATGTCCAAGGACAAGTATATTCGTCTACTGGTCAACTATATATCTCAATACACGTAAAGTAGTCATACGAAGAGCAAACCAAGCGCACTAAGGTTGTCCAGACCGTAATACACTGATTCTGATTAGACAATTGTATTAGTGTAGGCCCCCAATAATACATATGTCATGAACAAGCTCGATAAAAGAGTAAGCTTGCAAAACTATGCTATAATAACAGCATAGATCGAAACAGTTCGGAAAATATAAGTACGCTGGATTATGATGAGGGAAGGTACAAAATAATTTAAGTTCACAAAGAAGGTAAGACTCATCCAGTGTTGTGCCTCTATAGTTGTCATACTAATTCCTTGTCAAAGTCTCTAGTCGACTAAATGGGGGTATGGGCCTCTGAGTTCTACAGTCTGGATAAATACTGTCGTCTTATGCTAGTATATAGTTAATGTCATTCAATTACACTCTATAAATGGGTCAAGGGACTATGGGATACTAGGTTGTGAGGTATACTACCCAACTTAAAAGAATTAATTAATATTGTAACTGCCTTAAGGGAATTCTACAAAATAACCTTGTCCTTGTAAATAAAGTAGAACTCTTGTTGGGGGTATACGAGAAAAGATCTTGGTACTTATTAGGGTATCCTATTGCATTATATAGGTAATGGTCATCTTAAGTCTCAATTATAGGGTTTATAGAACAAAAGTATCAATAGTAAAATAGAGAAGTTACTGGCTCTCAAGTGAAAGAGGATATAACCTATATGGAGATATGGGTACAAATTACATGATTTAAAACTAAGGTATAACCATAAAATTATAATCTAAATGAATACTCAACTATCAAGTTCTAACTACCAAGCACCAAAATTCAAAATTCAAGATTACAACTATAACCCTCGCAAACTATATATCTTGATATAAAAGAAATCACTTGGCCTACAATTATAAGAGTTAGGTGTTACGAATTGAAAGATGAAGAAAAGAAAAACATAATTAGTCGTCACACAAATAGAGAGCGTTAAGGTTTCAGAAGAACAAGATATGAAATTAAAATAGAGGCTCTTGATAATTTCTTAGTTCTCTAAGGAAAAGATGGAATGCTAATATCTGTGTTCGAGGTATGATCAAGGAAAATATTATATTCATTCCTCTTGGCTTCCTAAGGTACTATTTTGCTAATATCAAGATAGGAATCTAATATATAGTTCTCTAATACTATCTCATTATGAAAGTTAGGTTTAGTCCTAATATTCAACCATGGATTTCTAGTGGTCCCTCAATACTAGGGTCAAACAATATGGTCAAATTTATAACTAACCCTAGTAGTGTCTATACTACTCTCAAGTCCTTCATAAATATATCAAGGGATAATGATCAATTAATCTACATGTAAGGGATGCTGGGGTTCTTTAGGTATTCTAAACTTATTGATGTATCAATATTCTAGTTGTATTCTTAATAAGAATGTTACCCTAATTATCATCCTAACAACAAGAATTTCTATATTCTAGCAGAAGACTATGCTCAAAGAACTATTAGGGAAGTACATGAATCAAGCAGGATATAATTATTTAAATAGAACAGATTGGAAGGAAGATGAGTTATAGTCAAATATGGATGAGATCCTATACTCTAATCCTATTTGCAGGCTTGCTCGGTATAGTAATGTAACCGAGACAATATACTCTCGACCTGCATGGGCCACCACTAAAAACATGTCACGCTCCAGTCCCAAAATACGTAGGACTAGGAACACGTAAGTATGCCAGCCGCATGTATATGGCAACTCCAATATATGAAAACCATAACACATACGTACGCTTTATTATGAATAATAATTCACAAGTGGTATAAACTATCTCAAGTCACATGCATAATCTAAATCTCATCCACAGAAATCATAAATAGATAAATAACCAATAACTATGTAACTAAATCTTAATATGAAGTATCAAAGAATGATAGTTGGGTGGAAATAAATCCACTGCCAAACTAGAATATAAAATAAACAGAATAAGTACATCTAATAAACAATAAGGCTCGAAGAGAAGACCTCCTCAAATATAAGTAGCAAGTCCGAATCTACGCTCCTGCTAAGTCATGAACATCTACACCTGGAAAGGGACCAGGTCCTCAGAGGGACGTAACAAGACACATAGAAGCATGCTAATAAAGTACTGAAATAATATCCAATGGGGTCGCCTAACCGTCTACGCGAATGCAGTTTGAGAATAACTTTCTAACAAGTGGGCTATCTGGCCAAAATGGGATTGGCATGATTCTCTTGGAGATTCAGGGGTCTAAAAAGTATATCATCTTTTGAACGGCAGAGGCCGCCAGGTAATATAGGGGTCATCACGACCACGCATCTCCGACGGAGCATGCGGGTTACATAAAAAAGAAAGTACAAAGGAGCCTAAATATCGTACTTGTTGTTCTCCCTACCCCATGCTCTAAGCATGTCACATCTATGACACGATAATACCTCTAATAACTGCCAAGTCTTCTAGCATGCAAAGTTTCTATCATCAGTTATCCCTAATGCATGTCCCATACGTACAGGAGGCCAACCCAGTACACAGTCCGTGTCCTACATGCGACTCACACTCGTGTAACAACTGTGTCACGGCTAATGAAATCTAATTATGCCTCCAAATTATGGGGTGGTCTCGTAAAACTAGGTCAATGCATATACATAAAAAAATAGAATATGACGCCATCGTCGTTGCACCCAAGTTTCCTTGGACGCGTAGTTTATATAGCAGTTTAAAATATATGAACTAAATAGACAGAAATAAGATGCATGCAACATATGGAATATAAATTACAGTACAATGACAAGGTATACTTGCCTGACAAGAAGGTACGTAGTACCAATAACCTGCTTCCGAAGTCTCGTAGAATAATCCGATATCCTATATACATATAATATAATACAATACAACATTAGCCATTACACTAGCACATACACAACCATAATTACACTGGACTCAGAGGGTACGCTAGAGGTGATACTGGTCAACTAGCAAGGTAAATTGTGCGTCTAACTACGCGAGTGTCACGTCTTCAAATGCTGTATCGAATCAGACAGTCAACTAATACATGTCTAGCCAGTACCACGGTGTACACAAGGCAGACAATTCTCTAATATCAGGGTCACATGGTCAAGGTAATCATGCGGGAAAACCTACAATGTCTTAGGGTCGTACAATATAAATACATATATAGTCATAATTAGCATTATCATTTAATTACTTATAATATATATATATATATATATATATATATATACCAATATGAATATTATATACATACGCGTACGTGTACGCATACGGGTCATACGGTCAAATGTCAATACAGGGTATCTACTACTAACACTTATGGTCACTCCACATCTATAATACAGTCATACCTAGTACTAGCATTAATTACCACACAATGTATATGTACCAATTAATTTTTTTACACACACGCACACTAGTCTTTAGGTTAATCGACACGGTTAAAACTAAACTGAACCAATATGCTAACCTAGATGTTATTCACACAAGCACACATAAAATGAAAGGAGAGGGACATGTTCGAACCTCGGGGTTAGCGTGCACGGCACGAGGATCGAGGGTGACTGCTGCAGGTCATCTTCGGCGAGGGTGACGAGTGCACGATGACGACGAGGATGTCGATGTTGACGATAATATCGAGGGTGATAATTGGTGATGACGATTGTGATGATGATTAAGGTCATGATGATGATAGTAGTGATGGTGATGATGATGATGAGGTGATGAGATGGTGATTAGGATGTAGGTTAATTAGGTTAATGACAATGGTGATGATGATTAGGATGTAGGTTATGATGATGATTGAAGGGGATGATGATTATGATGAGAATGATGATAGGACTGATAATGGTGATGATGATGTAGATGATGATTAGGGTGATGATGAGAATGATGATGGTGATAATGAGGATGATGATGAGGATGATGATGATTGAGGTTATGATATAAATGATGATTAGGGTGATGATGAGGATGGTCGGAGGCTGTTGCTCCGGCCAGGGCTCAAGCGGGTCGAGGATCGAGGTCCAGCGAGGGAGGTCGACGGAGGAGGTGAGGGCAGGGGAGGTTGAAGTCAAGCGAGCCGAGTCGAGGGACTGTTGGTGGATGGCAGGGAGGAGATGAAGTCGGGTCCAGCTATGGTGGTTGATTCAGGCGAAGAAGAGGAGATCCGGAGAGGGGCTCAGTAGAGGAGGGGACTGTGCTGCACCGTCGGGTCTGGTGGTGGCTGTGTTGACTCCGGCGGGGAGTGGTTGAGGGTGATGATAGGTCGGGTTCAGGCACTCGGGGAAGGCCGGGGTCGATTGTGAGGAAGATGACAATGGTGAAGACGGTGGTGGCTCTGCAGGGAGATGGCCGGGGAGACGAGAACAAGGAGGAGATGGTGGTGGTGATGATGGAAGACGACACAGAGGAGAAGGTGGTCGTACAGTCGTGGATGGAGGCAGGCCGATGGAGGTCGGGATGGCCGGTGAGGGGGTGAAGGTGGAGACTGGTGGCGGTCGGGTTTGGAGTCAGGCGGGTCTCCGACGAGGGCCCCGGCAGGAGGAAAAAGATAATGAATAAGAAAGGGGAGGGGGTGTCGGCTGAAATAGGCATTGGGTTTGGGGATGTATTGAATGAAAATAAGAAGAAAAAATTATATATATATACATGTAGAAAAGTAGGGTTGGGTGCTGACCTAGGTATTTGGGTTGGTCAACATCCTACTTGGGATGAGCTTGGCTTCACATGGAGATGTTTGGAGGGCTAGGATTTGCATGACTTGAAATGCATGGGTAGGATTAGATGAGGGGGTGATGTTGTGTGTTGCATATTTCAAAAATCATGGAAAAAATTCATATGAAGGAGAAATAGGTTTCTTCATGTGTTGTGTCCAATGGTGTGGACACCTTAATGCACTTTTGCATAAAAACGTCCAACAATTGGAAAATTTTACAAAGATGGAAATTGGATTAAATTAATTAAAATAAATGCAAATGGTGTTCTAAAATTAATTAGAAGTGCATGAGGCTAAAATTTGGTGGGACACAAGCATCATGGACATAGAGGGCTCAGAATAGAATATTATTATAAATTGGATTGCACAAAATGGGTCAAGATTGTGTCTCCAATTTTGGTTGGAACGCATAAGGATACAAAGTTGGATTTATTTAGAATTAAATATAAATATCTGCGACGAATATTGTGCGACTAAAATATTGCACAAGAGAGCATAATTATAAGTTACACAAATGTCAGAATGGAAGACGGGCACGTCTAGGACAAGGATGTGAAATTTGTATGAAGGCAATAGTTTGTGAGGTGCTCCAATTATCGAAGCAACGGTAAGGTACACTAAGTGATATAAATATTATAAATTCATCTAAAACACAGTGTTCTATTTCTAATTGGATTCAAACTAGCCATAGTCTCTCTATCTAAGCTAAATAGGTCTAATTTTGGTCGAGGGGGTTTACAACTAAGCGCGCCTCTCAGGAGCTTCAACAAACAGGTTAAGAAGAGAACCTACCAAGTGGGTGACCTCGTCCTGATAGTAAGGAGGCCGACGGTTATGACCCACAAGACGACCGACAAGTTTTACCCCAAAAGGGAAAGACCGTTCGTCGTAGAATCTGTATTCTCCAATGGTGTCTACCTGCTCGCGAAACCCAATGACGACTTGCTCTTGATGCCTAACAATGGCAAGTTTCTGAAGAAGTACTATGTCTAAGGCTAAAGCTTGTACTTATCTCTATCCCCATCAGGACAACAAAGATGTACTAGGTGCCTAACCTTTGTTGTTCATCCCCAGTACATGCTTATGCATGATATTGCCTTTTCTCGATAAGCCATTATTGGTATTCAGGAGTCCTGGATACGCAACAAATAATGGATCCTCAAAAGCTCTCCAGCGAAGAAGTTCTCCGGTCCACCTGCACACTCCCGTAGGGACCACTCAAAAACTAGTCTTATTAGACGCTAGCCATGTCCATATGACCTCTGAGGTATCAGCCTAACAATCTCCCTAGTGGATTAACCCTCAGGTCTATCTACATTTTCGGGTAGACCACACTTAACAAACCACTCCTCGGTGAGTTTCTCGGATGCTAGTTCACGTTCATACTAGCTCTGAACTACTGTCCTAATATTCCATCCCGACCATGTTTGCCATGTCTATATTACCTCTGAGCAAACATCTCGGGTTTGGATATCGATTGTCACGTCCACATTACCTCTGATATCCGTTGTCATCTCAACTTATCACCCGTACATAACTCTAAGTGTGCCAGTGGTGTTAAGTCCACAAAACCTGCCACGTCCATATCACCTCTGGCAGGGCTTGTTTCAAACCTACTACTTGCACTCCAGTGCACAAGAAGTAATAGGTCCACCTAAGTCCCCCCGTGGGACACCCTAAATAGACTGCGATATTATACTATGCCCATATTACCTCTAGTACGTATCCAAAGCTCACACAAATAGTTACAAACAAATAGAATAACATTTATATCTTTCCACGAAAAGAAATTAAAAGCAAACTATATTTGAAGGATTGTCAAGATCCCAAGCTCGAAGGCAAAATAAAGACACAAAAAGCAAATAAAGAGCTACTGGTGCTGTGAGTCATAGTATAACTCCGCTATTCTCTCATGGAGATGGGCTATATGGCCATCCAGGCACACCTGGGCCCGACACTTAACCTCTTTGGCCATAACTTTGGGATCTTCGTAGCGAGCGAAGGACTCATAGCTGTCCTCAAGTTTCTGTACCATAACCTCGACACCAGCCGTATTCCTCACCTCGGCCCAGATTGCCTCCTCTTCCTGCTGGGTCTCCCACAGCCTATTCTTCAGTACAACAAGCTTGACCTGCAGCTTCCTAATGGTCTCAGTCATGTCCCTCCGCCTGGAGAGACACCCTTCCTTGAGATCACTCAGCAGATCGCGCTTCTCTTGCAAGTCCAAGAGGTCATGCTGCAAAGTTTCCATAAAGGAAGCAAATGAGACCTTCTCCATCTCCACTTTCTTCAAGAACTCGTTATACTCATGGGATATTAACATCCCCATATCTTCCTGTTGGTACTGCTGTAGCTCCATCAGGCATTGATCTACCTCCACCAACCTTTGGCCCAGGAGGTCAGCCATATGTTCGAAACCAGGAAGACCCCTCAGAGAGTGCACCTGGCCCTCTACAAAGTGCTTGGCCCAGGCGAAGAATTTTTTGTTCTCCAGCATGCCCTCGACCCTTTATTTCAGGAACATATAGAAGCTCCGAATAGAGAGTCCGACGTTCTCGTCAAGCACTTCCAGTATAGACGGAGTCAAAGGAGGCTGGAAGGTGGAAGAAGCCACTGGCTCAATAGGTCATGCAGTGATGCTCGAAGATCCCAAGGGCAAAGAAACAACAGAGGAGCAACCGGCGGTCCTGCTCGTTATCCAATCCTTCACAGATACATGGAATGCCTGAATGCCTAGCAACTGAGCAGCAGATGGTAGAGTGGCACCGCGACTTGGGATAGGAGTACCGGGGCATCCTGCAACATCGGTTCCCGCCTGTAGGCCAACCCCAGACTGTGCTGCAGCAGCCTTAGAAGACAACCCAGCAACTGCTGTACTGGAAACATCGGGAACAACCTCCTCACGATGTCTTGCCACCCCAATATCTAGAGAGGCTTCAGCCATCGAGCCCCCGACAATAATAGTTGGGAAAGCAACTGCCGCACTAGAAGGAACCACAACAGCAGGGACCTCGTCCATTGCAGCCTTTGTAGGGGGCACTGCAGGACGTCCATCACCAGAATTATGGAGAGACCTGGGCGCCTTCCTAACAAGTTCACTACCTGTAAACCCCCTCGACCAAAATTAGTCTTACTTGGCTTAGATAGAGAGACTAGGGCTAGTTTGAATCCAAATAAAAATAGAACACTGTATTTAATTTATTTTACAATATTTATATCACTTAGGCACCTTACCGTTGCTTCGATAATTGGAGCACTATACTAGCCATTGCCTTCCTACAAATTTTATATCCTTATCCTAGACGTGCCAGCCATCTATTTGTACCTTTGTGTAACTTATAATTATGCTCTCTTGTGCTTCATTTTAGTCGCACAATTTTTGTCGTAGACATTTATTCTTAATTCTAATAAATCCAACTTTGTATCCTTGTGCGTTCCAATCAAAATTGGAGACACAATCTCGAACCATTTTGTGCAACCCAAATTAGGATAATATTCTATTATGGGTCTTCTTCATTCATGATACTTGTGTCCTACTTAATTTTAATCCCATGTACTTCCAATTAATTTTAGAACACCAATTGTATTAATTTTAATTAAATTAGTGTAAGAACCCAACTTGACCCAAAACTAGACCCAATACCAAACCAAACCTCCATTTACACCCTCAAGCTTCATACTAAACACCACACACCCTTTTTAGCCAATACATCACACCAAACATGGTGTTTTCCCTCATTTAATCTAAAAAGCCACTTTCTGTGTAATTTTCTAATTGTTGGGGACTTTATTGCAAAAGTGCAATGATGTGTCAACATCCTATTGGTCAAGCACATGAAGAAATCAACCACCTCTCCCTTTGACCGGTCCTCCCTCTTTCTCTCTCCTCTTTTTGTTTGTACTCTCCCTCTCATGATTAATCTTGGCCATCCATTTTAAATGGAGCCATCCTCACCACACACACACACACACACACACACACACACACACATATATATATATATATATATATATATATATATATATATATATATATATATAATCCCTCATACCAACCCCTCTCCCAATTCAAACCCTATCCCAAGGTGTACAGCCGGCCCTAATCCCTAAGTTGTCAACATCACCCTCTCTCTCCTACATGCAAAACCATCATCCCCACTATTTTTTATCATCCCCACCATCCATCTACCCTAACCCAAACCCTATGCTAAACCAACCCGACCTTCCCTTCCCGGCCAAACTTTGGCCATCCACCGCATCTCCCCGGCCGTCCTTGATACCTCGACCACAGACCTTTACAGCGGCCGTCACCACCACCGTTCTCCTCGACTGAACCACTCCCGCCTGACCCGGCCTTCATCGCCGTTTCCTCCACCCTCTCCGCCTGAAATCGATGCCACGTCGAGCCTAGACCTTCTCTCATTTCTGCCTGACGACACGACTGAACGCCATGACCCGCTGCTCACCGCCTCACCAACGGCCAATGACTATATCTCTTCGTCCTCCTCTATCGCCTGAACCACGGCTCCCTCGACATCTTCTCCCCTCACACCCGAGCCGCAGAACCATATCCCGTCGAACAGCCTCACACCGTCGACCGTCAGCCGAGCGGCGAGACTCGTCAGCACCACCAAAGTCTGGCTGAACCATCTCCCCTCGTTGTCAAGCAGCCTCCTTCCGTCCAATTATTATCATCATCACCATTGTAATCATCTTCATCATCACCACTAATCAACATCATTAATCATCCACACCATAACCTAATCATCACCTCATCATCATCACCAATCATCATAACCATTATCATCATCATCATAACCATCATCATCACCCTCATCATCATCGTCATCATCGTCGTTATCACCATCATCGTCGTCTTCGCAAGCATCGTCAACCCCGTGCGTGCCCGCGCAGGTTAGAACTGTCCTTCGTAATTTTATATGTTTGTGTTGTCATGCCCCAATCTTCCGCAAGCTCAATAGTCCCCGTTGAACGTGAATCACCATGTTGCAGCTCTCCCACAGAATAATCGTTCTCTTTGGGACGTGATGCCGTACGAGCCTGGAGTTGCGCTCGTACAAGGCGATGTTGTCAAACACCAAAGTTATCATTGAAATGACCAAGTTGCAACGAAAGTCAAGTATTGTATACCAAGCACACATCAGAGTATACGCAGCGAAGCTCTCGATAGGGTCCAAATAAAATGCCACGAAGGCGATTGCCTCAAAGGCGATGAAATACTCTTGCTCTTTTCTCTAGCCCACAAAGGTACTTACAGTTCATACATCATGTCCCGTATATCCAAGCATGCTACTACACCTGCGTACCTGAAATAATGCCCACAAACGTGGGTCAGTACACAGTCGTACTGGTGAGCGGGGTAACCCACTCGTCTAAGCCGATACTAAGTAAAAATAGTGAATGCAAAACAGTTATATGGTGATCTTTCTAGTTGAATCCTAGATTCATTTCATGGCATAGGGATGACATGTTAAGAAAAGTTGTAAAGCAGTTTAAGCATGCAAGCATTCAACTCAATCCAATCGACAAGCAATAAATAACCAACCCATCCTACTCAAGCCATCGCAACACGATAACATATTGAACCATCATCCAAGCCTCAATATCCATCCTCAACCAAAACTTACAATCCAATCTCAAAGTGCACACTCTTGTCTATGAAGCCAAACCAACAAAAGAAAAGCAAGCCAACACTTATCTATATGAAGTTACTGGCCAAGCCATAAAGGACATTGATCGGACTAATCAATAGGCAGTCATACCCGAACCAGCTATTGGGCAGCTACCCCCCCTCTGGTTCGTATCGAACTACCGGCTCCGCGCCCAAGACGCGTTACCCTTGTCTCCTCCATGGCCGAACGGTCCCGGTGCCCCGGTGCCAACTCGTTCGAGGAAACCAAACCTTGTGCAACACAGGTTGTCTGTGACATGCAGACACCAAGTAGGTTTGACGAGAGGATCGAACATTCTTGCCCCACCAAGCGATCCTAGACTCGTTCAACCAAAATATCCATAACCAAGTATCCAACCAAAGATATCCAATAACCATTCTTCCAACATATAGCCCAAGGCACCGAATCTCAAGTTATCCCCATAGGCACTATGCCGCTTCTCAACACAGTGTTTCAAATTGGGTGCAACACCACCCCACGCTCAGAACAGTCCCGTGGCAAAATGCCCCAACAGTGGCACAATGCCCTCGCCGATTCAGTTGTTCGGTTTTGAACCACAACTGCTCGCTTTGCAGGACAAAGCGTCCAAATGATACTCGTGCACAGATGCACGCTCGTTTGCCTGAATTCCCGATGTTACAACCAAGATGTATAATTCCAACTGCTTCTCCAACTGCCCCAAATGTATAATCCAACTCTAGCTCAACTAACCCAACGCAAAAACCAATTCAAGCCACAATCCTATCCAAGCAAACGACGTACACTCTATGCACGCCTCAGTGTAGTGTTTCCCAAGTTCCAGTCCAAGTATTCAAGCCTTTACGTATTTCCATATTATTAGACATGAAGGAGTAGAGGAGAAGGAAAAGAGCCCACTCATAATATTTGATTCCGTTAAATATCCTGTTCTGCCAATACGGTCGATTCCTTGAACGCGTGGTCCGATGCAAAGCGCGATCTACTCAACTGGTATGACCGTGAGAGCAGGCCGTGCTCTCCAAATCATTCGACCGATCGGACTAAGGAAGACGACATTATCGCTCCAATCCAGCTATCTCAGTACTGCTCTGAACGAACACCTGATTCCCATCGAACTCCGCTAGCTATATGCACATGAAACCAACTCAATCAATACTTCTTCCCAAAATCTAACAAATCAAATATAACCAGCTATTGTTTTATTCAATCTGACTCAGCGTAACGCACTGTACGGTTGTGGGGCATTACATAATATACCACTTAGAATCAGATTCGTCCATGAACCGTGCTGGTACTCATTCCTATCACATGCTGCTTGTCTAATTCAGAACTCTGCTCTATGCAACTCTCATACTCACAATCCTGACTCAGCATCTCGCTCTACTGAACTCTCGTACAAATTCTATATTCTCACATCCTCCTTGCAGCTCAATACGAATTTCTCGTATCGCTTAGTTTTGGATCGTACACATATTTAAGGCATTCCTAAAATACATGCATTTCGGCCGAGCTTTGCGATAGCAAATTTGAACAAGTTACAAGGGTATCCTTATGTCCGAGGCATCAATTTGCTTTACTCCCAATTGAACCAATCCTGATTTCCATTCCAACATATTCCCTTAAGCGCTATTCTCAAATATGATAATTTTCCACCGACTCAATCAGTTCGTGTTCCAACTCAATCCATCCAACTATTTCTGAATCCGCACTAGCAATATCTCCAAATATATCTCATGCACCGAATGATCATCTCAACTGATACTACCCCAACTAGGCGACTTACCCAAATATCAAACTTTGCTTAGATCAGCTCAGCCCAACACCTTTTCCTGCCATCTCAATACCTCACTGGGTGAACATCTATATTGAGGTTCGTGTGATCTACGAAGATTTTGCCGCCACGCCAAAGGGATAGTGTCGCCACGATTTCAACATGGACACACTCGCTATAATTCCTAGGTTGCGCATGGAATAGTTCTTTACGCTGCTTCCACTACCTTGAAGCACAGGATATCACCTTTGCCTTCTGAACGAGCACGCTTCCCAAGCTAAGTTTCAATACATCTTGTAAATCTGAGGCACATCTGTCCCTTCCAGTATTCGTAAAGATTTGATCTGAACGAGCCGCTGCTTTAGCTTCACGAGCTAGTTTCACAGTCGTCAATTCATATGAATGTTATTCCCTTCCAGGACACGATGAGTCAGAGACGATGCTATCTTCAAAAATCTGTGACTCCGAATCTCATCAGTTGACTAGGCTATTTCTACCATCGCTCCGATCTTCTGGCTACATCTTCAGCTGAAGGCTATCCCAAGGGTCTCTCAAATCCAACACTCAGTCAGTAGGCCAATCTCCAACACACACTACTCACATCTGCCCTCGATGCATTCCCAAATGCGCCGTCGCAAGGGTCGTTCTATGGGTCTACAATATTTATCTCCGATTTGGCGGACAAGTCGCTAGGGTCAGCTGTCCCGAAGCTACGCTCGATAATTGTAAGTCATCACGATGGACAGTTACTATGAACCATGCTATATCTTATCTGTAAATCCGAACCATAATCCAACCATTCCATCCGAACTAACTTCCAGATCCGAGCACTTCATGCACTACCTCTGATGATCTGTCAACCAATGCCGCTTAACCACCTAGAGTCTTGCTATCTATCCAAGCCATAAATCGAGAACTGCGCTCGTTGAAACCGTCTTCCATCAATCCATCGTTCTGCTCTGAATCCATCAAATTTTCGAATTGCCATATTCGTCTACTCGCACTACCAATTGCAACAATTCTCGAAATTCAAGACTTGCTTAAATTCTTATCCGTTTGCCGCGTTCCACAATGCACGTCTAACTTACTCGAGCAGCACAATAATTTGCTCTAATATTGCTTCCATATTTAGCTATCTTTAAAAGTCTGTCCGCCACAATTTTTGCCTTCAGTTGTTGCCTCAATTCATTCATGTCTTTCAGAGAATCCGTCTACCATTATTGCACTATTTTGCCCAAAATTCTACTTCCGCTAAACCTGAGTCAACTTCTCGAGCAGCAATATCTAAAATCCTTCAAGTTCGTTCAAATCCATCGCATTGTCCCTCCAAGTCGGATTGTGTTCCATTGCTCAACTAACAGCTCAAATGTGTTGCCCAAAATCGTAGTCCGTGCTCGCTATCCTTCAATTAACCCATCGCTTCGCTCAAGCGTATCCCAACTGTTCGTTCCTCATGCTCAACTCTCTTTGCATCAATGAATGCTCTACCGAACTTCCAAATCGTGCAAGTAAACTCTGATATTCAGCTTCCCATCTGACTATCTCAACTGTTTCAAATACTTTGTCTGCCTCAATCCTTTAAATTTCCAAACACTCAATCCCATTGCTTGTTTCGATCTTGCCCATCACCCAAATCCAACGATACTTTCAATTGCACAAGTCCGTTCTCGATATGTTCAACTCAATATTCGTTTTCTCTATTTTTATTCTTTCCAACTCAGCCGATGTGCACCAACCAACTTGTATTCCCGTTACCCGAGTCCGTTGAGGCAATTCCCATTAATGTCTAACCAAAATATTTTAATGCCTTGCTCACTGTGTGGTATCTCATATACCACTCCGAATCAAGTCGCTACTCGCATTACGATTTCTTGCACTGATCCAAGATCCGTTCGAACCATTCCTTATGTGTGATCCTGCCATCCCCAACTCAAGTCTGACACGAAACTCAGCCAATGCCTGAATTATCTAACTATTTCCATCAATTTAGCGATGCAACTCGTGCCATATCCCGTTCTCAATACTTCCAACTATTCTTACCGTCTGATAATTTTGCTACACGAGCAACCCGTGCAACGATCTTTTCCAAGTAGTCCAACCCAATACCCAACTGTTCCACATATTTGTTGTACGAGCAACTCATGCAACACTATCCTGATATCCCTAAGCCAAACTCAAACATGCTCAACCAATGCTCTATGTGATATACCTAGCCAAAAATTAAACTTCTATCCAACACAATTGCTACATGAGCAACTCGTGCAACAATCCATTCTCATCCGATGCTTCTACTCACAATATGCCGCATAACCAATCTCGTACGCCAACCAACTGATCCACTGATGCAATCAGAAACTCCTCGAACGACAAGCCAAGCCACGACACCCTCTCAACTTGCTTTACGAATGCAATAACGCCTAACGATGCTAAGCGATCTAAGGAAAACCAACAAAAGCAACGCAACCAAGAACAATATGTAACCACAACCAGCAATATATAGACTTATTGCATGAAACATCCAATGCGGCAATGAGTAGAGCCAAGAGCTAAACGACACGCGAAAGCTATTTAGAGTTTGTGATGAAGCGAAGGACCAAGTCCGAGAAAATGAACCAGGCGCTCTGATACCAATATGTCACGCCCCAATCTTCCACAAGCTCAATAGTCCCTGCTGAACGTGAATCACCACGTTGCAGCTCTCCCGCAGGACAATCGTTCTCTTCAGGACGTGATGCCGTACGAGCCTGGAGTTGCGCTCATACAAGGCGATGTTGTCAAACACCAAAGTTATCATCGAAATGACCAAGTTGCAACGAAAGTCAAGTATTATGTACCAAGCACACATCAGAGTATAAGCATTGAAGCTATCGATAGGGTCTAAATAAAATACCACAAAGGCGATTGTCTCAAAGGCGATGAAATACTCTTGCTCTTTTCTCTAGCCCACAAAGGTACTTACAGTTCATACATCATGTCCCATATATCCAAGCAGTACCACTACAACTGCGTACCTGAAATAATGCCCACAAATGTGGGTCAGTACACAGCCGTACTGGTGAGCGGGGTAACCCACTCGTCTAAGCCAACACTAAGTAAAAATAGTGCAAAACAGTTATATGGTAATTTTTCTAGTTGAATCCTAGATTCATTTTATGGCATAGGGATGACATATTAAGGAAAGTTGTAAAGCAGTTTAAGCATGCAAGCATTCAACTCAATCCAATCGATAAGCAATAAATAACCAACCCGTCCTACTCAAGCCATCGCAACAGGATAACATATCGAACCATCATCCAAGCCTCAATATCCATCCTCAACCAAAACTTACAATCCAATCTCAAAGTGCGCACTCTTGCCGAGGTAAGGTGGCCGCGCCTACACGAAACCAAACCAACAAAAGAAAAGCAAGCCAACACTTATCTATATGAAGTCACCGGCCAAGCCATAAAGGACATTGATCGGACTAATCAATAGGCAGTCCTACCCGAACCAACTATTGGGCAGCTACCCCCCTCTGGTTCTTATCGAATTACCGGCTCCGTGCCTAAGATGCGTTACCCTTGTCTCCTCCATGGCCGAACGGTCCCGGTGCCCCGGTGCCAACCCGTTCGAGGAAACCAAACCCTGTACAACACAGGTTGTCCGTGACATACAGACACCAAGTAGGTTTGACGAGAGGATCGAACATTCTCGCCCCACCAAGCGATCTTAGACTCGTTCAACCAAAATATCCATAACCAAGTATCCAACCAAAGATATCCAATAACCATTCTTCCAACATATAGCCCAAGGCACCGAATCTCAAGTTATCCCCATAGGCACTATGCCGCTTCTCAACACAGTATTTTAAATTGGGTGCAACACCCCATGCTCAGAACAGTCCCGTGGCAAAATGCCCCAACAGTGGCACAATGCCCTCGCCGATTCAGTTGTTCGGTTTTGAACCACAACTGCTCGCTTTGCAAGACAAAGCGTCCAAATGATACTCGTGCACGGATGCACGCTCGCTTGCCTGAATTCTCGATATTACAACCAAGATGTATAATTCCAACTGCTTCTCCAACTGCCCCAAATGTATAATCCAACTCTAGCTCAACTAACCTAACGCAAAAACTAATTTAAGCCATAATCCTATCCAAGCAAACGACGTACACTCTATGCATGCCTCAGTGTAGTGATTCCCAAGTTCTAGTCCAACTATTCAAGCCTTTACGTGTTTTCATATTATTAGGTATGAAGGAGTAGAGGAGAAGGGAAAGATCCCACTCACAATGTTTGATTCCGTTAAACATCCTGTTCTACCGATACGGCCGATTCCTTGAACTCGTGGTCCGATGTAAAGCGCGATCTACTCAACTGGTATGACCGTGCAAGCAGGACGTGCTCTCCAAATTATCCGATCGATCGGACTAAGGAAGACGGCATTATCGCTCTGAATGAACACCTAATTCCCATCGAACTCCGCTAGCCATCTGCACATGAAACCAACTCAATCAATACTCCTTCCCAAAATCCAACAAATCAAATGTAACCAGCTATTGTTTTATTCAATCTGACTCAGCGTAACGCACCGTGCGGTTACGGGGCGTTACATAATATACCACTTAGAATCAGGTTCGTCCACGAACCATGCTGGTACTCATTCCTATCATATGCCGCTTGTCCAATTCATAACTCTGCTCTATGCAACTCTCATACTCATGATCCTGACTCAGCATCTCGCTCTGCTGAATGCTCGTACAAATTTCATATTCCCACATCCTCCTTGCAGCCAATACGAATTTCTTGTATCGCTTAGTTTTGGATCATACACATATTTATGGCGTCCCTAAAATACATGCATTTCAGTCGAGCTTTGCGATAGCAAATTTGAACAAGTTACAAGGGTATCCTTATGTCCGAGGCATCGATTTGCTTTACTCCCAATTGAACCAATCCTGATTTCTATTCCAATATATTCGCTTGAGCTCTATTCTCAAATATGATGATTTCCCACTGACTCAATCAGTTCGTGTTCCAACTCAATCCATCCAACTATTTCTGAATCCGCACTAGCAATATCTCCAAATATATCTCATGCACCGAATGATCATCTCAACTGCTACTACCCCAACTAGGTGACTTACCCAAATATCAAACTTTGCTTGGATCAGCTCAGTGCAACACCTTTTCCTGCCATCTCAATTCCTCACTGGGTGAACATCTATATTGAGGTTCGTGTGATCCACGAAGATTTTGCCGCCACGCCAAAGGGATAGTGTCGCCACGATTTCAACGTAGATAGATTCGCCATAATTCCTAGGTTGCGCATGGAATAGTTCTTTGCGCTGCTTCCACTGCCTCGAAGCACAGGATATCACCTTTGCCTTCTGAACAAGCACGCTTCCCAAACTAAGTTCTGATACATCTTGTAAATCTGAGGCACATCTGACAGTTTAGTGACAGAGGACCCTTTGACGGTGAACCATATGACTTATATGCGTATACATACGCGTATTATAATTAAATTGGTATATATATAATTGTAAAGGTAATTAAATGTTAAAACCTAATTATGACTATATATGTATTTATGCTGTACGACCCTAGGACACCATGGATTTTCCCCGCATAATTGCTTATACCATTAACCCAGAGTATTAGTGATCTGTCTGCCTTTTGTACACTGACGTACTGGCGAGACATGGGTTAGTTGACTGTTTGATTTTATACAACAGTGAGGACATGACACCAGCGTAATTAGACGCGCAGTTGACCCTGTTAGTTGACCAGTGTCACCCCTAGCGTACCCTCTGAGCCTAGTATAATTATGGTTGTGTATGTGCTAGTGTAATGGCTGATGTTGTATTGTATTGTATTATATTATATGTATATAGGACCTATCGGATTGTTCTACGAGACTTCAGGAGCAGGTTATTGGCACTACACAGCTTCCTTGCCAAGCAAGTATACCTTGCCTTGTTGTACTGTTTAAATTCAGTTATTATTTAGTTGCATATTTATTTATTTTAATATTATATAACTGTGCGCGTCCGAGAAAGACTTGGGAGCAGTCAACGAAGGCATTGACGTTAGGACTTGTGTCTGACCTAGTGTCTAGTGGACCCACCTAAAGTCGTGGAGTTATCAGTATGACTCCCCAAGCCTTGACACATTTCTTACACGTGTTGTGAGTCTCATGTAGGGCACGGACTTGCGTATTCGATTGACCACCTGTACATGTAGGTCGTGCGATGGATAGGGTATAATTGCTAATAGTGATGTATGTTAGAAGACTTAGCAGTTATTAGTAGTCCAGGAGCATAGACTATTGTAGTACGGTGGTCCAATCCTTGTCCTTGTTTGGTTGTAAGGTTGGGCTATTGTTCTAATGATAGACTATGAGCCAGAGTTACGACGCTGATACTTGCACTCTGTCTCGGCGTAGTAGCTAAAGCGTGTTGTGGATACAACATACATAGATCATTGGGCGGGAAGGACGACTAGTAGGCGTATGGGACACCCACCTCCTTTATACAGATATCGCGTTCTTCGGAGCGATACAAACATATATATATTTATGCATATACCACGTTCTTTTGAGTGTTGGACGTTACTTATGGTTTTTGCCGATACCACACTCTATAGAACGTTGGACGTTATTATTTATACAGATACCACGCTACTCGGAGCTGGACATTATTATATTGCAGAGCTCCCTTATTTTGGGGGGCATATATGGCATATACTAGCCAGTCACGGCGATTGGTAAATTATATCAGAATATGTCTAGCCTATATTTTCCTATACGTACAAAATTGTCCTCAAATTGCATTCACTTAGATGGTTAGCACACCCCTTTATTTATTCAGTATTTACTTTATGGCATACTTCTATGTATCTTATTATGTCCCTCTGAGGACCTGGTCCCTTTCCAGGTGTAGATGTTCATGAGTATTAGCATGAGCGTAAAACCGGACTAGCTACTTATATTTTGAGGAGGAATTCTCTCGAGCCTCGTGATTATTAGTTGATATATTTGTTTTGTTTATCTTATATTCTAGTTTGGTAGTGGATTGGTTTCCACCCGACTATCATCTTTTGATACTTTACATTGAGATTTAGTTACATAGTTATTGGTTATTTATTTATTTATGATTTCTATGGATGAGATTTAGTTATGTCCTGTGACTTATGACATATATTTATACCACTTGTGAATTGTTATTCATATTACAGCGTACACATGTGTTATGGTTTTCATATATTGGAGTTGCCATATACATGCAGCTGACATGCTTACGTGTTCCTAGTCTTACGTATATTGGGACAGGGGCATGACATATTTTTTCTGGTGGCCCATGCAGGTCGAGAGTATATTGTCTTGGTTACGTTACTGTACCAAGCAAGCCTGCAAATAGGATTAGAGTATATGATCTCATCCACATTTGACTATGACTCACATCCCTTTCAATCTGTTCTATTTGAATAATTGCATCCTGCTTGATTCATATGATTCCCTATTAGTTCCTTGAGTATAGCTTCTCCTAGAATATAGGAATCCTTGTTGTTAGGATGATAATTATGGTAATATTCCTATTAAGAATACAACTAGAATATTGACACATCACTAAGTTTAGAATACCTAATAAATCATAGCATCCCTTACCTGTAGATTTATTGACCCTTATCCCTTGATATATTTATGAAGGACTCTTGAGAGTAGTATAAACACTACTAGGGTTAGTTATAAATTTGACCATATTGTTTGACCCTAGTATTGAGAAACCAATAGAAATCTAAGGTTGAATATTAGGACTAAACCTAACTTTCATAGTGAGATAGTATTAGAGAATAATAAAATTTTTAGTTTCTTGTCTTAGTATTAGTAGACAGTACCTTAGGAAGCCAAAAAAATGAATAGAATATTTCCCTTGATCATACCTCGAACATAGAGACTAGCATACCACCTTCCCCTTAGAAACCATGATATTATCAAGAGCCACTCTATTTAATTTCATAACTTGTTCCTCTGAAATCTTAACGCTCGCTATTTGTGCGACGACTAATTATGGTTTTTCTTTTCTTTCAACTCGTGCCACCTGACCTTTCTGATTGTAGGCCAAATAAATTCTTTTATGTTAAGGATATATATGTTGCTAGGATTATAGTGGTAATCTTAAATTTTGAAATTCTGTACTTGGTAATTAGAACTTGATAGTTTTGAGTTATTCTTGTAGATTCTGACCTGATGATTATCCCTTAGTTTTGAATCATGTAATTTATACCCATACCTCCATATAGGTTATATCCCCTTTCACTTGAGAGCCAGTAACTTTTCCATTTTTCTATTAACACTTTTGTTCTATAAACACTATGATTAAGACTTAATATAACCATTACCTATATAATGCAATATGATGCCCTAATAAGTACCAAGATCTTTTCTGCATGTACCCCAATAAGAGTTTCTACTTTATTTACAAGTGCAAGGTTATTTTGTAGAATCCCCTTAAGACAGTCACAATATTAGTTTATAATTTTAAGTTGGATAATATGTCTCACAACCTAGTATCACATAGTCTATTGACCTATTATTGAAGTGTAACTAAATGATACTAACTGTATGCTAGCATAAAACGATAGTGTTTATCTAGACTGTAGAACTTAGAGGCCCATACCCTTATTTGGACGACTAGCGACTTAGACAAAGAGTTCGTATGGCAATTGTAGAGGCACAACACCAGATGAGTCTCATCTTCTTGGTAAACTTGAATTATTTTGTAACTTCTTTCATCATAATCCAGCGTACTTATATTTTCTGAACTACCTCGACTTATGCTGCTATTATAGCCTAGTTTTGCAAGCTTATTCTTTTATCGAGCTTGTTCATGATATATGTGTTATTGGGGACGCCTACTAATATATTATCTAAATCAGAATCAGTGTATTATGATCTAGATAACCTTAGTGCGCTTGGTTTGCTCTTCGCATGACTACTTTACATGGATTGAGATATATAGTTGACTAGTAGACGAATATACTTATCCTTAGACATCTTCGAGCATATCATTTACATAATTGTACTAATAGGAGCTTGTGAATAGGAATTTACCAAAATAGAATTTTAATCCACAACTGCCTTGACAATTCCTTTTGAATTCCTTAAACGCCTTGATCCCCATACTTGCATTCTATCACCTCCTTAAAATCTTTATTATTATTTTCCGTCTTCCCTTATTTCAGAAAGACGAAATCTCGTGTTTGGTATAAGTTTGATATACAGAGAGTACTAGATATACCCCATAGACCAATCACATGACTTGGTGACTATCTTTTATAATTGATTAAGGGCATATTATATATGATATAATTTGTGTGTTAAAACTTTTGAGGAATTGAATAGCATGATTAAACTTTGAGGATATTTTTTTAAAATATATAGCCTTATGCGATAGATGGGTAAATTCTAAGTTGGGTAGAAGTTGCATTGTCAACTTGAGATAAATTTCTTTAAATTGTGATTAAGTAAGATTAGATTAAGAGATTAAGTCATTTAAAATGTTGAGAATTTTAGAAGAATGATTAAGATGATGAGTATTTAATAAATTTTTGGAATCTTGATATTTCGGACCAAATATTTATAATTTGAGCACATGATTTAAATTTTGAATATTGAAGGTTGAAATATCGATTTAAATCTTAATGAAAATAAATAGAACTTCAAACATGAACATCGACAGATTGAATTCCAAATTTGATGATTTGAATTAAAAATTAAATTTGGATTGTTGGATCACCTATTTGAAATATTGAGGATGTAAATTGAATTTAAAATTTGAAGAGTACAGAATTCACAAGTTGGAAATAGAAATAATATTTGATTATAATTATTTTCTAGAGGAGATTATGATAGTTGGAGATTGTGATGTAAATTTTGATGTGGGATGTCATATAGACTTGAATTAGATTTGGATGTGGATTATTTAAAAATCAAGAAGATAGTATGATATGTTAAATTTTGATTTAAACAATGGTTAATTTAATTTGAAAGTGATTGCGATGGATTTGAATATGTTTTAAATTTTTAGAAGAGATCGCGATTGACTTGCCTTATTTACGAATGTGAAAGAATTAACAAAATTATGCCTTATTTTAATTTCGAGGACGAAATTGTTTTAAGTTGGGTAGATTGTAAATCCCCTCGACCAAAATTAGGCTTACTTGGCTTAGATAGAGAGACTAGGGCTAGTTTGAATCCAAATAGAAATAGAACATTGTGTTTTAATTTATTTGGCTTACTTGGCTTAGATAGAGAGACTAGGCTTACTTGGCTTAGATAGAGAGACTAGGGCTATTTATATCACTTAGTGCACCTTACCGTTGCTTCGATAATTGGAGTACTACACTAGCCATTGCCTTCCTACAAATTTTATATCCTTATCCTAGTGTGCCAGCCATATATTCGGACTTTTGTGTAACTTATAATTATGCTATCGTGTGCTTTATTTTAGTCGCACAATTTTCGTCGCAGACATTTATTCTTAATTCCAATAAATCCAACTTTGTATCCTTGTGCGTTCCAATCGAAATTGGAGACACAATCTCGACCCATTTTGTACAACCCAAATTAGAGTAATATTCTATTCTGGTTCTTCTTCATTCATGACACTTGTGTCCCACTTAATTTTAATCCCATGTACTTCCAATTAATTTTAGAACACCAATTACATTAATTTTAATTAAATTACTGTAAGAACCCAACTTGACCCAATACCAAACCTCCATTTACACCCTCAAGATTTATACTAAATACCACACACCCTTTTTAGCCAATACATCACACCAAATATGGTGTTTTCTCTCATTTAATCCAAAAATCCACTTTCTGTGCAATTTTCTAATTGTTGGGGACTTTATTTTTACTCCCCAGTCCCAAAATACGTAGGACTAGGACACGTAAGCATGCCAGCCGCATGGTTATGGCATTCCAATATATGGAAACCATAACGCATACATACGCTTTATTATGAATATCAAATCCACAAGTGGTATAAATCTATCACACGTCACAGGGTATAATCTAAATCTCATCCACATAAATCAAATATAAATAAATAACCAATTTCTATGAAACTAGATCTCAATATAAAGTACCTAAAGATGATAGTTGGATGGAAATAAATCTACTGCCAACTCGAATATAAAAGCAAACACAATATAAGTACATCACTAATAATCACGGGGCTCGAAGAGAAGACCTCCTCGAAACATATAAGTAACCAGTCCGGATCTGCGCTCCTGCGAATACTCATGAATATCTACACCTGGAAAGGGACCAGGTCCTCAGAGGGACATAACAAGATACATAAAAGCATACCAATAAAGTACTGAAATAAATATCCAATGGGGTCGCCTAACCATCTATGTGAATGCAGTTTGAGAACAACTTTCCAACACGTGGGCTATCTGGCCATAAATAGGATTGGCGTGACTCTCTTAGAGAATCAGGGGCCTACAAAATATGTCGTCTTTTGAACGACAGAGGCCGCCTATAATATATGGGGTCATCACCACCCGTCGCTCCGGCGGAGCGTCCGGGCGAACAAAAAAAAAGTACAAAGGAGCCAAAACGTCTTACTTGTTGTTCTCCCCACCCCATGCTCTAAGCATGTCACATCCATGACACGATCTGGTTCATAGCCTATCTTTAGTATCCTAGCCCAATCCTGCAACCAAATAAGGACAAGGATTGGACCACCTTACTACAATAGGCTATGTCCGTGGACCTCTAATAACTGTTAAGTCTTCTAGCATACAAAGTTTCTATCAGCAGTAATTCCTAACGCACGGCCCAAACGTACAGGAGGCCAGACCTGTCATGCAGTCCGTGATCTATATGAGACTCACACTCGTGTAACAACTGTGTCACGGCCAATAAAATATAAAATGCCTCATGATAATGGGGTGGTCTCATAAAGTAGGTCCAATGCATATACATAAATAAAAACAGAATACGACGACACCGTCGTTGCATCCAGGTTTCCTTGGACGCGCATTTTATATAGCAGTTAAAATATATGAACTAAAGACAGAAAATAAAGACGTATGCAACATATGGAATATGAATAATAGTACAATGGCAAGGTATACTTGCCTGGCAAGAAGCAGCAAAATATAACGTCCAGATGTAAAACACACAAGATTAGAAGCTATGGCCTCAGAACAAACGTCTCCGGATGCTGAAATAGACATCACCAATGTTTCCAGAATCAGCGAGATAGCTAGAAATTACTACCCTTTCGTCCAATTTGGACACAAGGGCAAAACGGTAATTTTGGGTCAAAGTGTGGCCCACGTGTGGCCCACTTTGCACCGAAAAATGTGCCAGGGGTAACAGTCTCTAAATGAAACAAATTATAGGTCAAACAAACTCTAAAAGTCAGTACGAACTTAACGGTATGTCCAGATGTGGATTCCGGTGAGCCGAACACAATTTTGCCCAAAAAGTCAACCGTAGGGCCCGCCAATTGGCGACTTGGTCAACTATCTCAGAATTGTGTAAAAATTGGATCACAGGACCAACGCGATACCATAATTCTAGTGGCGTAAGTTTCGTCGCATTCTGACTATCGTGCATTAAATGTGCAGGACTTTTGTAAAAGTTACGATACAGAGAATTTCCTACGAATACGGGCTGATTCCGACGCGCACACGCGTCCAAATCAGTTTTCGCAAAATCCTACATGTCCGGGTATACTGCGCGCACCTTGTGGTACACTTGGTACACGACGGGACGATCCCGTTTGGCGGGGCGCACTCTGTATCACAATTTCGGGAATTTGGAAAAAGTATATTTTTAGAATTTTTCAACTGGTTTAATTCTACACACGACAGTTAATAAATTATTGTAAAGAATAGAAATTAAACTAGGTTAGGTGATCTTCGCATACTAAAAAGAAAAACTGAATTCGGATCTCTGTGGTGGGAGATACGAGTCCGTGAACATGGGTAGTTACCGCAGTTTTCTGCGATACCAAAAAGTTGTCATTTTTCGTCAACTTGGACGCTATTTTTGCCTAGGTTTACGCACTGAACGAGGTAAACTATTACATAGGATTTAGAGAGGGATAGGTGGTGAACGTACCGGCAAAGACGGGGTCGAGTTTGGTCGAGCGAGGGCGCTGGAATCGAGACGAGAACACAAGTACGTCGCTCTGTATTTCCTGTCTCGTTGAGCTGGAATCGCGGACGTCGCGCGGGCGGCCGGGGCAGCACCGACTGGGCGCGGTGGCTGGCGGCGGACGCGGTTAGGGCTCGGCGGCAGTCTGGAGTGGAAGAAGAAGATTAGGATTAGGGTTTGGGGTTGAGGCGAAAGTGTATATATAGAGGTAGAGAGGCGGTGGGAAGATGTTACACGCGAGGGGAGGAGGTCGAGTACATGCGGGGGAAGGGTGTTAAGCGGTTGTGAGCTGCTGCTGTTGTTTTGATATTTTCCTTAATGGGTTGTAGGTTTTTATTAAAGGTGGTTTGGATAGAGACTAAGGGATTTGGGTTCCAATAAGGTTTGGGTTTTGGGTAGAGATCCAATAGGAAATTAAAACCCATTTTTCTTTTCTTTTCTTTTCTTTTCTTTTTCTTTCTTTATTTCTAATTCCTTTTTCTTTTCTTTTCTAATTAATTATATATATATATATATATATATATATATATATATATATATATATATATATATACCTAGAAAATTCTAGAATTTATATTTGTGCATACCATTAAGCTAGCAACTGTCCAAAGGGTCTCCTACATGGAATAAATTAAAAAAAATTTATAATAGCTCCATAAATCCACTAATTGCACAAACACCTCAAATAAAAATTAAATAAATTCTTTTCCCTCTATTTAGCTCATAATTACTATAAAAATTAATACGGTTTATAAAATTAGGGATTTTACATTCTACCCAACTTATAAAAATTTCGTCCTCAAAATTAAAGCTAAGCCACGATAGAAAGTCAAGGATGGTATAAGATAGAGATTTGCAGCTTATTCTGTACCTTTCTCCATCCTAACCTCCATGATTTTTTAATTGCCATGGGAATGTTTGGAGGGCTATAATTTGTATTTGTTTAAAATGCAAGGCTAGGTTTAAATGAGTGAGCGATGTTGCGCATTGCACATTCCAAAAATTCATGGAGAAGATTCATATGAACAAAAAATAGGTTTCTTCAAGTGTCATGTCCAATGGTGTGGACACCTTAATGCACTTTTGCATAAAAGCACCCAACATTTGGAAAATTGCACAAAGATGGAATTTGGATTAATCAAAATTAATACACAAGGTGTTCTTGAATTAATTAGAAGTACATAGGCTAAAATCAGGTGGGATACGAGTGTCATGGACATAGAGGACTCATAGTAGAATATGGTCATAGATTGGGTTGTACGAAATGGGTCAAGATTGTGCCTCCAATTTCGATTGGAACGCACAAGGATACAAATTTGAATTATTTAGAATTAATTAATAACGTCCGCGATGAATATTGTGCGACTAAGACGTAGTACAAGAGAGCATAATTATAAGTTATGCAAAGGTCAGAATCGAAGATGGACATGTCTAGGACAAGGGTATGAGCTTTGTAGGAAGACAGTGGCTAGTGTAGGGCTCCAGTTATCGAAGCAACGGTAAGGTGCGCTAAGTGATATAATTATTGCAAAATAAAATAAAATATCGTGTCCTATATCCAATTGGATACAAACTAACCCTAGTTTCTCCTTCTAAGCCAAGTAGGCCTAATCTTGGGTGAGGGGTTTATAATCTACCCAACTTAAAAATATGTCATCCTCGAAATTAAAATAAGGCATAATTTGTTAACTCCTTCACATTCGCATATAAGGCAAGTCAATCGCAATCTCTTACAAAATTTAAAATCTATTCAAATCCATCGCAATTACTTTCAAAGTTTAAGGTAACCTCTGTTTAATCAAAATTCAACCTATTGTAATCTCTTCTCACTTTTTCAAATTATCAGCATCCAAATTTAAATTAAATCCATATAACATCTTCAAGAATTAAATACGCATATAAATTTTATATCACGAGCTCCAGCTATCATAATCTCCTTTAGAAAACCTTTCTAATCAAATATTATTCCTATCTTCAACTTATGAGTTTTTGTACCCTTCGAACTTTAAATTTAATTCGCATCCTCAATATTCCAAATTGGTAATCCAACAATCAAAATTTAACCTTCAATTTAAATTATCAAATTTGGAATTTAATCCGTCAATGTTCATGTTTTAGAGTTCTATTCATTTTTCTCAAGATTTAAATCGATGATTCAACCTTCAATATTCAAAATTTAAATCATGTACTTAAAGTATAAATATTTGGTCCGACGTATCAAGATTTTAAAATTCATTAGATACTCATCATCTAACTCCTTCTTCTAAAATTCTCCACATTTAAAATAACTTAATCTCTTAATCTAATCCTACTTGATCATAATCTAAAAGAATTTAACCTCAAATTAATAATGCGACTTCTACCCAACTTAGAATTTACCCATCTATCATATAAGGCTATACACTTAAGAAAAATATTCCTTAATTTATTTACTCATGTCCTTCAATCCTCAAAACTTTAACATCAATTATATCATATATGATAGGCCCTTAATCAATTATAAAAGATAGTCACCAAATAATGCGATTGGCCTATGGGTATATCTAGTACTAATCTATATATCAAACTTATACCAAGCACGAGGGTTCGTCCTTCCGAAATAAGGGAAGATGGAGATCAAAAATAAAGAGTTCAAGGAAGAGGTAATAGAATAGAAGTATGGGGATCAATGTGTTTAAAGAACTCAAATGGGAATTGTCAAGGCAGTTGTGGATTGAATCCTACTTAGTAATTTCTTATTTGCATGCTCGTATCAGTATAGTTATGTAACCGATACGATACGCTCAGACATGTCCAGGGGCAAGTATATTCGTCTACTACTATATATCTCAATCCACGTAAAGTAGTCATGCGAAGAGCGAACCAAGCGCACTAAGGTTAGCTAGACCTTAATACACCGATTCTGATTTAGACAATGTATTAGTGTAGCGCTCCAATAATACATATGTCATGAACAAGCTCGATTAGGAATAAGCTTGCAAAACTAGGCTATAATAGCAACATACGTCAAGGTAGTACAGCAATTATAAATACGCTAGATTATGATGAGAGAAAGTACAAATAATTCATTTCACAAAGAGATAAGACTCTACAATCTCTACAGTTGTCATACAACTCATTTTCTAAGTCGCTAGTCGACCAAATAGGGGTATAGTCTCTAAGTTCTACAGTCGGAATAAACATTATCTTCTCATGCTAGTGTACAGTTAATGTCATTCAATTATACTTCAATAATAGGTCAAAAAACTATGTAATATTATATTGTGAGGCATACTACCCAACTTATAATAATTAACTAATACTATGACTGTATTTAGGGGTTTCTACAAGATAATATTGTCCTTGTAAATAAGTATAAACTCTTATTGGGGTATAGGAGAAAAGATCTTGATATCTCTTAGGGTCTCCTATTGCATTATATAGGAAATGACCATCTTAAGTCTTAATCATAGTGCTTATAGAACAAGTGTCAATAGTAAGGATAGAAGAGTTACTGGCCTTCAAGGGAAAAGGGAATATAACTCGTATCGAGGTGGGAGTATAATCATGTGATTTGGAACTAAAGGATAATCATCAGGTCACAATCTACAAGAACAACTCAAACTTATCAAGCTCTAACTACCCAGCACAAAATTTCAAAATTTAACATTAACAACTATAATCCTAGCAACTATATGTCCTGAATACAGAATAAAATTACTCGGTCTACAATCAGAAGTATAAGGTGGCACGAGTTGAAAGATGAAGAAAAGAAGAACGTAATTAGTCGTCGCACAATAGCGAGCGCTAAGGGTTCAGAGGAACAAGTCATAAAATTAAAATAGAGAGGCTATTGATAATGTCATGGTTTCTTAAGGAAGGGTGGTATGCTAATCTCTGTGTTCGAGGTATGATCAAGAAAAATATTATATTTATTCCTTTTGGTTTCCTAAGGTACTGTCTGCTTAATAATAAGACAAGGAGCTAGATTTATAGTTCTATAATACTATCTTACTATAAAGGTTAGGTTTTAGTCCTAAGGTTTAACCTTGGATTTCTATTGGTTCCTCAATACTAGGGTCAAACACTATGATCAAATTTTAAACTAATCCTAGTAATGTTTATACTACTCTTAATTCTTCATAAATACATCAAGAAATAATGGTAAACCAATCTATAGATAAGGGACGCTAGGGTTCATTAGGTATTCGGATCTTAGCGCTGTGCAATTCTTGGCAGGAATATTACTCTAATTATCATCCTAACAACAAGGGTTTCTATAGTCTAGGAGAAGGCTATACTCAAAGAACTATTAGGGAAGCACATGAATCAAGCAGGATAAAATTATTCAAATAGAACAGATTAGAAGAAATACGAGTCATAGTCAATTGTGGATGAGATTCTATACTCTAATTCTATTTGCAGGCTTGTTCGGTACAGTAACGTAACCGAGACAATATGCTCTCGACCTGCATGGGCCACCACTAAAAATATGTCACGCCCCAGTCCCAAAAAACGTAGGACTAGGATACGTAAGCATGTCAGCCGCATGGTTATGACACTCCAATATATGGAAATCATAACGAATACGTACGCTGTATTATGAATATCAAATCCAAAAGTGGTATAAATCTATCACACGTCACAGGGTATAATCTAAATCTCATCCACAAAAAATCAAATATAAATAAATAACCAATTTCTATGAAACTAGATCTCAATATAAAGTACCTAAAGATGATAGTTGGATGAAAACAAATCCACTGCCAACTCGAATATAAAAGCAAACACAATATAAGTACATCACTAATAATCACGGGGCTCGAAGAGAAGACCTCCTCGAAACATATAAGTAACCAGTCCGGATCTGTGCTCCTGCGAATACTCATGAATATCTACACCTGGAAAGGGACCAGGTCCTTAGAGGGACATAACAAGATACATAGAAGCATGCCAATAAAGTACTGAAATAAATATCCAATAGGATCGCCTAACCATCTATGTGAATGCAGTTTGAGAACAACTTTCCAACACATGGGCTATCTGGCCATAAATGGGATTGGCGTGACTCTCTTGGAGAATCAGGGACCTACAAAGCATGTCGTCTTTTGAACGACAGAGGCCGCCTGTAATATATGGGGTCATCACCACTCGCTCCGGCAGAGCGTCCGGACGAACAAAAGGAAAGTGCAAAGGAGCCCAAACGCCTTACTTGTTGTTCTTCCCACCCCATGCTCTAAGCATGTCACATCCATGACACGATCTGGTTCATAGCCTATCTTTAGTACCCTAGCCCAATCCTACAACCAAACAAGGACAATGATTAGACCACCGTACTACAATAGGCTATATCCATGGACCTCTAATAACTATTAAGTCTTCTAGCATACAAAGTTTCTATCAGCAGTCATTCCTAACGCATGGCCCATACGTAAATGAGGCCAGACCTGTCACGCATCCCGTGATCTATATGAGACTCACACTCGTGTAACAATTATGTCACGACCAATGAAACATAAAATGCCTCATGATAATGGGGTGGTCTCATAAAGTAGGTCCAATGCATATACATAAATAAAAATAGAATACGACGACACCGTCGTTGCATCCAAGTTTTCTTGGACGCGCATTTTATATAGTAGTTAAAATATATGAACTAAAGACAGAAAATAAAGATGCATGCTACATATGGAATATGAATAACAGTACAATGGCAAGGTATACTTGCCTGGCAAAAAGCTGCAAAATATAACGTCCAGATGTCAAACACGCAGGACCAGAAACTATGGCCTCAGAACAAACGTCTCCGGATGCTAAAATAGACATCATCAATGTTTCCGGAATCAGCGAGATAGCTAGAAATCACTACCCTTTCATCCAATTTGGACACAGGGGCAAAACGGTAATTTTGGGTCGAAGTGGGGTCCACGTGTGGCACACTTTGCACCGAAAAGAGTGCCAGGGGTAACAGTCTCTAAATGGGACAAATTATAGGTCAGAAATTTCTAAAAGTCAGTACGAACTCAACGGTATGTCCAGATATAGATTTCGGTGAGCCGAACATAATTTTATCCAAAAAGTCAACCGTAGGGCCCGCCAATTGGCGACTTGGTCAACTGTCTCAGAATTGCGTGAAAATTGGGTCACAGGACCAGCGACGATACCCCGAGTCCAGTGGCGCAAGTTTCGTCGTATTCTGACGAGCGTGCACTAAATGCGCAGGGCTTTTGCAAAAGTCGTGACATAGAGAATTTCTTGCAAATACGGGCTGATTCCGACGCGTACACGCATCCAAATCAGTTTCCACAAAATCTCACATGTCCGGGTATACTGCGTACACCTTTTGGTACACTTGGTACACGAAAGGGCGGTCCCGTTTGGCGGGGCGCGCTCCGTATCACAATTTCTGAAATTTAGAAAAAGTATATTTTTGGGATTTTCCAACTAGTTTAATTCTACACACGGCAGTTAATAAATTATTATAAATAACAGAAATTAAACTAGGTTAGGTGATCTTCACATACGAAAAAGAAAAATCGAATTCGGATCTCTGTGGAGGGAGATACGAGTCCGTGAACATGGATAGTTATCGCAGTTTTCTGTAATACCCAAAAGTTATCATTTTTCGTCAACTTGGACGCTGTTTTTGCCTAGGTTTACGCACTGAACGAGGTAAACTATTACATAGGATTTAGAGAGGGATAGGTGGTGAACGTACCGGCGAAGACGGGGTCGAGTTTGGTCGAGTGAGGGTGCTAAAATCGAGACGAGAACACAGGTACGTCGCTGTGTATTTCCTATCTCGGTGCGCTGGAATTGCGGACGTCGCGCGGACGGCCGGGGCGGCTCCGTCTGGGCGTGGTGGCTGGCGGCGGACGCAGTTAGGACTCGGCGGCAGTCTGGAGTGGAAGGAGAAGATTAGGATTAGGGTTTGGGGTTGAGGCAAAAGTGTATATATAGATGTAGAGAGGCGGTGGGAAGATGTTACATGCGGGGGGAGGAGGTCGAGTACACGTGGGGGAACGGGGTTAAGCGGTTGTGAGCTGCTGCTGCTGTTTTGATATTTTCCTTAATGGGTTCTGGTTTTTATTTAAGGTGGTTTGGGTAGAGACTAAGGGGTTTGGGTTAGAATAAGGTTTGGGTTTTGGGTAGAGATCCAATAGGAAATTAAAACCCATTTTTCTTTTCTTTTCTTTTTCTTTCTTTATTTCTAATTCCTTTTTCTTCTCTTTTCTTTTCTAATTATATATATATATATATATATATATATATATATATATATATATATACCTAAAAAATTCTTAAATTTATATTTGTGCATACCTTTAAGCTAGCAACTGTCCAAAGGGTCTCCTACATGGAATAAATTAGGAAAAAATTATAATTGCTCCATAAATCCCCTAAATGCACAAATACCTCAAATAAAAATTAAATAAATTCTTTTTCCTCTATTTAGCTCATAATTACTATAAAAATTAATACGGTTTATAAAATGAGGGGTTTAACATTATTGCAAAAGTGCAATGATGTGTCACCATCCTATTGGTCAAGCACATGAAGAAATCAACCACCTCTCCCTTTGACCGATCCTCCCTCTTTCTCTCTCCCCTTTTTGTTTGTACTCTCCCCCTCATGATTAATCTTGGCCATCCATTTTAAATGGAGCCATCCTCACCACACACACCTATAATCCCTCATACCAACCCCTCTCCCAATGCAAACCCCATCCCAAGGTGTACAGCCGACCCTAATCCCTAGGTTGTCAATATCACCCTCTATCTCCTACATGCAAAACCATTATCCCCACCATCCATCTACCCTAACCCAAACCCTATGCTAAACCAACCCAACCTTCCCTTCCTGGCCAAACTCCGGCCATCCACCGCGTCTACCCGGCCGTCCTCGACACCTTGACCACAGACCTCCACAGCGGCCGTCACCACCACTGTTCTCCTTGACTGAACCACTCCCGCCTGACCGGGCCTTCACCGCCCTTTCCTCCATCCCCTCCGCCTGAAACCGATGCCACGTCGAGCCCAGACCTTCTCTAGTCTCGGCCTGACGACACGATTGAATGCCACGACCCGCTGCTCACCGCCTCACCCACGACTGACGACTATATCTCCACGTCCTCCTCCATTGCCTGAACCACGGCTCCCACGATATCTCCTCCCCTCACACCCGAGCCGCTGAACCATATCCCGTCGAATAGCCTCACACCGTCGACCGTCGGCCGAGCGCCGAGACTCGTCAGCACCACCACAGTCTGGCTGAACTATCTCCCCTCGTCGTCGAGCAGCCTCCCCCCTCCAATTATCATCATCATCACCATTGTAATCATCTTCATCATCACCACTAATCATCATCATTAATCATCCACACCATCACCTAATCATCACCTCATCATCATCACCAATCATCATAACCATTATCATCATCATCACCCTCATCATCATCGTTATCATCGTCGTTATCACCATCATCGTCGTCATCGCCGGCATCGTCAACCCCGTGCGTGCCCGCGCAGGTTAGAACTGTCCTTCGTAATTTTATGTGTTTGTGTATCCATTAGGGTTAGCATATTTCTTCATGATAGTTTAGTGACAGAGGACCCTTTGACGGTGAACCCAATGACTTGTATGCGTATACATACGCGTATTACAATTAAATTGGTATATATATAGTTATAAAGGTAATTAAATGTTAAAACCTAATTATGACTATATATATATTTATGCTGTACGACCCTAGGACACCATGAATTTTTCCCGCATAATTACTTATACCATTAACCCATAGTATTAGTGATCTGTCTGCCTTGTGTACACTGACGTACTGGCGAGACATGGGTTAGTTGACTGTTTGATTTTATACAGCAGTGAGGATATGACACCCGCGTAATTAGACGCGCAATTGACCCTGTTAGTTGACCAGTGTCACCCCTAGCGTACCCTCTGAGCCCAGTGTAATTATGGTTTTGTATGTGCTAGTGTAAGGGCTGATGTTGTATTGTATTATATGTATATAGGACCTATCGGATTGTTCTGCGAGACTTCAGGAGCAGGTTATTGGCACTACGCAGCTTCCTTGCCAGGCAAGTATACCTTACCTTATTATACTATTTAAATTCAGTTATTATTTAGTTGTATATTTATTTATTTTAATATTATATAACTGTGCGCGTCCGAGAAAGATTCGGGTGCAGTCAACGAAGGCATTAACGTTAGGACTTGTGTCTGACCTAGTGTCTAGTGGACCCACCTAAAGTCGTGGAGTTATTAGTATGACTCCCCAAGCCTTGACACATTTCTTACACGTGTTGTGAGTCTCATGTAGAGCACGGACTTGCGTATTCGGTTGGCCACCTGTACGTGTAGGTCGTGCGACGGATAGGGTATAACTGCTAGTAGTAATGCATGTTAGAAGACTTAGCAGTTATTAGTAGTCCAAGAGCATAGACTATTATAGTACGGTGGTCCAATCCTTGTCCTTGTTTGGTTGTAAGGTTGGGCTATTGTTCTAACGATAGACTATGAGCCAGAGTTACGATGTCGATACTTGCACTCCGTCTCGACGTAGTAGCTAAAGCGTATTGTGGATACAACATGCATAGATCATTGGGTGGGGAGGACGACTAGTAGGCGTATGGGACACCCACCTCCTTTATACAGATATCGCGTTCTTCGGAGCGATACAGACGTATATATATTTATGCAGATACCACGTTCTTTAGAGTGTTGGACGTTATTTGTGGTTTTTACAGATACCACACTCTATAGAATGTTGGACGTTATTATTTATACAGATACCATGCTCCTCGGAGCTGTACGTTATTATATTGCAGAGCGCCCTTGTTATGGGGGACATATGTAGCATATACTAGCCAGTCACGACAATTGGTAAATTACGTCAGCATATGTCTAGCCTACAATTTCCCATAAGCACAAAGTTATCCTCAAATTGTATTCACTTAGATGGTTAGCACACCCCTTTATATATTCAGTATTTACTTTATGGCATGCTTCTATGTATCTTGTTATGTCCCTCTGAGGACCTGGTCCCTTTCCAGGTGTAGATGTTCATGAGTATTTGCAGGAGCGCGGAACCGGACTAACTACTTATATTTTGAGGAGGACTTCTCTCGAGACTCATGATTATTAGTTGATGTATTTGTTTTATTTATCTTATATTCTAGTTTGGTAGTGGATTTATTTCCACCCGACTATCATCTTTTGATACTTCACATTGAGATTTAGTTACATTGTTATTGGTTATTTATTTATTTATAATTTTTGTGGATGGGATTTAGTTATGCCCTGTGACTTGTGACATATATTTATACCACTTCTGAATTATTATTCATATTATAGCGTACGCATGTGTTATGGTTTCCATATATTGGAGTTGCCATATACATGCGGCTGACATGCTTACGTGTTCCTAGTCCTACGTATATTGGGACTAGGGCGTGTCACTACCCCCTCTTCTAGGACATCCTCCTCGGCGGCCACGTCCACGGTCCTCATGGGAGAGACAAAGCTTACAGAACCAGAACAACAAGTAATTAACTTCACCCGGAGAATTGAGAGATGAAGCAAATTTTTTTTGATCTTGTGAAGTTGAGAAATGACCTACCAGAGGGAGACATCACATGTTGTGGCTCATCCAGGGTTGTCATAGCCTCCCCCATGGCTTTTATGTCTTCTATAGATATATGCTCCAAAGGGGTATAAGGCTGATCCGCGAAAGCTGCACTCAAGCCCTGAGCTCCCGAGGTTTCAGGTACCGGTTTTGAGGCACCCACATCGGACTCCGGAGAGGTTTCCTCTTTCAGTTCGGCGTAAGAAACTACTAAAGCGGCTGCTCGCCGGGGACGACCCCTTCTCTCTTGTTTATGCAAACTTTTAAACAAATTAGAGCGGAGATAATTATATAGATGACTAGGCAGAATCAAACTAAGAGGGCTTACGGATACCGCCATAGCATCTAAAGTGGGCTCTGCTTCAAAAGCCACCAGTGCAAGGGGTCCTACTTCTTTGCTCGTAGTCCCCCTCGCAGGGGACTTCGATTTTTCTATCGGTTCCGGATCTGGGTCCACATCCGTCCTCGCCCTCTTAGAGTAGCGAGCGTGATGCGTCTTCTTCTTTGGTTCGTGCTTAACATGCATGGAATCATCATATAAAGACGTTATGACTTCCTCGGTCGACGGGTCCATCTCTAAGATTAGGGGCCTTGCCACTCCCTTGTGCCCTTCTTGGGCGTCCTACGCGATTTGGCATCCAGATGCATCATCATGGTGCCTTCGATATAATTTCTCTCCGGATCAAAGTTAGTCGGCGGAGCATTTGTCGTACAATAATACTTCGCCGCAGTGTACAACATTCTGGGCATGACTCTGGCTATTGGCAATTGGAACCTGACCCGGGTGCCGGCAGCAGTATAGTTATTCAATGCTCGGGCCCCATCGAGCAAACTGCCACTATACCCGAGAGAAGCGCTCGGATGACCCAGTAAAATCTGAGTGTAGCCAAATTGACAAGCAAACCGACTGGGAAGGTAAGGCTCCATGAAGACGGTAGCCTTATTCTGATACACCAGGTGAATGGGACGGATAGCTTGGAGCTAGCGAAAGAGCCTCTCAGACAAGCTTCGAGATGCCCCTCCCTCCGTCATCATAATGAATGGCGTTCCTTTCAACAGCGGTGAACTCTGGCTCGGACGTAAAAAAGGTCCAGCCAGTCATGAATGAGAGCTCCCTCATACCAGTAGGGACATTATCACACCGCCACTTCATCATCTGATACCTGTGGATCAGGGCATTGATGACCACCATATCCTCGTCTGTCCCAGAGCTCATCAAAAACCTGTGATGCAGGAGAAGCCAACCCATCAAGTAGTGGTAAGGAAGTTTGACCCTGTTGAAATGTCCCTTACCAGGATGGTCATCTACCTTCTCAGCAAAGTTACGGAGACTACGATGGATGCAACACACCATGGCCGGTAGAAGGGCCATCTTGTGGGCGAAACCAACTTTACGACAGGTAGGATCAGAATATGGTTGATCCTTTTTATTGTCCCGGACCCGCCTGGGACTACGTAGTTGCGCAACCAAAGTATCAAGTACCCTTCCAGCACGGCCTTAGGGGATAACTAGTGCATATCCATAATAAAATAGCTGAGCTCCTCTTCGAGGCCACTCAGCTCGTCAAGGGGTTCGTCCTCTTCCCCCGAGGAGCCCTCAACTTTCTTACCCTTGGCGGCCAAGTCCTTCAGCACATGGATAGTGTCAGCCACTTCCTGTTTAGACTGTGGCGCCCGAACATAAAATCTATTGGACTCCTTCGACTCTGAAAAAAGGTGGCAAGTTTAGGTCGTAATGTGAGGAGAGGATTCCTCATTAGACTTCTTCTTCTTCAAAGACCTCTGGCATATGCCATGATGGCATAACAACTCTTGGTACACCACCAAGATCTTCGGGTCCTCTGCTTCCAATTCTCCGAGCTTTTTATTGTTCGGGGTACACTCTTCATAGGGTTCATCTCCCCAAGAAAGTTTTGAGATGGCATGCATCTCATGTAAGGCCAGTCCTATCTCGCCACCGGACGTAAAGAAGGTCCCCGTACGAAGGTTGTACAGCTCCCCCAGGGCCACGAACATGGGAAGGTTCACCTCCAAGCCATAACAAATACCCCCTACGGCAAAGAACAAGTCGGCATCTCTGAGTTCCCGATCGTATTTCTTAAAGATTCTCTGGGTTAGGCGGCACTAGGAGATATTGTAATGCGCCCAACTGAGAGCACACAACTTTCCAGTTTGGTAGGTCCCCTTCTTAGCAACTTGGTGGAGGAAGGTTCCCGCGGCATATACGCTGAGGTTCAGTCCCATGTCACTTTCGATGAGACTAGGCTTCAGTACCAGCAATAAGTACGAAGGTGACTACTTCGTGCTATAAAACTCCCCCTTATTCTTTCCAGTCCCACACTGGACATTGCCAAGGAGGGCCCCCTGTGGCTCAGGGGTTAAGTTCTGGTCCATCCGTCGTGGGACCATCATCATCTTCAGGTCCGACAGAGGCAAGTGACGTTCGAAAGAAGAAAAAGTCATCTCCGTCTCACAGAAGGTAAAAGACCAGTTCTCCCTGGTTGTCCCCATCTCGGATTGGGAAGACTCTAGTGCATCACGAAATAAGCAGTACGAGAAATGCTTCTTGTCTTTAGCAAGGATCGCCCCCGAGTTGATTTGACTCAACAAGATAGAGGGAGTCTGCTCGACGATCTTTTGTTGTCGTTCAGGAGGGCGATCCTTTTCAACTTATTTCTGGATGGTCGCAGCCAGGTCCCCAAGATTCATGCTCAAGGGTAAGAGGTTGTGCCCAATGACCAGTTCACCAGAAGGAGTGGTGGACAAAGTCACTGCAAAAACTATAGAGGAGTTAGATCAGAGTTAATGCTCTAAAGTGATGTGCTCATGAGACCACGCTAAACATGCGGCCTAGGCACACATGCGACCGAGTCAGCCATGCGGCCTAGGAACCCATGCGGCCGAGTCAGCCATGCGGCCTAGGTATGCATGCAGCTGAGTTAGCCATGCATGCGGCCTAGGAACCCACGTGACCGAGTCATCCATACGGCTGAGTCAGCCATGCGGCAGTGAATAGTTGGCACATAGATGCATCCATGCATCCAACCGTGCACATGTGTCTATGTGTTCCAAAATTTGAATGTCTTCTCCGAAAAACCTACCCTTGATCGGCAACTGAACGTCAGCGGGGGGGGGGGGGGGGGGGGGGCGAAGGGTCCGCCGTAGCAGCGCGACCCTTCCCCTTAGCCTTGCCCTAGCCCTTGCCCTTAGGGGCCTTCTTGGCAGCAACAACGGAGGAGGATACCTTGGGAGCCATGGCAACAAAAAGAAATACGAAAAAGAGAGGAGAGTTTAAAGAGAGAGAAAAACTTCTCTCTCTCCCCCTATATATAGGGGGATTATGCGACAACGGATGACGACGACGACTGTTCGAATCTCGATCCGCCTCGACCCACGTAGCGGCAACGGATGACGATGACTCCTTGTTAGTTGAGCCACTTTTTCCCCTGACGACACAGAATCCCAAGAGATCCGCGTGAGGATTAAAGAAAAATCTCCTCATTAAATGATCAGACAGCCTGTCAGAGACAACTATGAGGCCACGGGACTATGTGCCATGTCCTGCATATGCGACCAATAGTGCCCGACCATGCTTCTTTCAAAGTATTCCAAACTTGTCATTTTAGAAACTTTGAAGGAGGTCTTGTAGAAGCATAAAAAATTATGCAGGCCGCATAGAGGTCATGTCCCCTCAAAAATGAAACCAAGCCGCAGAGAAGCCACATGCGGCCTGAACAACCAAGCCACAGAGAAGCCACATGCGACCTGAACAATCAAGCCGCAGAGAAGCCATATGCGGCCTGAACAACCAAGCCACAGAGAAGCCACATGCGGCCTAAACAACCAAGCCGTAGAGAAGCCACATGCGGCCTGAACAAGCAAGTCTCAAAGAAGCCGCATGCGGCCTGGTCAACCAAGGATCTAGAAGCCGCATAGTATACTCTATGCGTCCTGAATAACCATAGTGCAGGAAGGCCGCATAAAACTCTTCTGATACAATATTCGATGACTGTCAGACTCTGATACATCACTGAGACGCTTCGAGATTCGTGAAGACGATGACTCAGAAAAAGACAAAATATTACATCAACTCATTGATGACCTCGACAGACGTGCCATATCATATGCTCATTTATATGCAGCTACATGCCCATGCAATCTCATCATCATGCGGCCAGAGTGTCCATCAGATCAAGGCCAGACGAGAGCTTGCATACGGCTATATACACATGCGACCTCGTTATCATGCGGCTAGAGTGTCCATCCGACCAAGGCAAAACGAGAGGACGTATGTGGCCATAGTGCTGTACAGCCAGAGTATCCATACGACCAAGGCCAAACGAGAGCACGTATGTGGCCATGACGATATGCGGCCAAGACGTTATACGATTATCGACTTGCAGGATCTTTCTGTTACAACTGAAGATAATTTCTCGCACAATTAGTGCTGACTACGTGTCCAGCTGACCAAGTCACGCATACAACAACCCTAAGATCTCTTTAATAATATATCGTAACCAAGACCATGTGGCAGCCTGTCCGTGGCATGTGACTGCAGTTACAATCATATTCTGTTGAAGGAGTCCTATGCAGCCACCAAACATAGGCATATGCGACACATATAGCCCGTCAGCAGGATGACTATAAATAGCAAGGGTAGCATACCCTACACCCCCAGCCAGTTACGTACGTGCACACAAGCTCAAGAGAGAGAAAAAGAGGAGGGAGCATCCTCATTCCCTCATCAGACCGTCAACGGAGTAAAGAAGATATTGCCGCGCCCAATCTCCATCGTCACTACCCAGATCAAAATATTATACTTATATTTTCTGCTTAGGATCTCTTTGTACTTCTTTGTTTGTTATTTCAACGTTCAAAACTTGCAGTGGCGGACAATTATCGATTTGATCAACACTAGCGATATATGTCGAGACGGTGCGATAAATTATCGAAATATTTGAGAAACGAGATGGATGGAAAGTTTATTGAGGAATAAAATCGTATTACGAATTTCATAAACGTGGGTATGGTCGGTTTAAGTTAGTCCCTTGCATCGGGAAGACTTAGTACGTTGTTTGGGTAGGTCACCTAATAAGGGTGGACCTAGACTTTGATGCGTCAGCAGTTCAGAAGGATGACCGTGAGAAATAGATGGCATAAACAATAGTATGGTTTGAGGCAGAGAGTTTTTGTATATGTTGGACTCAGTCCATATCAAGCAAGACTTCATAAATAGTTAAAAAAGAGGTGGCTAACAGTTAGACATATGTGTGTTGCAAAAAACTCAAAGCGATCAGATGCCCAAAGGGTTTGATGCAATGGATACGCAAGATTTTCAATACGAAAGATTTATGGAAAAATAAAGTATTGCAGAGACTCATTGCGAATGGATGCGCAATGACTCGATGCAATGCGCATGTCGAATATTCAGTACAAAACATATAAGAGATGTGATATGGTAAGAATCAAGTTGAGCACAGAGAATTGTGGCAAAAAATTAGGTCTTCAAAAATAGTGCGTATGCGAATGAGTTACGAAAATGGACGCTAAGGCCAGTTCAGTCGGGAGTATGAAACAGTTGGTATTTCAAAAATAAAGTCGCACCTACAACTTGTCCAACTTCTCTATCACTAAGCTTGGCTGAAATGCATATATTTCGTGGATGCCTAAAATATGTGTACGAATCCAAACTAAGGGATATGTTGAACTCGAATTGAGCTGTAGCAAAGCGATGTGAAGTTAAGAAAAAATTGTGCGAGCGTTGAGGATGAAACAGAGACAATAAATTTGAGGCAATATTTGAAAATGAAGGTTTGGTGTTATCGAAAAGGAACGAGTACAAGTTTTGGTTCGAGAACGAACCTTATTTTGAGTGGTATATTATATAATATCCTGCTCCGCACGGTGCGTTATGCTGAGTCAGGTTAGAACAAAACATAGTGTTGGTTGTATTTCAATAAGTCAAAATTAAGAACAAGTATTGATTCAGTTTGGTTTCTCATGCAGGCTTTCATGTGGGACTTTCTGAGGTCCATAATTCGTCTCGATGTGGGCAGAAGCATAAAGTCAAGCATCGTGCAATGAAATCAATGAGATTGTCCAGAGTAGTGCAGAGACAGCGAGACTTAGTGATGATGCAGTCTTCCTTGAATCCTTTCGGGTCGAATGATTGAGAAGCACAGTCTGCTCACATGGTTATACCAGTTAAGTAAATCGTGCTTCGCATCAGACCACGTAAGTTGGGGATAGGCTGTGTCAACTTGGCATAACGACTAAGCAGATGAGTATAAGATGGGCGGGCCCAGAACGACTAAATCATTTCTAACTATCTAACATCTCAACAATATAATATGGTACCTGTCAATCATCTCAACTCCAATCGGAGGAGCAATATGGTATCTCACAAATATATCAATCTCAATCACAAAACAAACTAAGGAGAAAAAATAATGCACGAATGGAAATAGCGAAGGAAAGATAGATACAACCCACAAAATGAAACAATAGTACATCTGTGAATCTCCATAAAATAATAGTCTAATACAACATCTAAACAAAACTAGACCTCCTCGGTCACTGCTACTATGTCCTCTGACTCTAGGGGAGTGTCCTCTAAAGTCTCACCCTCCTGAGGTCCGTAATGTGTGGGACACAGCTCCTCTAGCCAATCATATGGAAAAAAAATATATCCAGTTAGGATTGGAGCGAAGTACATACCTCTGAAAGCAGTTCCAATAACATAATTGAGCATATATAACAAGCAATAGAAAAATGATACAAGATGCACAAGTAGAAAGAATAAACTGTACAAGTGAACAGGCAATAGGCACAATAAATGTCACGACCCGTACCCGGTGTAAGGATACTAGTCGAAAAAAATGCCCAGCCTACGCCGCAGAATCGGCGGTAGAACGCTGTCTAGATAGTCTATCTAATGTAATGAACCACCAATAATGATAGAATACTCAATCACAGAACTAAGATAGAATGAGCACGAATCAGATAAGAATAGAATAGTCATCATACAACTCATGAGTTTAAAATAATACATCAATGAGTCTGAAGAGTAACAAGAATAAGCTGGAGACAAATCCAGTACAAAAGAATACTATCATACTACAAAGCTACACTCCAGGGTCAACTGTCTCAGTTGGGATAAGTCTCTCTTGAGCCAGGGTCTCTGAATCTAAACCCACAACATCCTGGGGTCCATAATGGGTAGGGTACCACTCCTCAGTGTCATCTGGAAAAATATATCCAGTCAGGAAAGGAGCAGAGTACATCTCTAACAGCAGTTCTAATCCATGATAAAAACTATGTAACAGTAAATAGCTGTGGATAAACAAGATGCACAAAATAGATATAAGAGATATATAGACAATAAGGAACTACTGGAAAGAAATACAATAATGAATAATATGCCAATGAAACAATAATACTAATGACTAAGTGTGTGAGTACTAGCTTAACATGTGATCGGCTTGGGCAAGATACAATGCGGCCTGGCTAATCATACGTGCGGTGCATGATCAACACTATTCGCTTACCAATAATTTATTCAATAGGGATTTGATCACATATCTATACTAATACTCCCCACCCCCAACTGGTATAATAGATCCAACCACGGTATGCTATGGCACTAGATTCCCCAAGAAGAGAGTGACTCCTCCCGAAAATCGGTGTCTGTACATGTACAAGATAACCAATAAAATAATACTTGCACCATATACACCATATACCAAGGAATAACATCTTATGACGAGATCCGGATATACCAATCCGTGTAACCATAGTGTCAAGAGAAACATGTATATCTACACTAGATACAACGAACATAGAGGATATCATAAATGAGAAACTATCAGAGAATGTACTCGCCTGAAGTCCAATGAACAGTCTCACAGATGTCTGACTCGGTACCTCGAAGACCTAGATATGGAATACCACATTAATACAAGGTCCCGGAAAGAGAACAAGTCAAACTAGTCAACTTCTAGGTCAATAAATAAATTCTAAGTCAAAAGTCAACTATGGTCAACTCTAAAGTCAAACATGGTCAAACCAAGGTCAACCTCACAAGACCTCTATATAAAATAATATGGAAATAAAATACAACAATTTAGGAATCAAAATTAGATCCCAAATGATACCCACACAAGAATACTAATAATACAAATAATGCACACTCTAAATAGTGTATATACAAACCAATATTTATACAAATAAAATAATATATTATTATTAGTATTATATCTCACAAAATACTTATATATATACATATATAAATCAAAATGCATATATATATATATATATAAAATTTAATAACTATATACTTATATATACATACATATAAACTTATAAAATAAAAATACCAAACACATGCACATATTAATGTATGTATTTTACATGGCTAGAAGCACACATAAAAATACATTCATTAATATACAAATAATTATATAATAATTATAAATAATATAATTACACATAAATATATTTTATAAAACATTTATGTATAATATATATATATTTAACATAAGTACATATATAATTGCATGCAAGAAAGCTACATACATATATTTATACATCATATTAAAATACATAAAAATATAGATCTATGCTACAACATCATAATAAATACACTAAAATGAATATATAATATCTATATATATTTACTAATTATAAATGAAGAATTTAAAGCATAAATAGTTAGATCTACACATAAACACACCAAATTGGAAAGTTTCACAACGTATCCCACTAGATCTAGGATACGCATGTGACACGAGTCCAACACACAACCAATTGCACCCCGAAGGACACAAACAAGTCACAAATAATATTTATGAATAAATCAAAGTGTCAAAAGTAGATCTATGTGTCCGTGTCAAAATACGACATGTTCAAAGCCCCGTGTCGGAGGAAAAACCCCCAAAATGACACGTATCACCAAATAGTTGGGATACGAACCACATGTACCCAAATATGGACACGACACAAGCCTCAAACACATAAGCACATGCCCAATTGATCTATAGGATCAATTGACACATACAACAAAATGTAAATTCGGAATTCCAACAAAATTGACACAAAAAGCACCATAACTTTCTCCATGGGTCTCCTATGAACATAAAACAAAGTCCTATGGGTAGTACATACATATGGGTTGATTTTACATGATTAAATCTCAGATTTAGAAGCTATTTTAATGGGAAAAACTGAATTATACCTATTGGGAGATGGATTCCCAATGAAACCTCCAATTGAGATGAACTTGCTTCCAAATTGTAGATCCTTGCTCCTCTTTGTAGATCCTTGCTTCCTCCTTCTAGATCCTTGCTTCTCAACTTTCTAATGGTGAATTGGGAAGAATTTGGGATAAATTTGGTGGGGAATTGGAATGGGAATGGAGAGAATTTGGGAGTGGAAAATTCTAGATCTAGATTTGGAATAAGAATGAGAGGAGAGAGAAATTTCCCCCCTCTTTTAATAGGCCGGCCTTGCCCCCTTCCCCAAGTAATTGTAAAATATCCAATGTACCCCTTGGGGCCTCTCATGAAGAAATAATTAAGGAAGGAGGCTTCTAGTCTAATCACTTAATTAATTTAATCCATCTCCTTAACCATGGGCTTTCTAAATGGGCCAAGTCTAACTATTTAATTCATGTTGGTCCATTGGTCCAAACTAAACTAGTTGGGTCCACTAAAATAAGTCCAAAATAATTAAATAATATCTAACAATAATTAAATAATTCAACAAAAAAATTATTTACCATGCACAATATTTATTTAAATAGGAAATTACTAAAATACCATTTTTCCTAAAATGTGGTAGTGACAATAAAGTTGGAAGTAAATACAAGAATAACTGCAAGTAGAGAACAAGAAATACTAACTATGTATTTTAGAGTGAGAGTTCGTTATGTGATCGGTTTAGGTTGCACATGAGGTATATAGGTAACTCCATTATACGTGAGGTGTATAATCGACATGCACATGAGATCAAGAGGGCTTTGATCACATAACCAACTCCTACTCTCCCTCCCCAACCAATACTCATGGATCCAATCACGACACGTTACGTACATGATCACGATAGTCATACTAGCACACAAAATAGTGGATGCACAAGAAGCACATGAAAGTCAATACCCGATGCACACGATGAAATACATATCATTGGGTACCCGTTGCACACGGTAGGGGATAACACCTCCTGACGGGATCCATATAGCACCAGTCCGTGAAATCACTGTGTCGGGAATCAATGTATACTAATCTAGAACATGCATATATACAACATTATGAAAACAATCAGAGAAATGTACTCGCCTGAAGTCCTGAGCAAAGTGTCTCTCGATGCCCAAGCTGGTGTCTTACAACCTATATATGGTATGTTGTATCAATACAAGGTTCAAAGATAAAAATAAATAAAGTTGAAGAAGTTCTAGGTCAATACGCCGTTTCTAAGTCAAACCAATGTATTTCTAGGTTGCAAGAATCTAATGCTAGTCACTAAGTCAATACACTATGAAGCTATGCTATACTAGCTAAGCTAACACACCACAGTGCAATCAAGAAGCCGTATCCTAAGATACGCGGATTTTCTAATATGAAAATAGGTTTATATATATATACATAAGTCATATAAAATAATAATAATAATAATACCTCAAAACAATTTAAAGGGGATACCTTGGCCTTGCACCAATGTGTATCACAATTACCCTGACACTCAACCTCAATACCCTGGGGTATCGACCCATACCTTGGTGATACCTTGGTATCTCAAGGTAATCTAAAACTAAACATAAGATATAAATAGATACCTTAAACTAAATAAACTAACTATTTTCTAACAAGTATACTAACTAATATATTACCTATACTAATATACATATCTAACATAATCACCTAGTACCTCTACTACTCACTAACCTCTAGTACACATAGTTATATACCTACTAACTACACCATGACCAAGATACCTGAAACTGAAACTACACTAACTGACTCTAACTAAACAACTAAAACAACACTGAAGAACAACTCTGAACTGATATACCAAGAATCCCTTCTACTGATACTGAGACTAGTGGCTGAATCTCAAACTCAAAACAAGTATTTATATAGTTAACTCTTAACAAAACCATACTTAGCTAACTATTTGCTAACATATCTATATATACTAGTATAATTACCTGACTACTATATCCAATGTCTACTAGCTATCTATACGTAGCTAACCAATCTAACAGATACTTCAATGTATACATAACTATCTCCCTAATACCCTTTCTAAATAATTAACTAACTATACACTAAAAATACTAATCAACTTACAACTGAACTTCCTAACTGAGCATCCTGCCAAGCTAAATACCTCAAATTCTAAACTGAAAAGTAATTATGGCTACACAGTTCTAACTGAAAATTACAACTGAAAACAACACTGAGCCGCACAGTAAGCTACCCAAACTGCTGCGTAAAGCCTGCACCTTGTTCTCAGTTACTGTATGTATTGATACCTTGCTGTGTTTAGTCAGTCTCCTTGCTGTGCACATGACTCAGTCCTTGCTGAGAACTGCTACTGCACCTTGCTGTGAACTTCAGTCCCTGTATTTCAGTACAGGTAAGTCTTCAGTTCTCAGCTAGGTGTTCAGGTGGGTAAGTCTATCAGGTCTTCAGTTGAGGTAAGTGAGTCTCTGTTCAGTCGAAGTATCTATCTGCTCAGTTGAGTTGTTGTTGCTTGATGCAGTGGTGGTACACTGATGCATTGCTCTCTCCTCTCTGCCTTGCTGCAACTGCTACTGCACCTTGCTGATTGAGTTTGCACAGCCTTCACTGGCTGAATGCCCCTACTGCTTCCTCTGTTCTTTATACTGTGCAATGTACACAGGAACATTGCTGTAGGAGCTGGTTCTCAATGCTGTGTGCAATGCACACAGAGACATTGCTGCAGGTTGCTCTAACTGTGAATGCTATTCGCTGCTGCTCGGTTGCACAGTGGCTGCCCCACACTTCTGCTCGGTTGCACTCACTCAAACACACACAGACACACAATGCACAACCACTAAAATCTCTAAGTATATAACTATATATATGTACACACTTATAGATATCTAACCAAACATAAATATATATCTATATAGATGTAAACTAACACATGTATATAGACATATACCAAATATCTAAATGCATATAAACCCACACTACCACATAAATATATATTTAGATCTATACACATAGTTATATGTATATATAGAGATACCCTCATATATATACATATAGGCATATATTTATACAAAAATCCAAAGTACACTATTACATACACCATATAACACATAGATAGTATATACATATATAATTACATATGCATGTATAGTACAAAAGCCAAAACACAAATACATGGGGTGCACCGCACCCGTATCACACTTTTCTATGATACGCTTGCGACACGGCCCCCAACTCACAACCAAACGTATCCCGGAGGACACGTACAAGTCCAATACGTAATTTATGATCAATACATATATAAATTAGAGTGTCTACGTGTCCGTGTCGCCATATGATATGCACATGGCTCCGTGTCGGAGGAAAACCCCCAAAATTGACCGTTTTGTCAAATTGACGAGATTCGGCCCACACGTATCCAATTGTAGACACGACACAAGCTACAAACAAACAATCAATGGTCAATTAGATCTATTAGATCCATTGACAAACACTACATGTGCCAATTTCGGAATTCTCCCAAAATTGACACCAAATTGGACATAACTACCACCGTAGGTCTCCAAATGATTCCAAATCAAATCCTATGGGTAACCTATGCATGTGGGGTGGTTTCTCATGGTAAAAACTCAGATCTATAGCCTATAGGAAGGGGGAAAACTGATTTATACCTATTGGGAGATGGATTCCCAATAAAAAGGTCCCAAATGACAAGTTGCTCCTCTTCTTGTAGATCTTGGCCTCCTCCTCCTTGTTCCTTGTTCCTTGTTCCTTGCTTGTAGATCCTTGATGTAGGGGCTTCAATGTTGAATTTAGAAGAAGATTTGAAGAGAATTGATGGGGAATTGATGGGGAATTGGAAAGGAGAAAACTAGATCTAGAATTTTGGGGAAGAACTAAAATGAGAGCACTCTCTCTTCTCTCAATTATGGCTGGACAAAAACCCTTCCTCAAGCAATATATAAAGTCAAAAATACCCCTTGGGGCCTCTCATGAAGAAATAATTAGGGAGGGAAGGTTCTAGTCTAATGGTTCCACTAATTAATCATGTTTCCTAATCCATGGGCCTAATTCATTGGCTCAACTTAGACTAGTCCAAAAGTTTGTTCATGTCCCCTAATTAAATGGTTAAGTCCACTACACAAGTCCAAAATAATTCTACACTAGCAATAATTAAAATAAATAAATTAGTCATGCACAATTATTAATTATAAAAATCCTAAAATAATTAATACCCATAATAATTACCAAACTACCCTTAGATGGAAATGTGAGGGTGACAAACCTACCCACCTTAGAAAAAATTTCGTCCTCGAAATTAAGGAAGAAACTATCTACCAAAACAAACAATATAAAGCAAGAAAGAATTATACCTCACGGCTCGAAAAGATACGGATATCGCTCGCGTATCTCGGCCTCTCGCTCCCAGGTACTCTCTCCTGGCCAGTGATGCCTCCACGCGACGCGCACCAAAGGAATCGTCTGGTTCCTCAGCACCTTCTCTCTCCGATCCAGAATCTCCACTGGCTGCTCTGGATAACTGAGAGTAGGGCCCACCTCTATCTCCGAATGATCCAACACATGACTGGGATCTGCCACGTATTGTCTCAACTGCGACACGTAAAACACGTTGTGCACTCCCTCCAGTGCAGGTGGTAAGTCTAGTCTGTAGACGACTGCACCGACCCTCTCAAGAATGCTGAAAGGACCGATGAATCGCGAACTAAGCTTGCCGCCTCCACCGAAATGAATCGTGCCACGTGTCGGAGAAATCCTCAAGAAAACCAGACCGCCAACCTAGCACGAAACACAAACTTAGCACTCTAACAAGCAACAATCAAACACAAACAAGACAAAACTAAAGCTATACCTCAAACTCCAGAGGTCTCCGGTGGCTATCGGCCCAATGCCGTTGCCTGTCCTGCGCCACTCGAAGTCTGTCTCTGATAAGCTTCACCTTCTCTGCTGCATCCACTACCATCTCTGGTCCCAATAAAGCCCTGTCACCAACATCATCCCAGGACAACGGAGTGCGGCATCTCCGTCCATACAACGCCTCGAATGGTGACATCTCAATGCTGGCTTGGTAGCTGTTGTTGTATAAAAACTCTACCAAGTGAAGGTGATCCTCCCAAGAACCTCCAAGATCTAAAACACAGATGCGTAGCATGTCCTCGAGAGTCTGAATAGTCTTCTCCGACTGTCCGTCCGTCTGAGGGTGATAAGCGGTACTGAACTTGAGCTGAGTGCCCAAGCTAGCCTGCAAACTCCTCCAGAAATAGGACGTGAAGCGGCTATCCTGATCCGAGATAATGCTTACTGAAACACCGTGAAATATGATAATCTGGCGCACATACATCTCCGCAAGTCTCTCCGTAGATGTACCTACTTTAAATGGCAGAAAGTGTGCTGATTTGGTCAACCTGTCCACGATAACCCAAATCGCATCCTTGCCTCCTGGAGAACGCGGAAGCCCTGATACAAAATCCATGGTAACATGCTCCCATTTCCACTCCGGAATGGGCAAAGGCTGAAGCAATCCGCCTGGCCTCTGTCTCTCCGCCTTGACCTGCTGGCAAACTAAGCATCTGGACATGAAGCTAGCTACCTCTCGCTTCATGCCATACCACCATACATGCTCCCTCATGTCTCTATACATCTTGTTGGCACCGGGATGCATAGAGTATTGGGAACGATGCGCCTCCTGCATAATCTCCTCGCGTAATGCTCCCTTCGGTACGCACAACCTGGTACCGTATGGCAATGATCCATCATCTGCGACGGTAAAGTCCTCTGCCAACCCGACCTGAACCTGTGCTCTGATGCTCCTCAGAGACTCATCCTCATACTGTCCGGCTCTGACTCGGTCCATCAGCTCCGATTGAACCTGAAGTCCCCACATCTGCGCTGCGACTCCCGGAATTAATACCTCAATGCCCAAACTATCGAGGTCTGCCAATAGATGCCTGTCCCTAGTCAAGCACATAGCCACGGGATACCTGCTCAAAGCATCCGCGACTACATTGGCCTTCCCTGGATGGTACTACAAAGATATGTCGAAGTCCTTTATCAGCTCCAACCATCGCCGCTGCCTCATGTTGAGCTCCTTCTGTGTAAACACATACTTTAAGCTCTTATGGTCTGTGAAGATCTCTACTCTCTCTCCATATAGATAGTGTTTCCACAATTTGAGAGCAAAGATAACCGCTGCAAGCTCCAAATCATGGGTAGGGTAGTTCTTCTCATACGGGCGTAATTGCCTGGAAGCATAGGCAATTACCTTCCCGTGCTGCTGTAGTACACAACCCAAACCCTTCCCTGATGCATCATTGAAATGGAAAATCCTCCTGCTCCTGATGGTAGTGTCAAGATGGGAGCTGTAGTCAATCTCCTCTTTAGCTTCTCAAATACTGACTGGCAATCTTCAGTCCAGACGAATTCCACGTCCTTCCTGGTCAGCCTAGTCATCGGCTCTGCTAGTCTGGAGAAGTCCTGAACAAACTTTCGGTAGTAGCCTGCTAATCCAAGGAAGCTCCTGATCTCTGCTACTGAACTCGGGGTAGACCACGATTCAACTGTTGAGATCTTTTTCGGGTCCACCGAGACTCCATCTCCTGTAATGACATGCCCAAGAAATTTAACCTTATCAAGGAAGAATTCACACTTCGACAACTTGCCATACAACTTCTCCTTCCTGAGGATCTCCAGAACAATCCTCAAGTGTTGCTCATGCTCCTCTGGGGTCTTCGAATATATCAGAATATCATCTATGAAGACTACAACAAACTGATCTAGGTACTGATGAAATACCTTGTTCATCAGGTTCATGAACACTGCCGGGGCATTGGTCAACCCAAACGGCATCACCAAGAACTCGAACTGTCCATAACGAGTCCTGAAAGCCGTCTTCGGGATGTCTTCCCTCTTCACCTTCACCTGGTGGTACCCTGACCTCAAGTCTATCTTCGAGAATACCTTCGCTCCGCTCAGCTGGTCGAACAAGTCATCAATCCGCGGCAACGGGTATTTGTTCTTGATAGTGAGATTATTAAGTGCCCTGTAGTCGATACACATACGTACTGACCCATCCTTTTTGGGTACAAACAGTACCGAAGCACCCTATGGTGACGAACTGGAATGGATAAAGCCCTTGTCTTGTAACTCATCCACCTGCTTCTTCAACTCCGCCAGTTCACTGTTGTTTACTCTATAGACGTGCTGAGAGATTGGCTCTGCTCCTGGCACTAAGTCTATAGAGAACTCCACATCTCTGTCCGGCGGCAACCCCGGCAAATCCTCTGGAAAGACATCCAAGAACTCTGCAATCAACGGATGTGGCGGCTCCCGCTCTTCTACCAAAGCCCCACAGAAATCGCCTTCGCTCTGCTCTGCTCCTCGGACGAACTCGAACTCTGGCTCTCCTAGCGTCTGAAATAAAACTCTGCCTCCACGACAATCGATACTAGCGTGATGTATACTCAACCAATCCATTCCGAGTACTATATCGTAACCCGGAAGTGGCATTACAAGTAAACATACACTCAGCTCATGGCCTCCCATATAAACCCTCTGGTTCTTGTAAACATCACTGACCAGGATGATGCCACCCCTGGTCGTGATCTTGCAAGTCCGCGCCAACGGTTCAGACTCAAGACGATGTCTCAAAGCAAAAGATACAGATACAAAGCTATGAGATGCACCAGAATCAAATAAGACATGAGCTGGAAAAGAATCGAGTAAGACTGGACCTGATATAACGTCTCCGACTGGCTCTGACTCCTCCACGGTCAGGGCAAAAGCTCGCCCCTGATGTGCACCCCTCTGCTGGTGCTGGTGCTGCACGAACTTCTGCTGCTGGGGCTGTAAAGGAGGTCCTCTCGGCTGTCCCACTGGGTGTCTCGCGGGTATCCTCTGGATAGGAGCTACGTCCTGAACTGTCTGAGCTAAGGTCTTGGGGCAATCCCTCAGCTGGTGATCTGATGAACCGCAAAACAAACACTGACCGAGCCTCTTCCTGCAAACGTCCCATCCGTGCCCTGCCTTCTTACAGAAGGGGCAAGCACGAGCTGTCTGGGCTGGTCTCTGCATCTGGTACGTCTGCTGTACAGGTGCTCGGTTAGGCGCATTGGACTGCTGCCTCTGCTGCTGGAAATATGGCTTCTTCGCTGGACCTGTGCTGCTGCTGCCACCATAAACATCTCGGTCCCTCTTGTGACTCCCACTCAGGTCTCTCTCGACCTTGCGAGCCTCCCTCAAGATGTCGGTATACGTCTCGTGGCTCGAAGAAATGAGAGCCTTCACTTCCCAGTTCAGACCCTCTCTGAACCTACTAGCCCGGTTCTCTGGGTCTCTCACCATATAGTCGGCATATCTGCTCAACCTACCAAACTCGGTGGCATACTCCTCCACCGACATGTTCTCCTGGTAGAGGTTCTGGAACTGTCGCTCCAGGTCAAGTCTCTCAGTAGGCGAGAAGAACTTCCTTCTGAACAAGTCTCTGAACTCTCCCCATGTCAATCCTGGATCGGCGATCCGTGGCTCATTCCGGAACCACGTGCTGGCGATGTCCATCATCTGCAATCCCGCTGCCTCCACCATCAGGTCCTCCGCAAGGCGGGATAAGCGCATGACGCGCTCCATGCTCTCCAACCAATCATCCGCATAGATGATGCCCTCTGTCCCCTTGAAAGGCCGGGGATCCAACTTCTTGAAGTCCTGAATAGTGCCGGGCTTGGGCTGTACCTCCCGTGGCTGTGGTGGTGCGGTCCTCTCTACGGCGGTGATGGCCACCTGGTGAGCACTCTCGATGCCCTGTCTCAACACCTCGGTCTGTCAGTGCTGCGCCTCAGCCTGGGCCCTCTGGGCCTCCATCATCATCTGGAAAAGTGCAAACAGCTGTGTAGCATCAGCTGGTACTAGCGGTGGTGGCGGAAGATCCTCGGGAACAACTGGAGCAACCCTCTGAACCTGGGGAGGAGCACCCCCAAAAACGGCTGCTGAGACTCCCACCTGGACCGGTGAGGCGATCCTCTCGACAGAAGATGTAACAGTAGCAGCTGCTACTCTATCCGCAGCAGGCGGGGAAGTAGCTGAGGAAGCTGCCGCTGCTCCTGAGCGATAGAATCTGACCTTCGGAGGCATCCTGAAGTCAGATTGAAAATACGGAATCAATTATTGAATATAATGCAATATCATCAAAGAAGGACATAACTTAATTCAAAATGAAAGACAATATCAAATAGATAAAAATTTGTAGAACAAAACATTGGAATTTTTTTCCTAGTTGTGATTGAGTAACTCTCAGCCTAAATCCTGTATCCTAAAGCAGGCTCGTAGCAATACTCTAGTCGAGCACAACTACGATGTCTATCTAGACCTGCATAGGCCACCACTAAAAACGTGTCACGACCCGCACCCTGATATTCGGGCACGAGTACGTGGTTACGCCCAGCCTACGCCGCAGAATCGGCGGTAGAACGCTGTCTGGGTCATTTTTAACTATCTAACATCTCAACAATATAATATGGTACCTGTCAATCATCTCAACTCCAATCGGAGGAGCAATATGGTATCTCACAAATTTATCAATCTCAATCACAAAACAAACTAAGGAGGAAAAATAATGCACGAATGGAAATAGCGAAGGAAAGATAGATACAATCCACAAAATGAAACAATAGTACATCTGTGAATCTCCATAAAATAATAGTCTAATACAACATCTAAACAAAACTAGACCTCCTCGGTCACTGCTACTATGTCCTCTGACTCTAGGGGAGTGTCCTCTAAAGTCTCACCCTCCTGAGGTCCGTAATGTATGGGACACAGCTCCTCTAGCCAATCATCTGGAAAAAAAATATATCCAGTCAGGATTGGAGCGAACTACATACCTCTGAAAGCAGTTCCAATAACATAATCGAGCATATATAACAAGCAATAGAAAAATGATACAAGATGCACAAGTAGAAAGAATAAACTGTACAAGTGAACAGGCAATAGGCACAATAAAGCTGGAAGTAAATACAAGAATAACTGCAAGTAGAGAACAAGAAATACTAACTATGTGTTTTAGAGTGAGAGTTCGTTATGTGATCGGTTTAGGTTGCACATGAGGTATATAGGTAACTCCATTATACGTGAGGTGTATAATCGACATGCACATGAGATCAAGAGGGCTTTGATCACATAACCAACTCCTACTCCCCCTCCCCAACCAATACTCATGAATCCAATCACGACACGTTACGTACATGATCACGATAGTCACACTAGCACACGAAATAGTGGATGCACAAGAAGCACATGAAAGTCAATACCCGATGCACACGATGAAATACATGTCATTGGGTACCCGTTGCACACGGTAGGGGATAACACCTCCTGACGGGATCCATATAGTACCAGTCCGTGAAATCACTGTGTCGGAAATCAATGTATACTAATCTAGAACATGCATATATATAACATTATGAATTAAAAACAATCAGAGAAATGTACTCGCCTGAAGTCCTGAGCAAAGTGTGTCTCTCGATGCCCAAGCTGGTGTCTCACAACCTATATATGGTATGTTGTATCAATACAAGGTTCAAAGATAAAAATAAATGAAGTTGAAGAAGTTCTAGGTCAATACGCCGTTTCTAAGTCAAACCAATGTATTTCTAGGTTGCAAGAATCTAATGCTAGTCACTAAGTCAATACACTATGAAGCTATGCTATACTAGCTAAGCTAACACACCACAGTGCAATCAAGAAGCCGTATCCTAAGATACGCGGATTTTCTAATATGAAAATAGGTTTATATATATATACATAAGTCATATATAATAATAATAATATCTCAAAACAATTTAAAGGGGATACCTTGGCCTTGCACCAATGTGTATCACAATTACCCTGACACTCAACCTCAATACCCTGGGGTATCGACCCATACCTTGGTGATACCTTGGTATCTCAAGGTAATCTAAAACTAAACACAAGAAATAAATAGATACCTTAAACTAAATAAACTAACTGTTTTCTAACAAGTATACTAACTAATATATTACCTATACTAATATACATATCTAACATAATCACCTAGTACCTCTACTACTCACTAACCTCTAGTACACATAGTTATATACCTACTAACTACACCATGACCAAGATACCTGAAACTGAAACTACACTAACTGACTCTAACTAAACAACTAAAACAACACTGAAGAACAACTCTGAACTGATATACCAAGAATCCCTTCTACTGATACTGAGACTAGTGGCTGAATCTCAAACTCAAAACAAGTATTTATATAGTTAACTCTTAACAAAACCATACTTAGCTAACTATTTGCTAACATATCTATATATACTAGTATAATTACCTGACTACTATATCCAATGTCTACTAGCTATCTATACGTAGCTAACCAATCTAACAGATACTTCAATGTATACATAACTATCTCCCTAATACCCTTTCTAAATAATTAACTAACTATACACTAAAAATACTAATCAACTTACAACTGAACTTCCTAACTGAGCATCCTGCCAAGCCAAATACCTCAAATTCTAAACTGAAAAGTAATTATGGCTACACAGTTCTAACTGAAAATTATAACTGAAAACAACACTGAGCCGCACAGTAAGCTACCCAAACTGCTGCGTAAAGCCTGCACCTTGTTCTCAGTTACTGTATGTATTGATACCTTGCTGTGTTTAGTCAGTCTCCTTGCTGTGCACATGACTCAGTCCTTGCTGAGAACTGCTACTGCACCTTGCTGTGAACTTCAGTCCCTGTATTTCAGTACAGGTAAGTCTTCAGTTCTCAGCTAGGTGTTCAGGTGGGTAAGTCTATCAGGTCTTCAGTTGAGGTAAGTGAGTCTCTGTTCAGTCGAAGTATCTATCTGCTCAGTTGAGTTACTGTTGCTTGATGCAGTGGTGGTACACTGATGCATTGCTCTCTCCTCTCTGCCTTGCTGTAACTGCTACTGCACCTTGCTGATTGAGTTTGCACAGCCTTC
>JAYESA010000017.1:32121694-32371694 GCA_036927795.1 Iris macrosiphon | reverse complement strand
GAAAAATGGTTTTTGAAAAGTAAGTGCATAATTCGTCCAACAAGTTTAGAGGGCCAAAATTTTGGGTCTAACAGTATATCGACGGTATGTCAATGATACTCTACCGCCGATATACCATCGAGTCGAGGTCGGCTCAAGTTAGTGGAGGATTCAGATCTAAAGTTGCTCTTTTAACGACCCTGCTTGCTTTCGACCTAGATTAAAGATGAGAGGTCTATTTAATGCTCCTACGGTTTGGTGGGTGGTTGAAGACTTATTGCTTTGAGGCTATTGTGCTAGAGCAAGAAGGTACTTTCTAGAATTTGCTAGGAGGTCATTATTGTTGTTTGTGTGTGAAATTGTAGGTAAGGAGGACTTTGATTGTAGGACTAAATGGTCCGGGCCTAGCACTACTACTTGGACCCAACCCGGCCCGACAGCACTCCCCGTCATATCTGTCTACCTCTCCGACCGCTCCTTTCCTTTTCAAAAGGATAACGCACTCCCCTCACTCTCTCTCGCTCACTCAAAACCCTAATTTCAAAACCCTAATTCTGCCAAAAAATGGCGACAATTTCCTCCGTCCTCCCCTCCAATTTCATCAGAATCCCTAGCCCATCGCTACCATCAGCTCGGTTCCTCCATAAGAAATCTTCGATCCCAAACCCTAACCGTAACCCTAACCCTAACCTTAGATGGAGAACAAACCTGAGAGTCTCAGCCACGACTGCCGAGGCTCTCGCTGCACCGGCCAAGGACTCGGACGTGCAGCGGAGGCTCTACGTCGGGAATATCCCGAGAACCGTCACGAACGAGGAGCTGGCCTCCGTCTTCGGAGAGCACGCCTCCGTCGAGAAGGCCGAGGTGTAATTCTTATAAACCAAAAATTTCTTATTAGAATTACTGATACTTTTAGCGGATGGTGCTGGTATTTTGGATTTGTCAAGTGTGTGAAATTTTGAGCGAAGTGCTTGCTCTGCGGGCGACTCGAATTGCCAAGTAATGATCCCTCGGAAGCAATGGCACTTGAAATTTTGGTGCCATGTCGTGTTGGTGTCGAAGCTAGTACTACTACATATAAAATCCTTAAAGTTATCATGTTAATTGAACTTCAATAGCAAAAATATACTAAAATTCAAACAAGAATGAGCAAAAAAGCAAAGTCAATATTTTCAAATTTTTACAAAAGAGGAAGCAAAAAGTTATACATAAAAGGTTTTTAAAATATGTAAAACTTTTAATTGAAATCCCAAAGCACTACCATTGGAGCTAGCTTATTCTATGTAAATTATAGGACCAAACTAATATATATATTTTAGAATTGCAAAAAAGTTCTATATAGTAATTAACATTTTAAAAAAATGGGGGGCCGTGGCCCCCCTTGGACCCTATATAGATTCGTCCCTGCATGTCGTGTTGGTGTCGGACACGTACTGGCCAAGATAAGGGGGAAATACATTAGGTCAATCCAAAATTGGTGTCATTTCAGTATTGAGTGGTATCATTTTTGGGTTCGTCGAGAATGCGTAGGTATAATTATAGACCAACATTTTCTCGTTAGAAGAAGAAATTTTGAAGTAGAATTAGATTGATTTGTTTGGGTGTGATTAATTTGATTAAGCAAGGTTTGATTTTGAGTTTCAAATGTAGTGGATTGAATTATAAGCAATTTCTTTCTCTGCTATCGAATTGCAAATAAGGAGGTCTACGAAGCATGAACACTTCAAAATCCGTGTTGAGTCAGTGTCGCATCGTGTTGTCGTCACTGCACATGACCTTGTCACTCCAAAAATACATTAGTACACTCCAAAGTTAGTTCCATGTCGCCGTAATCGTTTTCCTGCAACATAAAGGGAGGCCCAACTATGTTAAACGAATTCAGACATGAAACGGATATAGGATACATACATTTTCAAATGAGTACAATAGTAGTTACATGTGTTGAATACAAATAGAGACATGGGTCTGGACGCAACATGGATATGGACATCATTTTGTTGTGTCCATACAACATAGAGGCCCAATAACGAGCATTACCTTATTTTGTAAGTTTCTATTTGTTTAGGACTATGGTTATTTGTGTTCTTCTTTGTGGCACAATATGTAATCATGCGAAACTTTGGTTGACAGACCAAATTAACCCAATAATGGCTGATAATTTAGGTTTGTAGGCTGATTTACCAGCTGATATATGAACCAATTACAATGTCTAGTTACCCGGGCACAATTTTGCTCTTATAGCGGTATAAGTATGCAATACACTACTTTCCACGGTGCCCAAGGAGTAGGTTTAATCAGTACCCTATTTTGGGTGTGAAAACATTCTTGGATTTTATGAGTGTATTTGTGTAAGGAGGTGTTGGGGATAAGATAGAGAGATCATCTTAGTTTGTTTGAGTCCTTGTCTTGTGTATGTGCAACGCAGACTAATAGATACAACCGTAAAGAGCAGCGATAAGATATGAGTTAAAGGAGCTGTAGGGACTAGGGTAGGACTAAATGAACATGGGTTAAAGTGGGGCGAACGTAGGCTAGCTACGCCATACGGAGTACTCCGGTAACCCATATAGCAATCACGACTATCTAGAGATAAGTGTGAGATCACTCTATCAAGCCATTGACGTCATCCTAGGGTTTGACAAATCCTATATACCAATCCATACGGGCAAGTAATCACCAAGAGTAATCATATATGGAAAGCTGTAAGACATCCTAAACACTGAGACCAAGGTTCGCAGTATTGGTATCGGACCCTTCCTATAAGTATCGGTATCAACGATATCGACAGTATCGGTGGTTTCAGATCAAAGTATCGAATTTTTTGGTATTGAAAAAAAATAATTATTAGTAAATTATTAAAAATTTAGAATATTTTAAATATATGTTGGTATAATTTGAAGTATTTTCGAGGTTGTTTCTTAGTAATTTTAGAATTAAATGAAATAGTAGGCACCTTGTTGATTGCTTTATCTGCGATAGATAAGTTCTCTTCTTTTTCATGCTTTTATAATCTTACTATGCTTTTACACCCTTGCTTATTGGTCTTTTTCGTTCAATTTTTTTTTGCCAATTGACTAAAAAAGAGATCCTTGATGTCGGTATTGGTCAGTATCGGACGGTATAGGATTGGGATATGCCAAACTGTATCGGTATCGGCCGTATCGGATCGGTATTAGCCGATACTACAAACTATGGCTGAGACATACATAATTATGAAGCTAGTATATGAAAAGGTAATACTAACCGGGTGTGCAATACAATATATGTCTGTGTAACTAGCGGCCGTCTAGAATATACAATCACGCCATCAAAGACAGAGGAAACATGTTCCCAAATACAAGGGCTAAACACTTGCCCATGTTATCCTAATTACTAATGCAATAAGTATTCTTTAGATCGTAAATCGTACGCTGATAAAGTATATGCATGACTGTTATCACTACGGTCAGTTTCAGTGGACCTACTCCTGATCTATAAACATGAGATACATATATAATAACATATCGTGCCACTCCCTATAGGATAGTCACCTTGTATGGTAGGCTAGGCAACAACAACGTAGGAAGATTGTATTCTTCCCTCCCAAATGCCCCAGGTGGTTTAGCTAGTTAATTTAAGCCTGCAATTTTTATCTTGATTTTTAGGCCGTGGATATCTGATAAATTAGTCCTAAATGTCGTATTGGAATATGAGTACACCGAGGGCAACCCGAGTGGGTCTCCCAAGCGTTGTCTAATATACTAGCGGTAACTCAAGACTTAGGTTATTTATAAGAAGACTAGCTTTCCTTCTTACCATTATTAATCTTCTTAGGAGGGGAGAAAGTAACTAACTCGATTCCGTCTTTTTTTGTGACTCGACTACTGAGATAGACTGACAGAGAGGCTACGGTAGTGCTCCTAGAGTCTAAAGCACCATCCTTCTTTGTTTCGTTCTTAATGCAAATGGAAAAGAGACGAAAAAGCGTGGAATAGACCTAACCTACCCTTCCGCGCTTGAATAGGGGTTGAGGAAGAAGTCTTGTCTCGAAAAGACCAATTGAAGCTTTTCTCTTCCTTCAATTGTCTTTTGATTTGGCCTCTCCACACTCAACCGACAAAGTAGATTTTAATTCAGATTTACTCTGAGTGTAGATACAACTGTTTCTAGATTATCAACCACAAACATATTTCCAATTTCTAGTCCATGACACTAGCAGACGACGACTACTATGCTAAGAATATCATGCAAGTGACCGAGCTGGTCCAGGTCACAAACATGATATATATCATGCTAGTAGGACGGGATTACGGTACTCGCGGTACGATACAGACATAGCAGGTGGTCATTGACCAGTAAACCATTGCAAACGCGTATGGCAACTCATGCCAAAACTACAACAAGATACCGAACTGACTCGGCTGGCTAGAGCGTATGCGTATCTAGATCAAGTCATGCAAACTAGATACGCACGGGTTGTCTGGGTAGGCGCCATGCACGGTTGTGCACAGATACACGAAGGGTCAGCACTTAGCCTTCGCTCGGTGATACGAAGATCTAGATACAAACTCGTATTTGCGACGAACTAAAACATAGTAACACAAGCTAATTATTCATACAATGAATGAGAAAAAATAGTCAATAAATCCATCTATAAGTGCATGGTGATAAACTCCCGAAATCGAGAATAAATAGAACTGAAATCGACGAAAAAACCAGGCACAAACAACCCAACATCATGCTGGATTTTGGCTGTTTTCTGCTAGGCAATATACTGGTAGTATACCCTCAGTACTCTCAGGTTTCAAAACTGCTCGAAAATCCTGTTGTTTGAGTTGAGACACGCCTATAACTTTTACCTTTTTGATCCAAAATTAGTTATACAAAGTTCTAAACCAGATGAAATTAAATTCCTTAGGTGGGGAATCTATTAGTTTGCCTAAATTAGGAATGTGCAAGGAATTTCGTAAATTTATCCCAAATGTAGGGCTTTTGGTGTCAAAACATGAATCTGAAAAACTTTACACCAAATACTTGAAATCTCTAGCATGCCATAGCCCTAGTGTTCAGTAAAACTTGTTGGAAATCAAAATCTAACAAGAAGACAACATAAATGAGGCATAGCCTCCAAGTTGAGCAAGTTGCAACTTTGCCTAGTAAGATGCCAAGCCATGCCAAGATCCTCCTCTATCTAGTCCACCTCCTAAGCTGGGTTTCGGAACCACAAGCTAGCATTCAAAGGTCTTCCTAGCTCCTAGGTTCAACTTCTAGCTTCTGGGTCTAGCCTCCATGGCAAGGGAAAGAAGAATGGAGAGAGAGAGAGAGAGAGAGAGAGAGAGAGAGAGAGAGAGAGAGAGGGGCTAGTCTTTTGATCAGACCTAATGCAAATGGATTGGTGCCATGTCACCAATCTAGGGCTCATGGCCAATCTCAACCATGAAAACAAAACCGAATCCGAATGACTAATGGACAATAAGGAAATCAAATCAGCATGCTGACTGAACTTAAAACATCCCGAGTAGTATACTGTCGGTATACCGGTGGCACTGATTCCAGTCAGAAAATGGGTTTTCAGGATATTCGTTCTATCGTGCGGGTCCTAGTACAGTCCCTGGCATTGCCATGAGACTCTAGGGGTCTAGGGTGGTCTGTTAGGGCGTTTATTAACAAATTTAAATTTCCGAGAACATTATTAGTTGCACAAGTCTATTAATTATTTCGAGATCCTCCGGGTATCCTACGAGCGACACGCTCGTGTGATACCGGACACAAATTCAGAAACCTAGGAAACCAAGTAAATGTAAGAAATCCAGAACAGTAGCACTGAACAGTATCGGACACGGTATACGTGGTACACGGGTACTGGATGCAGTGTCAGTACCGAGAGACAAAAACAATAGAAAATCCGAATACGATACCAGAAAATACAAGTATAAAGATGAAAATACAGTCTGCTGTCAATATATCCTTAGAAAATACAGTCACCGAAAAAACGGGCACGGTCCTGACAGATTTGTTATTATTGTAGCTTATTTGACATCCATTTATTTTTTTATTGAATTTTCATGTATGAAAGAGTAAATACCTGAAGCCCCCTCGCCTGAAGCCCTGTCGCCGTTTAGTGTCACAAATTGGAAATTTTTATAACATTTGTTCTTTTATCTTTTAACCTGTTCTTAAGGAGTTCTATTTATAGTTGATAACCTAAGGTGCCCCCTCCTATGATACGATGATAAAAAATGCCATTATATACTTAAACAAAATGAAACCTCCTTTCTTTCATTCCGACAGTTATGCAAGCATCGCCAAAGGTAGGTACTATTTCTGGTTGGCAGCAGTGTCTCTCGCCCGTCCCTTTCTCTCACCTTCCTTTATCTCCAACCTTCCACTATTTCCTTCTCCAAGCTTCCTCTACCTTTTCACACCTTCCCCCTCTCTCCAAGCTACCTCGGGGACCAACCTAGGGCAGTCATTGCCAGACCGGGTTTGTTCGAGGTAGGAAAAAGAGGTAGAGGAGAGGGTATGAGGAGAATGGATGAAGGTGATGGAGGGCATGGACGAGGGAAAGAGTAAGGAGTAGGGGAAGGATAGGAGGCACCAATGACACTGCCAGCCTCTGGCTTGTTTTCCCACCATGCGAAAGAATGAAATTGGAGGATGGGGGGGGGGGGGGGGGGGTGCTGGTGGCAATATGTTTTCATTTTCTAGCTTTCCTTTTTTTATTTTTTGAAATAAAAGTGAAAACAATTTGGTTTATTTGTTAATTTTTATCACATGATTGCCAACTAATTCTTGGAATTTCATTCCTTTTTGTCTTTGGCTTGTCATATAGATGAAAGTGACCCTATGATAAATCCTATCATCTAACCGATTAGTCTAGACTCTTCTCTAGTCAAGGGGAATTGGAGGATGCTCGTTGGTTGCATATGACCAACAAAGTAGGCAATAGGCTTACCTACTAGCCAACTGGCGTCTTAGGTTTTGTAGAAAGGCTTTCCCTTGCCATAGTTACCCTGGTTTCCAGTTTGTGACAGGAAATATCGAGGGGATTTAAAGCAAGCATCCATTCAATTTGGCAAGCTCTGTCTCATCTATATCTTTTATACTGACATCTGCAGACATTGCAATTAATGCTGCTTAACGGTTGTCTTTTTCTGTATATAAGCTTAAATTGGATTTACAAGTCCGGTTCTTATTGAGCTTGGCCCCTGAACAAACATGACTAAATGTAATCAAATGACATGCGTAAAAATTGAGATTTACATTGGAGATAGATGCCTTGAATGATGAATCTTATAACATAACCAAATAACATATTGGAACTGGAATTTTTGACATGAGATAAATGTGTCATGTTGTTCTCAGGTAATGTACGACAAATACTCTGGGAGGAGTAGGCGCTTTGCGTTTGTCACGATGAGCACGGTAGAGGATGCTACCATTGCTATCGAGAAGCTGAATGACACGGTTTGTTGCAAGCTATTTCATGTCTTTCTTACTTCAATGACTTGCTATTTTGGTTTGAGGCTCAATCTTAGGATGGTGTTCAGGGAGTTTCAACATCTAACTTTATGTTATTGGTTCTCTTCTTTGTCACCAGGAAATTGGAGGTAGAAAAATCAAAGTAAATGTAACAGAGAAACCTTTGCAAACATTGGATCTTTCTCTTCCTCAAGTCGAGGAATCTAATTTTATAGATAGTCCTTACAAGGTTTACGTAGGTAATCTTGCAAAGACAGTGACTTCTGATATTCTCAGCAAATTCTTCTCTGAGAAATTAAAGGTTCTTAGTGCAAAAGTTTCACGAGTTCCTGGAACCTCTAAATCTAGTGGCTTTGGCTTTGTTTCGTTCTCTTCTGATGAGGATGTAGAAGCCGCTATTTCATCCTTCAACAATGCTGTAAGTATGCCTCCATTTTGGAGGACAACATGCCTATTTAATTATTTGCATTTTTTACTTGAATATGCACATTCTAGTAAATTTCTCGTGTCTTATCATCATTTAACAATGCTGTAAGTATGCTGCCACTTTTGATTATAGCATTCCTATTTAATTATTTGCACTTTACTAGAATATGCACATTTTAGTGAAGTTCTCATGTTTTGTCATCATTTAACAATGTTGTAACTATGCTGCCATTTTGGATTACAGCATGCCTATTTAATTATTTGCACATGTATTGGGATATGCACGTCTTCTAAAGTTATGTTTTTTTATTATGGGGTTAAGGAATAATTGCTTTGAGGTCCGTGGATTGTTATGTTTCTTTCAGTGACCAAGTAGAAGCTCAGAAGCTAGATCCATTAGTAAGACTGTCACGAAATTTCGTTGCTATAAATTGCCAAGTATAACACTAAAATAGACTTATATCCCTCCAATTTGAGAACAATGCTATCCTGATGCACCTTATCATTGCACATTATACGATTGCTAAAATGCTGAGAACTGCCTATATATGCCGGTTTTGGCACTTTCATTCTTTGTTCTCTAGAACTAACCAGAGAAGTAGCTCCTTGTTATCATGCACCTGGATCCTGAATCTTTTGCTGTGGACCGCAAAGAGGCTGGAAGAGTTCAAAGATTCTCTGACATCTGTCTTCATTTGGAGGCTGGAAGATAATGCAACCCTTTTCATTACATTGTTGGGAAGCCCTCAAATAATATAAGAATGGGTAAATTGATCTTCAACTGTACAGATATGAAAACAACCTGTGCCAACTAAGAAAACATAAGAGTTAGCTACTATGAATGATCGAGATCTCCGAAACATGATTTTGGAATGATTTTACCCTTGAAATAAGAAAAATAATGTTCTATAGAAACATCAAAAATTTTAAATGCACTTCTCTTTTTTGTTGCTCATCTCTTTCTCCTTTCCACCCACAAACCAAAAATATAACTCTCCTCTTTGGCTCAACATCACCCCAATACATCTACGCCTGCCTTTTCTTTATGTAAATTTTCGTTTCCTTTCTCCCTCTTCCTCCCCCCGTGAACTCCCCATTGTTGACCTGGCAATACAAAATTGCACTTGCGCCTATCTTTGTCGAGTAGCACGGGATCGTTTGCCTCTTCTTTCACAACATGATCTTGATTGCAGTCTGATGGAGTATCAACTTGGACCATTTGGTTGATTAGCGTATTCTGAGTTCCCATCTTGATTTCCTGAAGAAGGGCGAGTCTTGCCTTTGACTTGTTATCTATGACCTTGATCCTGGAACAAGTAGTCCTCCCGTAGGCAATGGTTGCTTGGTGGAGGTATCTATAGGCCTTGAACCAGTTGAAGTCTGACCAAAGGAAGATGCTTCAGGAGGGGAAGAGGTTGACAGGAGGTGAAAAGGGGTTTCAAGTGTAGAGGAATTAGGAAAACTGCAGAGGCTCCGTGTCAACTTTTAGGTGGTGGTTTTTGTAAAACTTTGTTCGTAGTTTCAATGTAAAATTGTCTTAAAATGTGGTTGTGGAGATTTTGGTATTTCTTCGTAGCTACAACCTAGCTGCTCTTTTTAGGTGGTTTTGTTGAACTCAAGGATACTGAATTCTCAAGAAAGAAAAAAAGGAACTTAGTACAAGTGGTAAATAAGCCCTACAATTTCATTTCCAGCTTCCCCCGGTCAAGTTGGTTTGGAGTATGGACCATCACTGAACCTACCTTAAGAAACTAACATATCCTGTACCTGTCACTTGCTGCAACATACACGAATTTGGTAACTGTGGTAAAACCGCCATTGTAAAAGAGACTTTCTATCATTTGGCTTATAGGAAGGTAAATTTATGTCTGTTCTTGAGATGACAAGGTTAGTATAGCACACTCCAAAGTGCATCTTTGTTTTTTTTTATTTTTATTTTTTTTTTTCTGATAAAAAGAGAGACTAAATTGCAACTTGATACCCTCAACTATTTCAAACGTTCAACTTGATACCCTCAATTTTGATAGGCGCTAACTTGATACCCTCAACTATATAATAATTTTCATGTTAATACCCAAAATTTAAAAAAAAAGACAAAACTACCCCTCCCCCTTCTCTCTCCGAGAGTTCCTCTCTTCGGCGCCGGCGACCGGAGGGGGGTGGGGGCGCAGCAGCGCGGACGGGCCCACGTGTGGGCGGGCGGAGCAGCAACGTGGACGTGCGGGTGGGCGGAGCAGCAGCGGCGGCAGGCGCAGTGGGGGCGACGCGGGCATGGCAGTGCAGGCGGTAGGGGGTCGCCGGGGCGGGAGGGAGGGTGTCGCCGGGACCGCGGGAGGGGGTGGTCGCCGGGATGGGAGGAGGGAGTCGTTGAGGGTATCAAGTTGAATATTTGGAATAGTTGAGGGTATCAAATTGTAATTTAGCCAAAAAAAAAATGCATCTTTTGGTTGCCAATCTGACCTAGAATAATTTCACATTTCACTTGCTCTGAAAATGGCAATGCCATTGGACTTGCGCAGCAGTAGGTTTAAATATCAAGAATATAAATTTATCTTATTTGTGTTGTTTTCAGTTGTTGGAAGGGCAAAAGGTACGTGTCAACAAGGCATAATGCTTGCTGCTCGAGTACTTGACCAGTATTGTTGTGGATGTATCAACGGAAATCTCAAGGGGAGTTCTCTCTACTGTTATTTACGAGCCATAACGATGTTGATTGACCGGTAGTTAAATGTTGTATTTTTGTATATTGGGTTGAATTGGAGTCATCTAAATGAACAGTTGAGCCTGAATTGAATGTTTTGTTGCCTTCGATTGTTTTATAGTGAAATATTTCTTATTAAAAAAATTAGTACTATTCTGGGGCTGAATATTTTCTAGTGCCGGCTGTTATCTAATTTGAAAATTACTATTTACAGGAGTGTGTAAAAAGAGAAAAAGAATGGCAGTAATATGAATTAAACAATTCTGGCAGTTTTAAATGTAAACTTACTCCTGAAACAACTCAGAGAAAATAAACTGCAGCAAACAGATATTCAGGTTATATGTTTGTAGAAACAAGAAATCAATCATGACAAACCAATTACATATACTTTGTTTAGGGTAATACCCAATATTTGACCCAAATATTAGGGTATGAAGTATTATTTGGTGTAACAATTACTAATATATAATCTCAATACCAATACCAGGGGTATGTTGTACTTTTTGTTGTAACAATTTTTTAGCTAACAATATTATTATTTAAGAATAAAAAAGTAATTTAATCACCTAAACTTCCAAAACTTCTAGAAGGAATTTAAATTCATTCTTAACCAATAGAAATTAAGAATATAGAACTAACTTAATAGATGGAAAAAAGAAATTGAAACTTCAAATGAATTTTGAAAACAATTTAGATATGAAAATTTGTAATTGTTCTATCTATATATATGAATGAACCCTTTCACTCAAAACTAATTTTTTTTTTCTTCCGTCTCTTTCTTCAGATCGAGAAATCGATCCCGAGCTCCTCTCTTCTCCTTACTCGATCATGACTCCTGCTTATCTCCGCCGTCCTCTGGAGACCCTTCCTTCCGCTGCTTATCTCCGACGCCCTTCGGCGACCCTTCCTCTAGAGCCTACACGTTGTGCTTCGCTTTTGGTCACTCCCAACCAAACCATCCCCGATCGGCTGAAGTCGACTGAGGAGGTCTGGGTGCCACTCCAAGCTAAGCTCTCCCCCGTCGATTATTCATCCTCCGACGAACGTTTTGTCGCCTCTCCAATCGTCTCTAGCTCGGTTGGATCTAGCAACCGAGTCGACAACAACTAGTCGAGGGGAGCTCGACTAGTTCCTATGAGCACCCATTCTCCTCGTCGAGCTTCGTCGTGGCCTTTTCGACCACCATCCGGCCACCTCGAGGCACACCGACGTCGGCAACAGTCCGATTCGTTCTAAGTTATAAGTTGGATATTTCTCTCTTTAAGTTGTTTAGAGATATTATTTTTTTATTTTTGATAAAGGCACTACATTTCTTACTCAAGTATACCCAAAGTTTTTTTTTTTTTTTTACAAGTTTTTCACTCAAAATTTTACTCAGAACTAGTCTAAAATTTTATTTAGGACTGTCAAAATTTTTGACAATCCTTCCAATAGGTAGGGTTTCGACAGTCCAAAAATTATGTGGTTCAATGAACATCATGTTTTATTTAGGTTTGACAGTACTATTCAATACTTGTTGCTGTTGGTGTCGGCCTTCTGGATGAGGGTCTTGAGTTGGTCTGGGGAGGGGGTGAGGCCGAGGGAGCGGAGGAGGGAGCCGAGCTCGAGTTGGGTGAGTCTCCTGTCGTTGTTGCGGTCGAAGGAGCGGAAGATCTCGTGGAGCTCCGTGATCTAGTCGTCGTCAAGATCTCCGGTCGTTATCGAGATCTCAGGATGCGTTCTGGATGCCGCCATCGCCATTATAATTCATCTCGATTTCTCCTCTGATCCTTCCAATTGGAAGATCGAGGGAGCGGAGGAGGCTACCGAGGTATGCGGGGGTGGGGAGGGGGGGTGGTCGTCGACGGAGGAGGAGGCCGAAGGGGGCGGGGGAGCAGCAAGAGGAGGAGAGGGCAGGGTCGACGGAGGAAGAGAGGTCGGAGGGATAGGCAACCCCTAGTAAAATTTTGAGTGAAAAACTTGTATAAAAAAAATCTTATACTAGCTATTTGACGTCGAAAAGTCCTGAGCAAAACTCAAAAAATTTACATCTGCATATGATAATCTTGATAGATCCGATAGAACATTCATTGAAAAATTATATGATATCAATTTCATTTGAATAATAGATTTATGAAATTTTTTGTTATAAAATTTAACCTGTTTGTATGCTCTCAAGTGTCGATGAGTTATTAATTTTAATTTGTTGTTTTCTTAAACTTATTTGGGGTACTCCTTTTTTTTTACTAAAAGATGGTTTTGTCATTTTTTGAGGTGATCAATTTCTTTGTTAATTGAGAAAGATGTATTCTTTTTGTTGAAACAATTAACCATATACAATATTTTTTAATTAAGGAACAAGAGAATAATTCAAAAAAATAAGAATTTTTTTTGTTACTATTTTTTGTGTGAATTAATAATTATTTTGAATGTTCTTTAATTAATATGCAACTTTAATGGATATCTTTGTTTTTTTCTTCCTTTATTATCGACCAAATCGATCCAATGAAAACATTTCAATCATACAATCTAAATAACTTGGTTATGTTTTTTTATTACTATTATATTTAAAAAATATATCCAATCTAAACAATTAGATGTCATTTCATTGAGGTACGTACGTCGATCTGGAAATTCAAACAAAGAAATTATGTTATAGGTTCTTTTACAATTGACTGATTTTTTTAATTCAGTGTTGTCTAAATTTGAATATACAAATAGTAAAGGTAGTGGATGATATTTAAGGTGAACAAGGTACTTAGTTTGAAAAATTCAATATTTTAATACTAACTATTCTGAACTGTTTGTTATGCCGTATCCAACCGTTACGTTTCTGGATTCTTTATGCGAAAGATTTTTGTTGGTATTTTTATCTTTATACTAGTTAAAAGATAGTCCCACATTGACTACACATCAAGTTGATATCTTAATATAATATTTTGCTTGTGTTGAGATATGCTCATGGGATGTGATGGGACATGCGGGTGTTATGTGCGGGTGTTTTTCTAGAAAGAAAAATGATTAACTCCTGAAAGAAAACATTTATTGAGGTTAATTTACTGAATATGATTTGAGAGAGAGAGAGAGAGAGAGAGAGAGAAGGGGTTAGGGGATTGTCATCTAGGATTCTCGATCTTCCAGAAGCCATTACGGATAGCTCCGGACTCTAAACGCATCCCAATTTCTTGCGTTAGAACCATATTGAGGTTAGTGTACTGAATATGTAATTTTTTTAACGAAATTTAGAGTATTAAATTCTGAAAAATTTGTAGAGCACAATATGTCCGAAAATAGATGCGTCTCGGTGTTTTTACGATTTCGGGAGAACCCGGGATCCGAATCATGAACCGTTTGAAGTTTCAGAAAGCTAACGTCGAGACCATTTATATTTTTTTATTAGAATTTAATTCAAAATATTTCTGTGCTAATAATTATGTAGAATTTCTAGGTTAGCAACTAATTGTACAATACGATTTTGTATGCACAATAGTTTCCAAACGAATTCGAATCCGGATGAGCCATAAATTCTAGCATATTTGTGAAACTGAAATCTATAGTAAATCATGCGTGAAAGTCAAGTTTGTATCTGTTGACTTTTCGGTCAAAAGATTGTCTCGATTTGTATGTCATGAGTCTCGAGTTGATAAAATTAGGTTCTTTGAATTTTTTTTAGGATTTTTCCTAAAAAATCATAATAGTAAGATTGACATAAGATTTTGGAGTAATTATTTTAGAATTAAATAAATTAAAGTAAATTATCTCTTCATATGGTAATACATCTTACGTAGGATTTGGACTCTGAATTGGGACCTGATCCAACCACAGCTAAGGACCACAGACGAGTACATTTTCGTGATTACTTTTAGTGCTTGATAGTCTCTATAATGCATACTTAGTATTGATTATTTGATTCCCGACACTTGTTACACGGATTAGTATGCTTGTTATGAGATACGTGACTGTTATAGATTATTGTTATTTTTTATGACTGGTTCGAAATCCATGTTGTACTCGTGGAGAGAGAAAATACTTAGTGGACATGTGAACGACCCTTTCCATTCCATGGTCTTACTGGAATAATAGCAGCCATGCACGACACGTATGGTTTGCCAGATTTTATCCTTAGCTGTTCATATGTCAACAAGGTATTTCAAATCACGTAGAGTAGTTTGTTCCTATCTGTTCTTCCATACATTGCAGTTATTTTCTATATTGCTTGGAGATATTATACTACATCTTTGCCATGATAGAACTTCAGCATATAGTTATTCTGGTTGCCTTATTATGATTTCAGTTTTGTTGCTATCATATATTCTTTACTATTTATTGTCTTATAGCTTCTACCATGTGTTGGAACTATTTTCACTGGGATGTACTCGTTCCTTTCTATACTGGATAACCGTATTTTAGGTGACTACGATGAGAATGTGATCCCTACACATTATGGACCATATGCTAGCAACATAAGTGAGCCTGATCTTGCCCTTCAGGAGGATCAGGGAGAGTTAGCAGCTCAGACCCCATCTGCGATGGAGTAGTTTAGTAGAGTAATGGTTTTGTTAGTTATTTTGGACCAGATTGTTCTCCGATAATTTTTATAGAGTATTTGAATATTGTACCTTGGATATTTAGTATTTTTTGGGAGACTTCTTGGACCCGCATCGAGACTATTATTTCTTTATTATCTCTAGTGTATTCATTTAATTTAGTGCTTGCGATTGAGTATAGTATGGATATATATATATATATATATATATATATATATATATATATATATATATATATATATATATATATATATATGTTGTGGGTTATTGATTATACTTGTGGCTTATTGTATATCGTTCTATTGCCAATACTGCGGTGTAGGATGGATGTACCCATGACTCATGCCCAAATCCAGGGTACGGGTTACGACACATTTTTATAGTGGCCCATGCAGGTCAGATTTTGCACAAGGTTGCGAACTCGTAGTGGTACTCAAGTTAGATGTATGACTGCTAGCTTACCATAGGATATACATACTAGAAATAGGAAAATATTCAATCACTATTAGGAATCTCATATACTCAACTTGCTAACCCTTATTAATTCCTTCCGAGCAATCAGACCTATTTTATAGTTGACTGTCCTTCTTGAATACTACCTTATCTTGTTCTATGTCAATTGAATTCTTATTATTATCAACCTTTCAAAATTCTACCTAAGACTAGAGCCTGCGATTCCAGAGCCAATGGTGCTCTCCCTATACCACCCGCATTATAGGAGGCCTCATCAGTTGGATCATAGAGCTTTTCTCCTCCTCCTCAGCCATTATACGAGCTCTTCAGAAGCATGATGGAGGCTCAAAAAGCTCAGGCAGAGGCCCAGAGGCAGCAAACAGAATTGCTGAGGGCAGGAATAGAAAATGCCTAACTAATTATCCTAGCAGCCATGAAGAGGGTTGCATAGCAACCACAACAGCAGACCGCTCAACCAAAGGTAGGTAACATCCAGGCCTTGAAGAAGATGGAGCCTCGTACGTTCAAAGGGACATAGGAGATCCTCTACGTTGATGAGTGGCTTGAGGATATCGAGCGGATCATGAGAGTTTTCCGGCTTTTAGAGGACCTGAAGATTGAGGCTGTTGGTTTGCAGCATCACGACATTGCTCGTACTTTGTTTAGAAATGAGCCTAGGATTGCAGATCCAAACCTGACTTAGGAGCAGTTCAAGGACCTCTTTAAGAGGAAATTCTTTCCTGCAGTAGTCAAAGGGGTTATGGAAAAATAATTCCATAACTTGGAGTAGAACGGGATAACCGTGGATGAGTATGCTGCGGAATTTGACAGGCTGAGCCGATTCGCATAGTACATGGTGAGGGACCCGGAGGATAGAGCTAGACAATTCAGAGAGGGCTTGAACCAAGAGGTCAAGGTCCACATTTCTTTGTCATATGACTTTTGCTGACATATTGGCAGAGGGTCAAAGGGTCAAGGTGGATATGGGTCTTCGGACCAAGAGGAACAGGGATGCTATCGGCGGTGTATCACGACCCGCACCTGGTGTAAGGGTACAAGTCGGGAACAACGTCTAGCCTACGCTGCAGAATCGACGATAGAACGCTGTTTAGATAATCTATCTAACAATATAATGAGCTACCAACAATATCAATATACTCAATCACAGATCTAAGATATAAATGAGCACGAATATGATAGAAGAATATAATAGTCACAAACAACTCATGAGTCAAATAATAACATCAATAAGTTTGAAGAAAATACTAAACAATCAGTTGGAGACAAATCTAGTACAAAAGAATACTAAGAAGCTTACAAGTCTCGGTCATCTATCTCAGTCGGGATGAGTTCCTCCTGAGCCAGGGTCTCTAACTCTAAGTCCACAATATCCTGAGGCCCATAATGTGTAGGGTACCACTCCTCAGTGTCATCTGAAAAAAATATATCTAGTCAGGAAAGGAGCAGAGTACATCTCTAATAGCAGTTATAATCGATGATAAAAACTATATAACAGTAATGTGAATTTACAAGATGCAACAATAGATACAAGAGTTATACAATAAAAGAAATATTATAAATAAATACGAGAATGAACAATATGACAATGAACAAGAATACTAATGACTAAGTGTGTGAGTACTAGCTTTAACATGTGATCGGCTTGGGAACTTGCACAAGAGTAAAAGGTCTGGTTAATCATACGTACGGTGTATGATCAACACTCACAAGGAACAAGACATGCACAAGGAGGGTATGATCACATATCTACACTAAAATTCTCTCCACCCCCGACTGGTATAGGGGATCCAACCATGGTACGCTATGGCACAGGATTCTCCAGGAAGATAGCGACTCTTCCCGAGAATTAGTGTCTGTACATGTACAAGATAAATAATAAAACAAGGCTTGCACAAGATACACCATATACCAAGGAATAATATCTCATGACGAGATCCAGATATACCAATTTATGTAACCATCATGTCAAGAAATTATGTATATCTACACTAGATACAATGAACATAGAGGATATCATAAATAAAAAACTATCAGAGAATGTACTCGCCTGAAGTCCAGTGAATAGTCTCACAGATGTCTGATACGGTACCTCGAAGACCTAGATATGGAATATAATATCAATACAAGATTTTAGAATGAAAATAAGTTAAACTAGTCAACTTCTAGGTCAAAGGGCCATTTCTAAGTTAAAATAGTCAAACTAGGTCAACTCTAAGTTAAACCGGTCAAACTAGGTCAAACTACCTATTTCTAGGTTGTATGAGTCTATCTCAAAGATATTGGGTTCATAAACTATGAAACTAGGCCATACAAGTCAAATCTAAGATACTAAGATACCGTATCTCAAGATACGCATACAAAAATATGAAATAGTCATATATACATATCCAAACAATATTATATATACTAATCCTCACTACAAAATCTAACTGGATACCTTGGCTTTGAACCAATGCGGTATCATACTACTAAACCCCCATCTTGATACCCAAACCCAATACCTTGAGTAATACCTCGGTATCTCGAGGTAACCCAAAGCTCTAACATATAACTAATACATATATATAAACCAAACTAATACTAACTATAACTAACACTAATATATATATATATATATATATATATATATATATATATATATATATATATATATATATATATATATATAGGAAACTAACTATAATATAATGCTCAAGACTAACCATCTAATCAATACAATACCACACTAACTAATACAATAAACATATAGCTAAACTATACCCAAAATACTATACTAACACAAATAACTAACTACTATAATATATCTAACTACTACATAAATATCACTACATATATCTAACTAACTACTAACTATAACATATCAAATACCTTAACTACTTAATACCTTACCATTAAACTAACTAACCAATATACCTGATCCCAAGTGAAACTCAACTGAAACTGAAATACCAATATACTGTGCTCGGTACAGTGACTAATACAATGTGAAGCTACTGATACACAGTGCCCCCTTAGCTGCTGATCCTCTCTTCCATTTGCTGAACACTGTTGTTGGATCTTCGTTTTGCTGCTGCTGCTCTCCTTCGTTTTGCTGTTGCTGCTGCGGATCTTTGTTTTGCTGCTGCTGCTCTGCTCTTCGTTTTGCTGCTGCTGTTGATCTTCATTTTGCTGCTGCTGCTCTGCTCTTCGTAGCTGCTGCTGTTCTCCTTTGTTTTGCTACTGCTGCTGCTAATCTTTATTTTGTTGTTGCTGATCTGCTCTTCGTAGCTGTGCTTCACTGCTCAACAGTATGCTGCTGCTCGGGTTGTTGTCCCGAGCCCCTCTTTCTCCCAACACAACTACACACACACACAAGCACACTACTATACCAATATACCAATATATACATCTATCAACTATATATATATATATATATATATATATATATATATATATATATATATATATATATATATATATATATACCTTCTCCCAACTATACCAATATATATATATATATATATACATATATATATATATATACATATATATATATATATATATATATATATATATATATATATATATATATATATATATATATATATATATACATATATATGCATATACATCTATGTACCTATAGATATAGCATACCATACATATATATATATACATAGCATCACATATACGTATACATATAATATAACATACAAGTTATATATAACATAACTTATTCAAATAGTTAATATATATATAGATGTATAACTATACATATATATATAACACATATGTATATAGATATATGATACACTAGCACATATAAACACATATGTAAGCATAACAATATGTAAACTCCTCACCCAAAAATAGGTATCTTGGGTGTATTTTGTATTTCTTGTATTTGTTATAGATTATTTTTCAAATCAAATAAAACCCAATAATTTTATTAGGACACTTCACCGTGGTTTGGACATTAATAATATAGGATGGCCCCAAAATTTGTATCTCCCTTCATAGGAAATAGCTTACACAGGAGACACTATCTGTAGGATCTTTTCGTGAGAAAGAAATTCGATTCCTTGGTATTAATATGACATTAGTGTAAAGAAATTCGATCCCTTGGTATTAATATGACATTAGTGTAACAACCATAGATTATGTGTTAAATATTTAGATAATTTATATATAATTTAACTGTGGTTATTTTTTAATTTCAACTTTTCTACAATTAGTACCCCATAATTCTCCATGCCAAATTAGGCAAATTCCCTTTTTGTAAGATTGTATATTATTTACTATTATCCTATTTTGTTGAATATCTATTTAGTTATTTACTTAGTTAATTAGATAATACAGTTATTTAATTTATATAACTAGATAAAATATCTAATTATTAATTATAAAATAATTTTATAAAATATTTTGGGTGTAGTATTTTATTAAAGCTTTATAAAGTAAATTTTTTTAGAATTTATTTGGTGTGCAAATATTATTATTAGATTTTTTAACCTCATTTATATATGTGAATATATAAAAATAAATATATAGTAATAATAATAATAATAAGAAGAAGAAATAATAATAATAATAATAATAATAATAATAATAATAATAATAATAGTAATAGTAATAAATAAAAAGAAAAAGAAAAGAAAAGAAAAGAAAAAGAAAAGATAATAAACAAATTCCTTAATAATAAACCTAAACCCTAATATTTTCCCTAAACCTAAACTAACCTATTACTAACCCCCCCTTACCCAACTCACCCAGAACCTCCTCCGCGCGGCCCAGTAACCCCCTCTCTCTCTCTCTCTATATATATATATATATATATATATATATATATATATATATATATATATATTAGATTAAACTAAACCCTAACCCTAATCCCCGACTCCTTCCCTGGCGGCCGTCGATAATCCCCCTGATGCCGGCCCCGCGCCGCCGCAGCAGCCAACGTCCACCCCCGCCGCGCGCGTGTACACCGCAGCAGCACTGCCCCGAGTCCCCATCTTTGAGGTAATATATCTCCTTCATCTCTCATCCTTTTCTCGAGCGGTTTATCCCCGTACGTTCACAACCTAACCCTCTAGGATTTTCATTCAAGCGGGACGTGTTTTCGTATCCTGGCCGAAAAACTGACCAAAAGCAGTCCAAAAATTTGACCCAAACCTCCATGTTCACGCCCAATTTGCCACCAACCTGTTTAATATTTTTAAAATCTAATTAAAAATATAACCGAGGGTTTTCTTCTCAATATAACCGAGAATATTTCTGTTCTTTTAGTTTTTATTAATTCGTTTTATGTATTAAATTATTCGGCCTCCAAAACGACCAAAAACTTAATTTTTCAAAACTGAAATTTTGTGATACATAGTACGCCCCGCCAAACGGGATCGCCTTGTCGCATACCAATTGCACCAAAAGGCGCGTATGGTATATCCTGACGTGTGAGTTTTTGCGAAAGTTGATTCAGATGCGTGTGTGCGTCGGAATCAACCCGTATCCGTAAAAGTCCCCGTATCGTAACTTTTGCAAAATACCACCCCATTTTGTGTACACTCATCGAATGCGGCAAAACTTATGCCATTGATTCGTGGTATCACGCTGGTCCTGTGACCCATGTTTCATGTGATTCTGAGATAGTTGACCAAGTCGCCTATTCGCGGGTCCCACGGTTTGACTTGAAGGACAAATTTATGATCGGCTCACCGGAATCCAAAATTGGACATACCGCTGAGTTCGTATCGATGTTTAGAATTTGTTTGACCTATAATTTGTCCTATTTAGAGACATTTACCTCTAGCACGCATTTTGGTGCTTTGACCCGAAATTATCGTTTTGCCCCTGTGTCCAAATTGGACGAAAGGGTAGTATTTTTTTAGCTATCTCGCTGATTATGGAGACGTTGGTGATGTTTATTTTAGCATCCGGAGACGTTCATTCGGAGGCTATAGTTTTTGATCCTTTGTGCTTGACGTCTGGACGCTTACACTACGCCACTTTATTGCCAGACAAGTATACCTTGCCATTGTACTATGATTTACATTCCATATGGTGCATGAATTTTATTTTGGTTATTTAGTTCATATATTTTAACTGCTATATAAACTGCGCGTCCAAGAATAACTTGGGTAAAATGACGGTGACGTCGTATTTTATCTTTATTATATATTATGCATGTCGACCTAGTTTTACGAGACCACCACATAATCATGAGGCATTCTTATGTTTCATTGGCCATGACAGAGTTGTTACACGAGTGTGAGTCTCATGTAGGATACGAACTTGCGTATTCGGCTGATCACCGGTACGTATGGGACGTACGACGAATAGGGATAACTGCTGATAGAATTTGCATAATTAGAAGCCTTGCCAGTTATTAGATGTCATATCGTGTCATGGATATGACATGCATAGAGCGGGGTGGGGAGGACAACAAGTAAGGCATTTGGGCTCCTTTGTACTTTTCTTGTATAACCCGCACGCTCTGTCGGAGATGCGTGGTCAGATGACCCCTATATATTATCTATATGCGGCCTTTGACGTCCAAAAGACGTCATACTTTTTAGGCCCCTGATTCTCCGAGAGAATCATGCCAATCCCATTTTAGCCAGATGGCACACGTGTTGGAAAGTTGTTCTCAAAGTGCATTCACATAGGTGGTTAGACGACCCTTTGGATGTTTATCTTCAGTATTTTATTGGCATGCTTCTATATATCTTGTTACGTCCCTCTGAGGACCTAGTTTCTTTCCAGGTATAGACGATCATGACTATTTACAGGAGCACGGATCAGGACTTGCTACTTCGATCTCTTTCGAGGAGGTCTTCTCTTTGAGCCTCTTTGTTCATCAAATATACTTATTTTATTTCTCTTATATTCTAGTATGGTGATGGATTTGTCTCCACCCAACTACTTGTTCTTATCAAGCATTTTATACTTGATTCAGTTATATAGTTGATTGGTTATTCATTTTTTTATGATTTTGTGGATGAGATTTAGTTATGCCCTGTGACTTGTGATAAATATATACCACTTATGAATTATTGTTCATAATACAGCGTACGTATGTGTTATGGTTTCCATATATTTGAGTCTCTATATACATACGGCTGGCATGCTTACGTATTCTTAGTCCTACATATTTTGGGACTGGGACGTGACATATTTTTGTGGTGGCCCATGCAGGTCGAGACTATATTATCTCGGTTACGTTACTGTACCGAGCAAGCCTGCACATAGGATTAGAGTTTTAGGTCTCATCCACATTTGACTATGACTCACCTTCCTTTCAATCTGTTCTATTTAAATAATTGCATCTTGCTTGATTCATGTACTTCCCTAATAGTTCCATGAGTATAGTCTCCTGCCAGAATATAGGAATTATTATTGTTAGGGTTAGGAGATAATTAGGGTAATATTCCTACTAAGAATACAACTAGAATATTGACACATCACTAAGTTTAGAATACCTAATGAACCCTAGCATCCCTTACCTGTAGATTAATTGACCATTATTCCTTGATATATTTATGAAGGACTTAAGAGTAGTATAGACACTACTAGGGTTAGTTAGAAATTTGATCATATTGTTTGACCCTAGTATTAAGGAACCAATAGAAATCCAATGTTGAATATTAGGACTAAACCTAACTTTCATTGTGAGATAGTATTATAGAACTATAAATTTAGTTTCTTGTCTTGATATTAGCAGAACAGTACCTTAGGAAGCCAAGAGGAATAAATAGAATATTTTTCTTAATCATACCTCAAACACAGAGATTAGCATACCATCTTTTCTTAGAAATCCATGATATTATCAAGAGTCTCTCTATTTAATTTCATATCTTGTTCCTCTGAAACCTTAACGCTCGCTATTTGTACGACGACTAAAACTTTTCTTTTATCTTTCAATTCGTGCCACCTAACCGTTCTGATTGTAGGCTAAGTAATTTTCTTTTATGATAGGATATATAGTTTGCTAGGATTATAGTTGTAATCTTGAATTTTGAAATTATGTGCTTAGTAGTTAGAACTTGATAGTTTGAGTTGTTTATTTAGATTATGATTTTCTGATTATCCTTTAGTTTCAAATCAAGTAATTTGTTCCACATATCTCAATACAGGTTATGTCCTCTTTCACTTGAGAGCCAGTAACTTCTCCATTCTTACTATTAACACTTTTGTTCTATAAGCACTATGATTAAGACTTAAGATGACCATTACCTATATAATGCAATAGGATACCCTAATAGGTACCAAGATCTTTTCTCGTATACCCCAATAAGAGTTATACTTTATTTACAAAGATAAGGTTATTTTATAGATTCCTCTTAAGGCAGTTATACTATTAGTTAATTCTTAAAAGTTGGGTAGTATGCCTCACAACCTAGTATCGCATAGTCATTTTGATCCATTAATGAAGTATAATTGAATGACACCAACTATAGACTTGCATAAGAAGATAGTGTTTATCCAGACTGTAGAACTTAGAGGCCCATACCCCATTTGGTCGACTAGAGACTTAGACAAGGAGTTAGTATGGCAATTGTAGAGGCACAACACCGGACGAGTCTTATCTTCTTTGTGAACTTGAATTATTTTGTACCTTCTTTCATCATAATCCAGCGTACTTATATTTTCTGAACTATCTCGACCTATGCTGCTATTATAGCCTAGTTTTGCAAGCTTACTCTTTTATCGAGCTTGATCATGATATATGTATTATTGGGTGCACACACTAATATATTGTCTAAAATCAGAATCAGTGTATTATGGTCTAGCTAACCTTAGTGCGCTTGGTTCGCTCTTCGCATGACTACTTTACATGGATTGAGATATATATAGTTGACTAGTAGACGAATATACTTGCCCTCTAGACAGGTCAGAGCATATCATATCAGGTACATAACTGTTCTGATATGAACATGCGAATGAGAACTTACCAAAATAGAATTTCAATCCACAACTACCTTGATAACTCTCTTTTGAATTCTTAAAATCGCCTTGAATCCCGTACTTGTATTCTATCACCTCCTCCTTGAATTCTTTATTATTGTTCTCCGTCTTCCCTTATTTCAGAAAGATGAACGTTCGTGCTTGGTATAAGTTTGATACACGGAGAGTACTAGACATACCCCATAGGCCAATCATATTACTTGGTGACTATATTTCGTAATTAAGGGCACATCACACGTAATATATTAGGTGTTAAAATTTTTGTGGATTGAATAACATGATTAAATAATTTGAGGAAGTTCTTCTTAAATGTATAACCTTATGTGATAGATCGGTAAATTCCAAGTTGGGTAGAAGTCGCGTTGTCAACTTGAGGTAAATTTTTTTTAGATTGTGATCAAGTAAGATTAGATTGAGAGATTTAAGTCATTTTAATTTTGAGAATTTTTTTAGAAGAATGATTAAGACGATGAGGATTTAATGAATTTTGATATCTCGATATTACGAACCAAATATTTATACTTTGAGCACATGATTTAAATTTTGAATATTGGAGATTGAATCAACGATTTAAATTTTGAGGAAAAAAAATAGAACTCTAAACATGAACATTGATGGATTGAACTCAATTTTTATAGTTTGATGATTTAAATTAAAAGTTAAAATTTGATTGTTGGATCACCTATTTGAAATATTGAGGATGAAAGTTGAATTTAAAATTTGAAGAGTACAAAAATTCATAAGTTGAAAATAGGAATAAGATTGGATTAGAATTGTGTATTGTTTAAAATCTAGAGAAGATTATGATAGTTAAAAATTATGATATAAAATTTGATATGGGTTATTTAAATCTTGAAGATGTTGTATAGATTTGACTTAAATTTGGATATTAATGATTTAAAAATTGAGAAGAGATTATAATAGGCTGAATTTTGATTTAAACAGTAGTTATTTTAAATTTGAAGTAATTTAAACAGTGGTTCATCAGATGTACTTATTTTATTTCTCTTATATTCTAGTATGGTAGTGGATTTGTCTCCACCCAACTACTTGTTCTTATCAAGCATTTTATACTTGATTCAGTTATATAGTTGATTGGTTATTCATTTATTTATGATTTTATGGATGAGATTTAGTTATGCCCTGTGACTTTTGATAAATATATACCAATTGTGAATTATTGTTCATAATACAGCGTACGTATGTATTATAGTTTCCATATATTGGAGTCTCCATATACATACGGCTGGTATGCTTATGTATTCCTAGTCCTACATATTTTGGGACTGGGACGTGACACAAAATACATTTATATAAATGCATATGAATACATCTACTACTATAGTTAAGAATAATAGAAATGAGATCCAAAAATGAAATGCAACAAACACGTAGAGTGCATCGCACCCGTATCACACTAGATCTATGATACACTTGCGACACGAGTCCACCACACAACCAAACATACCTCGAAGGACACGAGTAAGTCTAATATATTATTTATGAATAATACGAAGAGTCAAATACATACCTACGTGTTCGTGTCAAAATATGGCATGCATAAAGCCCCGTGTCGGAGAAAAAACTCCCAAATCAACACGTATCATCAAATTATTAGGATACGACCTACAAGTACCCAATTGTGGATACGACACTAGCCACACAAGCACATGCCAAGTTGATCTATAGGACCAATTGACAACCATAACAAGTGTCAATATCGGAATTCTCCTAAAATTGACACAAAAAGTACCATAACTTTCTCAATTGGCCTCCTATGAACTCAATTCTAAATCCTATGGGTAGCTTATGCATATGGATTGATTTCTCATGGTTAATTCTCAGATTTAGAACTTAAATTAAGAGAAAAAACTGAATTGTACCTATTGGGAGATGAATTCCCAATGCAACATCCAAATATGATAAAATTTGTCTCCAACTTATAGATCCTGTCACGCCCCAGTCCCAAAATACCGAGGGACTGGAGATACGTGGCAATGGCCAGCAGCACGCACCGATGGATAACCCAACTTTAATGGAACCATCAGGACGTACTTAAGCTGTAAATAAGGTCTACTACACAAGTCACACTAATCTTATCCATAAAGATAAAGAAATAAACTGCATACTGAATGGAAATAAGTAGCAACAACAAATCACAGCAAGTCAGTCGGAGCTACAATCCGACTTAAGTCTGAAATAACTGGCTCTATAGGCCAGGAACAAAAGATATAAACATAAAATAAATAAATGAGTACTGGGACAGGCACTCAGGAGAAGTCCTCGGCAGTCACCTCGTCTTTAGTGTTCGGTTCAGCTCCAGCAATAGCTTCAGCTCCGGTCCCGTATACCTCGGGATACTGCTCCTCAGCTAAACCTGGGGACATAATCCATTCCAGGTCCTCAGTGGACATAGCAAGGCACAAGATAAAACAAGCCAACTGAATAAGCAGTGCAATAAATAAATGAACAGCAGGGTAAACTAAGTAACCATCTATGTGATATGCAAATGAGAGCAACACTAGTACTCAGGCTGAGACCGCTACAAGCTCTGTGTCGGGAAGCCGGTAGCAGTAATAACACGTAAAGGGTCTAGCTCTGCTGGAGAGTCTACAACCTCACAATAATAGTAGATATATATATAGAACAGCCTATAGCCTGTGTGTCTCTCCCCACCCAATGTAATCACGCAAGCCATGACCATAACGTCTCATGTCCATGTCAGCGGGATTATAACTAATGCAACAAGTCATACTGTCTATAACTAAAATAACTCTGTCAAGTCCTGTATCCTATACAGAATTACCACGAATATCTCAGGAGGATTCTGTCCATGATAGTGTCAAGTGTCCTGGGTTGTAGGGTACTTGATAGGTCAAGTACAAAAGTAAGGGAATCGTAAATCCATCTCTAAATGACGAACCCAACACCGCGTACGGTGTCGGCACCCGACTATGATCGGACACTAGGTACGTCATACGTTCCCTAGGTTAAGCAGTTTAAATCAGTTTATATGAATTTGCACAAGAAATCCAGCAGAGTATTTTTTTACAGAAAATATGAAAATAATGACTGCAAGTTTGGCAAGGTGCACTTGCCTGAGGTTTGGATTCCACTTAGGTCCTGGTTTCGAAAATTTCCAGAGATGTCTCCAAAAGCTGAAATAAACAGTACCATCATGCTCAGAAGGTGTCAAACAGCTAGGATCACCTGTCCTTGGGTCCAATTTGGAGACAAGGGCAAAAACGACAATTTTGGCCCAAAACGGGGTCCACCGGTGGGCCCGCTTTGCACCGAAAAATGTGTCAGGGTCAACGGTCTCCAAATTCACCAAACTTAGTGTTAACAGGTCAGAAACGCTGATACCCAACGGAACTTTCAGATTTGAATTCCGATGAGCCGATCACAAAATCGCCCGTCGAGCGGGGCTTGTGGGGCCCACGACACGCGATTTCGTCAACGTTCTCAGAATCGGACCAAACTTGACCCACAGGACCAGCGTATCGCTACGAGTCCGATGGCACAAGTTTCATCTCAATCTGACGTGTGTGCACAAAGTTAGGGTAAAATGCAGAAAAGGCGGATACGGGGCGATGTCCGCGGATACGCGTTGATTTCGGTGTGCACGCACACCCGAATCAGCTTCCGTGAAATCCCACACGTCTGTATCGACGAGGCGCACATATCTGTGAAGACCGCACGCGACCAAGTCGTCCCGTTTGGCGGAGCGTACTCAGTTCCGGGGTGAAAGAGGGTCTAGTTTTTCCTTTTTTGGATCGCGGTGTGCGATCACCACAGGACGCGATGCCCCGAACGGTTTATCCGGGCACCGAGAGGGTCATACAGGCTTCGCAACGCAATTTACAGAATCAAAATTGGAGATACAGGGTGCAAGATACGAGTACCTGAAGGGGACCCGAGAAACCGAGTTTTGAACTGTGTCCGACACGCGAGTTCGTGTCCCGCTGTGTCCGGCCTAGGGCTGGGCTGTGTCCGCGTGTCCGGGGCTCTGGGCTGAACTGCGGTGGCCGGGGAGAACGCTGGTGGCTCTCGCGGAGGGGAGGAGGTCGTCGATCGGGGCCGAGCGGTGCCGAGGGGAGGTCGGCGGAGATAGGGGAGGCCGGCGGCGGGAAGAGGGGAGAAAGGAGGAGAGGTGCTGGAGAGGGGAGGGGTTGCTCGCTGGAGGAAGAGGAAGGGGAAAGGAAGGGCAGGCGGCGCTGCGCTGGGCGACGCTGGGGCGGGCTCCGGTGAGGGGTGGCCGGAGTCGGGGTGGTTAGGGTTAGGGTTCGAGTTTTGGGAGGAAAAGGAGGCGGAGGAGGGGGATATTTATAGGGGTCGAGGGAGGGCTGGCCGGGGCGTCGTGGGCGAGGGGTCTGGAGGGGGAGGCGACGTGGGGGTGAGGCGCGGTTGTGGCGCGCGTTTTCCGGCGGGCGGCGGAATTCACGGGGTCGAACGTGGGAGAGGGTGAGGGAGATGCAGGTTCCGGGTAGGGCGCGGATCCGGACGGGGAGGACCCGCCCGACCCGTTAACAGGGGGCTGGGCTGGGTGCTGCTAACAGGCTCGGCCCACTGGGCCGGGCCGGGCCCAAGAAAACAAAAAATAAAAATAAATAAACAAATAATAATAATAATAATAACAGAAATAATTAATTAATTATAAAAATAGTTTTTAGGCTTTTAAAAATAGGTCTGAGGCCCAATAAAATCCCAGAAAATTACCCTAAGTCCGGTTTTCTATTTTACACCATAAAATCATATTTTTGTTTCATTTTAATGTTGTTTATTGGCAATTAAAAATTTTACAAACTCACTACAGGTCCTATGTAAATTGCATATTAATTCCAAAAATTGATTTAAAAAATATCTGAAAAATTTAGGGTGTTTACAATCTACCCCCCTTAAGAGGATTGCGTCCTCGCAATTGAAGGGTAAACTGTAAAGGCAAGATTTACAGAATTAAAAATGCTTAGGTTCTACCTGATTCTGCAAATAGGTGTGGATAACGCTGCCGCATAACATCTTCTCGCTCCCAGGTCGATTCGCCAGGAGAGTGCTGCTTCCAAGCTACTCGAACCAACCTGATTGTCTGCCCTCGCAGTGTCTTCTCGCTGGTGTCGAGTATACCCACTGGCTGTTCTTCGTATCTCAGGCTAGGTCCCACCGAAATCTCAGAATGATCAACTATATGGCTTGGGTCTGTCACATATCTCCTCAGTTGTGAGACGTGGAATACATCATGCACTCCCTCTAAGGATGGAGGTAATGTAAGACGGTAAGCCACCTCACCAATGCGCTCCAAGATATCAAATGGCCCAATGTACCTTGGGCTTAACTTGCCTCTGCTGCCAAATCTGATAGTACCTCTAGTTGGCGAGATCCTAAAAAATACATGCTCTTCTTCCTTGAACTCCAGGGGTCGTCTGTGTGCATCGGTCCAATGCTTCTGTCTATCCTGGGCTGCACGGAGATGGTTCTGAATCTGTTTTACTTTCTCTACTGTCTCTGTTACCAACTCTGGACCCAGTATTTGACGTTCGCCAACGTCGCTCCAGCATATTGGAGATCTGCACTTCCTTCCGTACAACGCCTCGAAAGGTGCCATCTGAATGCTTGCCTGATAGCTGTTGTTGTAGAAGAACTCCACTAAATGCAGGTGATCTTCCCAAGATCCTCCAAAGTCCAGTATACAAGATTGCAGCATATCTTCTAGGATCTGAATTGTGCGCTCTGATTGGCCGTCTGTCTGAGGATGATAGGCAGTACTGAACTTGAGCCTGGTGCCGAGACTCTCTTGCATGCTTCGCCAGAAGTGAGATGTAAATCTCGAGTCTCGATCTGATACAATACTAACCGGCACTCCATGTAATTTTATGATCTGACGCATATACATGTCGGCTAGTACTTCCGTGGATTGTCCAACTCTGAACGGCAAGAAGTGAGCCGACTTAGTGAGCTGATCCACGATGACCCATACTGCATCCTTTCCACTAGGGCTTCTTGGAAATCCAGTGACGAAGTCCATGGTAATATGCTCCCACTTCCATTTAGGGATGGGAAGCGGCTGCAACATACCTGCAGTCCTTTGGTGCTCGGCCTTCACCTGCTGGCAGACTAAGCATCTTGCCATAAATCGGGCAATCTTCCTTTTCATTCCATGCCACCAGTAATATTGTCTTAGGTCCCGGTACATCTTGGTTCCTCCTGGATGAACCGAGTATATGGAGCTATGGGCTTCTGTCATCAATTCCTGCCTTAATTCTCCATTTGGAACACATAGGCGATCTCCGCACCTTAATGTTCCGTCCTCGTGGATGCGAAGTCCCGTCTGCAGGCCTGCTTCTGTTCTTTCTCTCAGCCTTCGGAATCTGGCATCATTAGGCAAAGCTTCCTTGATTCTCTCCACCAGCGATGACTTCACTTCGAGGTTAGCCAGCAAACCATTTTGTCCAGGTAGAACAACCTCTATCTGAAGATCTTGCAAGTCTTGTAATAGCTGAGGCTGCTCCGTTAAGAAATAAGCCGAGGGTTTTCTGCTGAGGGCGTCGGCTACAACATTTGCTTTCCCCGGATGGTACTGCAGATCTATGTCAAAGTCCACCATCAACTCAAGCCAACGCCTTTGCCTCATGTTGAGCTCATTCTGTGTATAAACATACTTCAAGCTCTTATGATCAGTGAATATCTCGACCTTCTCTCCATACAGATAATGTCTCCAGATCTTCAATGCAAAAATCACTGCAGCTAGCTCCAGGTCATGCGTTGGGTAGTTCTTCTCGTGGACCTTCAGCTGCCTCGATGCATAAGCGATAACCTTGCCATGTTGCATCAAGACACAACCTAGTCCCCTACCGGACGCATCACTATAAACAACAAAACCTCCTGACCCTGAGGGAAGAGTCAAGACTGGTGCTGTTGTTAGACGCCTCTTTAATTCTTCAAAGGCATTCTGGCATTCTTCCGTCCATATGAACTCCTGATCCTTCCTTGTCAGCTTAGTCATCGGCTCTGCGATCCTTGAAAAATTTTCTACGAACCGCCGGTAATACCCAGCAAGTCCAAGAAAACTTCTCACTTCTGCAACAGAGGTAGGGGTAGGCCAGGTTTCTATAGCAGTGACTTTTTCTGGGTCTACAGACAGTCCTTCACCCGAGATAATATGCCCTAAGAATGGCACCTTGTTCATACAGAACTCACATTTGCTGAGTTTGGCATACAGCTTCTCCCTTCTCAAGATTTCTAGCACAATCCGGAGGTGTTTCTCGTGCTCTTCGTGGTTCTTGGAGTAGACTAGGATATCATCAATAAATACCACCACAAACTTATCCAAGTACTGATGGAAGACCCCGTTCATCAAACTCATAAATACGGCGGGTGTGTTGGTTAAACCAAACGGCATAACTAGGAACTCATAATGTCCATACTTAGTTCTGAAGGCCGTCTTTGGGATATCTTCCTTCTTCACCCTAATCTGGTGATAACCGGATCTAAGGTCAATCTTTGAGAATACCTTAGCACCACTCAATTGGTCAAACAAATCATCAATACATGGTAATGGGTATCGGTTCTTAATAGTTACAGCATTAAGGGCTCTGTAATCGATGCACAACCGTACAAATCCGTCCTTCTTGGGTACAAAAAGTATAGGTGCTCCCCATGGTGAAACACTGGGCCGGATAAATCCTTTCTCCAGAAGGTCGTCAACTTGTGTTTTCAGCTCCACTAACTCCTTAGGTGCTAGCCGATATACCGATGAAGTAATAGGTTCGGCTCCTGGAGTTAGGTCTATTATGAATTCTATCTCCCGATCAGGTGGTAAACCTGGAAGGTCGTCGGGAAACACATCCACAAATTCCGTTATGACTCTTGGGTAACTTGAATCTTCTTCTACAGTCAATACACTAAGAGTTGGCTGGACCCCTTGTTCTACAGCTCCTCGTAGAAATTCAAACTCAGGAAGGCTAGGGGGTCTAAATATCACTTTTCCAAGCCGGCAATCCAGCGTCGCATGGTACTGACTTAACCAGTCCATACCAAGTACAACATCGTAATCAGGCATAGAAAAGATCAGGAATTGGGCTCGCATCTCTCGGCCACAGACTACTACCGAACATGATCTACAAGTATCACTAACCGGGATAATTCTACCTCCCGTTAGAATTCTTTTCATCTTTGAGAGAGGTGCGGTAGCTATTCTATGGGTGGCTACGAAGCTAGCAGCAATAAATGAATGCGAAGCTCCATAATCAAATAATGCTACAGCAGGAATTGAAGCTACTAATATGGTAGCTGCTATCACTTCGCCTGCAGTAGCTTCCTCAGTGACTGCTAGTGCATATGCCTGACCTCGTCCCTGAGCGGGACCCCTTTGCTGACGAGCTTGTTGGAACAATGCTGCCTGAGGTGGTAGAGGTGGCCTGGCTCCTCCAGGCCCTGTCTGAGTTGCTCCCCCAGCTGGAAGAGCTGCAGGTAGAGCTGGTCGATTCGGAACTCCCTCTAGACGTTCCGAGCAGTCCTTTGAGAAGTGTTGTCCAGATCCGCAAACCAGGCAGAGTCCCAGCTTGCGTCGACATTCCTTTTCAATATGTCCTACCTTGCTGCAGTAGTGGCAAGTAGGCAGGTTCTTAGTTGCTGCTCTTGGAGGCGGGCTCTTCTGGGGCCGTTTAGCAGATTCTCCTGGTGATGACTTGGACGGTGCTGAGGAGAAGGGACGTTTCAGGATTGATTCCCTCCGAGTAATGCGCTCCAACCGACGGGCTGCAGCTAGGACGTCGGTGTAAGAGGTGGGCGCGACCGATCCGATTAACTTCTGAAGCTCGAACCTGAGCCCATCAAAGAACTTTTTCGCCTTCTCCTCTTCGGTAGGAATTAGCGAAGGGGCGAAGCGGCTCAGGCGAATGAATTCGGCGTTATATTCCTCCACCGTCATGTTGCCCTGGATCAGGCGGTTGAATCTGTCTCGGAGTTCTGACCGAGCCACAGCGGGGATGTACATTTCCTGGAAGAGTCTGGAGAACTCCTCCCAGGTAACCTGATCATGTCCGAGCCTTCTTTCTTCGGACAGCCACCAATGATGCGCGTTGTCCATCAGTTGCATCCTGACGGCAGTCATCCATTTGTCCCTTGGTAGTTCGGCGGCCTCCAACTGATGCTGTGTGTTCGTAAGCCATTCATGCACTTCAGTTGGTCCTTCCTTGTCCGAGAAGGTACGGGGCTTGAGTTGGCGGAAATCTGTAATAGATCCCGTCGCTGGCCGCCTATTTGGTGGGTTTGCATGTTCCAATACTGCGACTAGGCTGTTCCTTAGGTTCTCGGTCTCTCGGCGTTGGGTCTCCTGTTAGATCTGTTGTTGTGCCTGCATCATGGCGTAGAACATCTGGAACATTTGCTGGCCGTCCATTGCCTGTCCTGGGGGAAAGACAGGCATCGCAGGAGGGAACTGGGGAGGAGGCGGGATGTCATCACGCCTGAACCTGGAACTTGGCAGGCCAGTTTGATTGCTCTGAGAGGATTGTCCTCTGGTATCTGGCGTCATTCCAGCTTCGCAGGTAAACCCTGCTTCAGTCGGTGTACCCAAGGGGGTCTCGTCACCACTTCTGGGATCCATAACTCTGCACCAAAAGAAAACAATGAGAACGCACAGAGGAATCAAAACAGGATGCAATTCAAGCAATTAAATTGAATTCGACATAGAGTTCAAAAATGATTCAATCAATGGATGAGATCCTATAACCTATCTTAGTGCAGGCCTGTCCGGTCCCTAAGTTGAAACCGAACTATTTAGTTTGGGCCTGCATGGGCCACCACAAAAACCTTGTCACACCCCAGTCCCAAAATACCGAGGGACTGGAGATACGTGGCAATGGCCAGCAGCACGCACCGATGGATAACCCAATTTAATGGAACCATCATGGCGTACTTAAGCTGTAAATAAGGTCTACTACACAAGTCATACTAATCTCATCCATAAAGATAAAGAAATAAACTACATACTGAATGAAAATAAGTAGCAACAACAAATCACAGCAAGTCAGTCGGAGCTACAATCCGACTTAAGTCTGAAATAACTGGCTCTATAGGCCAGGAACAAAAGATATAAACATGAAATAAATAAATGAGTACTGGGACAGGCACTCAGGAGAAGTCCTCGGCAGTCACCTCGTCTTTAGTGTTCGGTTCAGCTCCAGCAATAGCTTCAGCTCCGGTCCCGTATACCTCGGGATACTGCTCCTCAGCTAAACCTGGGGACATAATCCATTCCAGGTCCTCAGTGGACATAGCAAGGCACAAGATAAAACAAGCCAACTGAATAAGCAGTACAATAAATAAATGAACAGCAGGGTAAACTAAGTAACCATCTATGTGATATACAAATGAGAGCAACACTAGTACTCAGGCTGAGACCGCTACAAGCTCTGTGTCGGGGAGCCGGTAGCAGTAATAACACGTAAAGGGTCTAGCTCTGCTGGAGAGTCAACAACCTCACAATAATAGTAGATATATATGTAGAACAGCCTGTAGCCTGTGTGTCTCTCCCCACCCAATGTAATCATGTCCATAATGTCTCATGTCCATGTCAGCGGGATTATAACTAATGCAACAAGTCATACTGTCTATAACTAAAATAACTCTGTCAAGTCCTGTATCCTATACAGAATCACCACGAATATCTCAGGAGGATTCTGTCCATGATAGTGTCAAGTGTCCTGGGTTGTAGGGTACTTGATAGGTCAAGTACAAAAGTAAGGGAATCGTAAATCCATCTCTAAATGACGAACCCAACACCGCGTACGGTGTCGGCACCCGACTATGATCGGACACTAGGTACGTCATACGTTCCCTAGGTTAAGCAGTTTAAATCAGTTTATATGAATTTGCACAAGAAATCCAGCAGAGTATTTTTTTACAGAAAATATGAAAATAATGACTGCAAGTTTGGCAATGTGCACTTGCCTGAGGTTTGGATTCCACTTAGGTCCTGGTTTCAGAAATTTCCAGAGATGTCTCCGAAAGCTGAAATAAACAGTACCATCACGCTCAGAAGGTGTCAAACAGCTAGGATCGCCTGTCCTTGGATCCAATTTGGAGACAAGGGCAAAAACGATAATTTTGGCCCAAAACGGGGTCCACCGGTGGGCCCGCTTTGCACCGAAAAATGTGTCAGGGTCAACGGTCTCCAAATTCACCAAATTTAGTGTCAACAGGTCAGGAACGCTGATACGAACCCAACGGAACTTTCAGATTTGAATTCCGATGAGCCGATCACAAAATCGCCCGTCGAGCGGGGCCTGTGGGGCCCACGACACGCAATTTCGTCAACGTTCTCAGAATCGGACCAAACTTGACCCACAGGACCAGCGTATCGCTACGAGTCCGATGGCGCAAGTTTCGTCTCGATCCGACGTGTGAGCACGAAGTTAGGGTAAAATGCAGAAAAGGCGGATACGGGGCGATGTCCGCGGATACGCGTTGATTCCGGTGTGCACGCACACCCGAATCAGCTTTTGCAAAATCCCACACGTCCGTATCAACGAGGCGCACGTATCTGTGAAGACCGCACGCGACCAAGTCGTCCCGTTTGGCGGGGCGTACTCAGTTCCGGGGTAAAACAGGGTCTGGTTTTTCCCATTTTTGGATCGCGGTGTGCGATCACCACAGGACGCGCCCCGAACGGTTTGTCCGGGCACCGAGAGGGTCATACAGGCTTCGCAACGCAATTTTCTGAATCGAAATCGGAGATGCAGGGTGCAAGATACGAGTACCTGAAGGGGACCCAAGAAACCGAGTTTTGAACTGTGTCCGACACGCGAGTTCGTGTCCCGCTGTGTCCGGCCTAGGGCTGGGCTGTGTCCGCGTGTCCGGGGCTCTGGGCTGAACTGCGGTGGCCGGGGAGAACGCTGGTGGCTCTCGCGGAGGGAAGGAGGTCGTCGATCGGGGCCGAGCGGTGCCGAGGGAAGGTCGGCGGAGATAGGGGAGGCCGGCGGCGGGAAGAGGGGAGAAAGGAGGAGAGGTGCTGGAGAGGGGAGGGGTTGGTCGCTGGAGGAAGAGGAAGGGGAAGGGAAGGGCAGGCGGCGCTGCGCTGGGCGGCGCTGGGGCGGGCTCCGGTGAGGGGTGGCCGGAGTCGGGGTGGTTAGGGTTAGGGTTCGAGTTTTGGGGGAAAAGGAGGCGGAGGAGGGGGATATTTATAGGGGTCGAGGGAGGGCTGGCCGGGGCGTCGTGGGCGAGGGGTCCGGAGGGGGAGGCGACGTGGGGGTGAGGCGCGGTCGTGGCGCGCGTTTTCCGGCGGGCGGCGGAATTCACGGGGTCGAACGTGGGAGAGGGTGAGGGAGATGCGGGTTCCGGGTCGGGCGCGGATCCGGACGGGGAGGACCCGCCCGACCCGTTAACAGGGGGCTGGACTGGGTGCTGCTAACGGGCTCGGCCCACTGGGCCGGGCCGGGCCCAAGAAAATAAAAAATAAAAATAAATAAACAAATAATAATAATAATAACAGAAATAATTAATTAATTATAAAAATAGTTTTTAGGCTTTTAAAAATAGGTCTGAGGCCCAATAAAATCCCAGAAAATTACCCTAAGTCCGATTTTCTATTTTACACCATAAAATCATATTTTCGTTTCATTTTAATGTTGTTTATTGACAATTAAAAATTTTACAAACTCACTACAGGTCCTATGTAAATTGCATATTAATTTCAAAAATTAATTTAAAAAATATCTGAAAAATTTAGGGTGTTTACAGATCCTTGCTCCATTTTGTAGATCCTTACTTTCTTCTTCTAGATCCTTGCTCTACTAGACTCCAATGGTAATTTGGGAAGGAATTTAGGATAAAATTTGGTAGAAAATGATGTAGGAATGAAGGAATTTGGTTGAGAAAAATTCTAGATCTAGATTTCAAATAAAAAGAGGAGAAAGAAACTTTTCCCTCCTCTTTATGTAGGCTGACCCCCTTGCCCCTTCCTCAAGCTACTATGTAATATCCATTATACCCTTGGGGCCTCTCATGAAGAAATAATTAAGGAGGGAAGATTCTAGTCCATTGGGTTAATTAAACTAATTATCCTCCTAATCAATGGGCTTCTAGTTGGTCTCAATTCTAACAATTAATACATATTGGTCCATGAGTCTAAACTAAACTAGTTAGGTCCACTAACACAAGTCCAAAATAATAAACTAACACCTAACAATAACAAAATAATATAATAAATAATTATTCATATGCACAATATTTAATTAATTATGAAATAACTAAAATATATTTTCCTAGAAAATATAGTAGTGACAAGTCTACCCTCCTTAAAATAATTTCGTCCTCGAAATTCAAAGACGAAAACTACCCCCAGAAAATAACAGAACAGAACAAAAGAACGGAACAAAACTAGGAAATAACATACCTCAAGACACAAACAAATATGGATAACGCTCTCGTATTTCATCCTCTCTCTCCCAGGTAGACTCCCCCAGAGAGTGATGTCTCCATGCGACGCATACCAAAGGAATAGTCTGGTTCCTCAGCACCTTGTCTCTTTGATCCAGAATCTCAACTGGCTGCTCTGGATAGCTAAGAGTAGGGTCCACCTCTATCTCTGAGTGATCCAACACGTGACTAGGATCCGCCATGTACCGTCTCAACTGTGACACATAAAATATGTTGTGCACTCCCTCCAATGTAGGTGGCAAGTCTAGTCTATAAGCAACTGCACCAACCCTCTCTAGAATAGTGAAAGGTCCGATGAATCGTGGACTAAGCTTCCCACCTCCACCAAAGCGAATCGTGCCTCGTGTCGGAGAAATCCTCAGAAACACCAAACCATCCACCTTGAACAAAACATAACCTTAAGAACTTAATCTATAATAAACAACTAATAACAAGCACAAAACAAAAATCTAAACTATACCTCAAACTTCAAAGGTCTCCGGTGGCTATCGGTCTAATGCCGCTGTCTATCCTGCGTCACTCAAAGTCTATCTCTGATCAACTGAACCTTCTCTGCTGAATCTACAACCGTCTCTGGCCCAAGCAAAACTCTCTCTCCAATATTGTCCCATGATAAGGGAGTACGACATCTCTGACCGTACAGTGCTTCAAATGGTGATATCTCTATACTAGCCTAGTAGCTGTTGTTGTAAGCAAACTCTACCAAATGGAGATGGTTCTCCCAAGAACCCCCAAAATCTAGTACACAAGTGTGTAACATATCCTCGAGAGTCTGAATAGTCCTCTCTGACTGCCCATATGTCTGAGGATGATATGAGTATTGAACTTGAACTGGGTGCCCAAACTCAGCTACAAACTCCTCCAGAAATGAAGTAAAATGACTATCCCGATCTGAGACTATGCTGACAAAAACTCCATGTATCCTGATGATCTGCCTCACATACATCTCTGCCAGCTTCTCCGTAGATAAAACCACCTTGAAAGGTAAAAAGTAGGCTGACTTGGTCAACCTGTCAACGATGACCCAAACCTCGTCTTTCCTTCTTGGAGATCGTGGAAGTCCAAAAACAAAATCCATAGTAATGTGCTCCCACTTCCACTTTGGAATGGGTAATGGCAGAAGTAAATCTCCTAGCCTCTGCCTCTCGATTTTCACCTGCTGGCACACTAAGTATCTGGATACAAACTGTGCCACTTCCCGCTTCATGCCATACCACCACACACTCTTTCGTATATCTCGATACATCTTGTTGGTACCTGGATGTATGGAATACTGAGAGCGATGCGCTTCCTGCAATACCTCCCCATGCAGCTACCCACTAGAAACACACAATCTAACTCCATGTCGCAAAGAACCATCCTCAACAATGGTGTATCATCCTCCAATCTTACTCTCACCCGAGCTCTGATGCTCCTCAGAGATACATTCTCATACTGTGCTGTCTTGATCCTGTCCATCAAATCTGAGTGTATCTGCAATTTCCATATCTGCATAGCCAAACCAGGAACTATCATCTCAATGCCCAAGCTCTCCAAGTTCTCCAACAAATATTGATCATGCATCAAGAACATAGCTACATGATACCTGCTCAAGGCATCGGCAACTACATTGGCTTTCCCAGGATAATACTGCAAAGATATGTGTCACGCCCCAGCCCCAAAAGTATATGGGACCAGGACATGTGGCAATAGCCAACTGACATGTCTCCGAAGATATCCCAATTTAATGGATCCTAACAAAGAGTGCTACGCTGTCCTAAATCACTATCAAGTCCAATATCAACAACAACAGGTAATCTAGTCTCATCCATAAATATAACCAAAAAATACTGAAATAAATATTGGAAATAAACATCAGTCTGAATATCATAGTACAAACCCAAAGTGTCTGGTGGGAACAAACCCACTATTATGACGAAATAAAAGTGTTGAAATGATGGATAAAAAGAGTAATGACTAGGACATCGACTAACTAGATAATGATGCTCCAATCCTAGGAAGAAGGCCTACCAAATAATCACGAAAACTCTGACGGTAGCACCTCTAGATCCTCCGCAGTTGCGTACCTAGTGTCATGTTCGGGTCCGTACACTGTGGGATAATATGCCTCGTCCAAATCTGGAAAGGAACCAGATCCTCAGAGGGACGTAACAAGATACATAGAAGTATGCCATATATAAATACTGAATAAAATAAATAAAGGGTGTGCTAACCATCTAAGTAAATGCAATGTGAAGACAACTTTGGTACGTATGGGTAGGCGCAGGCATAACATCCAACACTCCGAACAACATGGTATCTATAACGTCCATCATTCTGAAGAATGAGGTATCTGCAATATATATATATCCGTATCACTCCGAAGAGTGCGGTATCTGCAATAAAGGAAGTTATTGGATCCATGGCTCCTCCAGATACTACAAAATCCAATGTGTGTATCCCATACGCCTACTAGTGGTCCTCCCCGCCCAATGTAGACATACAAGCTAAATACTCGACGTGCATACCACGTATCTATATGCCAAGTCTATACTAATATAAAATTATGAATTACGTACTAAACCGTGATGCATGTCACACGCATCGATAGCTAGTCGAGTACGCGAACCCGCATCCTAATATGAATTTGTCACCATGAAACGTGTAAGAGTGTCAGGTCTCGGAAGATATCAGAGTATCCTCCCAATGGGGTGAGTCTACTAGTGACTAGGTCAAGTACACTACTCATCGGTGCATTTGTCGACTGCACCCGAGTCAATCTCGGACGTGCACAGTTGTATAAAAGAAAGCAACAAGATATCATACAACATTTGTATATTTTAAATTAAACAATAAATATGGCAAGGTATCTTGCCTGGGTCCTCAAGCTGTGAATGTCAATAGCCTGCTCCTGCAGTATCTCCTGGCTGGTCCAGTGACCCTAAATATACAATATAATATAGCAAATACTGTCATCAGACACTAAAGTATTACACACAGAAATACTACGCTGCTCTTAGGTACTGACGCAAGGGTCACGACTGGTCGACTACAGAGTCGTGTGTGCATGTAGCTAAGATACACACGTGTCCTGTCCTCAGTTATCGTGTACCTCACGATAATAAATTACTGAAGTTAGGGGTTTACGAAGTTACTTATGTTTAGTATAATTACATGTCCTTATTTCCCATGTTAAGTATACTTGGTCTATGTCTAGGTTTTTAGGTGAATTACGAGTCCTTAATAATAGGTCATAACATTTGGGTAATTAATAATGTATTAATTATTATCTAATTTAACATGCATGCATATACATCTATATTTTACATGATTTAGTTTGTGTCCATGCCACGACACATGACACGATGACTCGATGATACAATAATACAATGACCGAAAGAGGGCAATAGAGTGTTTACCTAATCGTGGCTGAACGGGGGGGGGGGGGGGGGGGGGTCTGTGCTCGGCGGCGGCTGTTCTCCGACGTTCGGCGGAGCTCCGACGTCGCACAGGAACAATGGCAGCAGCGGCAGTAACTACAGCAGTTGCAGCAGCGACAGCAGGGCCTTGGCAGCGGCGGCAGCGGCCTAGGATGGTGTTGGGATGGCGGTCAGGTCGTGGGGAGGGTGGAGCTCCGCCTGACAGTGGTGGTTGGCGTGGCTGGAGACGGTGGTCAGGGCCGGCGGACAGTCGGGATCGGTTGGGAATGGTATTGGTGCGGGTGATGTTGATGTGGGTGGAGGTTGGCGGTGGTGTAGGTTGGAATGGCCGGCGGTGTTGGGGTGGTGGAGACGGTGGTCGGGCGGCCTGAGGTGATGGTGATGCTGTCCGGTTGGGTTATGGGAAAGGGGGTGCTCAGGTTTGATGAGGAGGAAGGGTTCGGCTAGGGGTTTGCTAGATGTTTATGATTTTAGGGTTTCCAATAGGAAATGTGTATTTATATAGGAGAGGGAAATATGGGATAACCTCGAAGTTTGGACCTGCCTAGATTCTTTGGGGTAGGGGCTGGTCCACATGAAAGGGTGTAGGGTGTACATGGGCTTGGTTGGGTCTTGCTTTGGGCGAGTTTGGCCTCTAATTTATTTTAATTAAAATAAATTGCACACGGTATTCTATTGTCAATTAAAAATGCATGAGATTAAATTTGGGTGGGACACAAGAGTCATGGGCGTAGCAGATTTCGAATAGGTTAATACCCTAATTTGGGTTATAGGGAATTGGGTTGAGGTTGTGCCTAAATTTTAAATGGGAATGGACAATTATGAGAAATTGGATTTATGGAATAATATATGAACGTTTGTGACGGATGTTGCGCAGCTAAAATAAAGCATAATATTGAGTATTTAAAAGTTACACAAAGGTCAGATGGATAGTCTGGCATGTCTAGGAGATGTGTATGAACTTCGTTTGAAGTTAACTACTAATATAGCACTCCAAAAATTAAAGTAACGGTGAGGTATATTAAGTCACATAATTGTTGTACATTAATTCTAATTGTATCCAAATAAATCCTAGTCTCTCGATCTAAATTAAAATAATCCTAAATTTGGTCGAAGGGGTTTACAATCTACCCTCCTTAGAGCATTTCGTCCTCGAAATTAAAATATATGTATGGTAAGAACTACTGACTGAAATTTAAAAGCTACTACATACCTAGGCCTTCGAAGATGTGGGGATAATGCTGTCGAATATCCTACTTGCTTTTCCAGGTTGACTCGCCTGGTGCATGATGTCTCTATGCGGCACGAACTAGGGGGATAGTCTGACATCGCAATACCTTCTCGCTTCTGTCCAGAATCTCTACAGGCTCCTCTTGGTATGATAAACTCGGGCCGACTTTGATTTCTGAATGATCAAGCACATGACTCGGATCTGGTATGTACCTCCTTAGCTAAGATACATGGAAGACGTCATGAACTCCTTCTAAAGTCTGCGGCAATAATAACCTGTAAGCAACCTCTCTGATACGTTCCAACACATCGAATGGTCCGATGTACCTCGGACTTAGCTTTCCTCTGTCTCCAAAACTGATAGTCCCTCGAGTAGGTAAGATTTTTAGAAATACACGATCTCCAACCTGGAACTCTAGGGGTCATCGATGCGCGTTTGCCCAATGCTTCTGTCTGTCCTGTGCTGCTCGCAGGTGCCCTTGGATCTTCTTCACCTTCTCTACTGTACGAACAACCAACTCTGGCCCTAAAATCTTCCTCTCGCCTATATCGCTCCAATATACTGGGGAACGACAATTCCTTTTATGCAATGCTTCATAGGGAGCCATCTGAATGATCGCTTGATAGCTATTGTTGTAGGTAAATTTAACCAAATGCAAATGGTCCTCCCATTATCATCCAAAATCAAGCATGCACGCTCTTAACATATCTTCTAATATCTTAATGGTGCGCTTGGACTGGCCATCTGTTTGCGGGTGATACGATGTGCTAAACTTCAGGCGGGTACCGAGACTCTCTTGCATACTTTGCCAAAAGTAAGATGTAAACCTTGTATCCCTGTCAGACACTATACTAATTGGCACTCTATGCCGTTGCACAATCTTCCTTATGTACATATCCACTAAGACCTCTGTAGATTGTCCAACTCTGAAGGGTAAAAAGTGAGCGGACTTGGTGAGTCTATCTACGATTACCCATACTGCATTGCGACCACTAGGACTCCTCGGAAAGCCCGTAACGAAGTTCATAGTGATGTGCTCCCATTCCTACTCAGGTATCGGGAGCGGTTGAAGTAATCCTGCAGATCTCTGATGCTCAGACTTGACATATTAACACACCATGCACTTTACCATAAAGCAGGCTATATCTTTCTTCATTCTATGCCACCAGTAGTACTGTCTTAAGTCTCTGTACATCTTCGTGCCTCCTGGATGAATAGAGTAGGTTGAATTGTGTGCCTCTGACATCAGCTCCTGATGAAGTTCTCCATTTGGAACATAGAGACGATCTCCACATCTCAAAGTCCCATCTTTATGTATTCGTAATCATGTCTGTATTTCGGACTCTGTCCTCTGTCGAAGCCTCTGGAATATGGAATCTGTCGGCAAAGCAGCCTTAATCCTCTCCACTAGTGTCGATTGTAACTGAAAACTCAACAATTGTCCGTCTACTCCGGGCATAATGACCTCTATACCCATCTGCTCTAGATCTCTCAACAAATGCTGCTGGGTAGTCAAGAAGAATGCCATGGGTCTTCTGCTCAATGCGTCAGCTACTACGTTGGCCTTTCCCGGGTGGTACTGCAGCTCAATCTCAAAGTCTGTCATCATCTCGAGCCAACGTCTCTGTCTCTGGTTCAGGTCTTTTTGAGTATAGACGTACTTTAGGGTTTTGTGATAAGTGAATATCTCTACTCTTTCTCCGTATAGGTACTTCAAGGCAAAGATCACTGCGGCAAGCTCCAAGTCGTGAGTTGGATAGTTCTTCTCATGAGTCCTTAACTGCCTAGAGGCATAGGCCACAACCTTTCCATGCTGCATCAAGACACATCCTAATCCTTTCCCGGACGCATCGCTATAGATCACGAATCCTCCGGGTCCAGAAGGTATGGTCAAGATAGGTGCTGTAGTCAGACGCTTCTTCAACTCGTCGAACGCCGTCTGACACTCCTCTGTCCAGGTGAACTCCTTCTCAAGCGGGTCATCGGCTCTGCGATCTTCGCGAAGTTCTCCACGAACCTTTTGTAATATCCGGCAAGTCCTAGGAAACTCCTTACCTCTGAGACATTGGTAGGGGTCGGCCATGTCTCTACTGATGAAATTTTTGTCGGATCTACTAAAATACCATCTCCTGAGATAACGTGTCCAAGAAAAGTGACACGATCTAGGAGAAACTCACACTTGCTCAGCTTGGCATAAAGTTTCTCCCGCCTTAGTGTCTCTAACACTTGTCTCAAGTGCTCTTCGTGCTCCTCGTAGCTCTTCGAATATACCAAGATGTCGTCGATGAAGACTACCATAAACTGGTCTAAGTATTGGTGGAAGACTCTGTTCATCAAGTTCATAAATACGGCAGGCGCACTCGTTAGTCCAAAAGATATCACCAAGAACTTGTAGTAACCATAACGAGTCCTGAATATTGTCTTTGGAATGTCTTCTCTTCGTACCTTTACCTGATGATATCTTGATCTCAAGTCGGTCTTTGTGAACACCACTGCTCCTATCAGCTGGTCGAATAAATCATCAATCCACGGCAGGGGGTACTTGTTCTTGATAGTCAAAGCATTAAGGGCTCTATAATCAATGCACATACGTACTGTCCCATCCTTCTTAGGTACAAACAACACTGGTGCTCCCCAAGGTGATGCACTAGGATGGATAAATCCCTTGATCTGCAACTCCTCTAATTGTAGCTTCAGCTCATCTAGTTCCTTCTTTACCAATCGGTATACATTAGAAGATACCGGTGTTGCTCCGAGTACTAGCTCAATAGTGAACTCAATGTCTCTATCTGGCAGTAAGCCTAGCAATTCCTTCGAAAAAATATCCTCGAATTCTGCAACTATCGGTGGGGGTACCACCTCCATAGCCATATAAGCTCCAACTATCTATCCTACTCCTTGCTCGATGGTCCCTCGTATGTACTCGAACTCCGGTTTATCTGGCAGTCTAAAAGTGACGCTACCCTTCCGGCAGTCTAATACGGTATTATACTGGCTTAACCAGTCCATGCCTAGCACAACGTCAAAGTATGGCATGGGTAATACCAAGAATTGCGCTCTCATCTCTCTACCACATACGACTACCGAGCACGTTCTAATAGTGCTGGTAACCGGCACGATGCCTCCTCCGGTAAGAATCTTCCAACTCTTAGGTAAGGGGGAAGTAGCTACTCTATGCATAGCTATGAATCTACTAGATATGAAGGATAGTGTAGCTTTAGAATTAAATAATGCAGTCGCAGGTAATGATACAACTAAAATGGTATCTATGATAGCTTTTCCTTCTGTTTCCTCCTCAGTAGCTGCTAGTGCAAAGGCCTGTCCGTGCCTCTGCCCTCCGGTCTGCTGTCGAGCTCGATCAAAATGTGCCTTATATGGGGCCAAAGGTGGTCCCCTCTGAAATCTTTCGGGTGCTGGTGGACGTTGACCTCCTAGAGGGTGTAGTATCCTCAGGGCTGGTGCTGCTGGCCTCTGTCCTGTCTGCGGTACTGGATCTCTGTGCTGTGGGCAGTCTCTAGCAAGGTGCTGACTCACCCGACATATCATGCATAATCCAATCTTCTTCCGATAATCTCTGATGATGTATCCTTTTTTACCACAATGGTGACAAGTCGAAAGTTTCTTTTGCTAGAATGATGTTGTCCTCTGCTGTGTCTACGCTCCGGGACGGCAGATTGGTACTCCTGCTTTGGGCTGGGCTCTGGCTGGTATGGTCGTATTGGAACGTCTTGCTCCTCTACCAATGGCATCCTGGATCCTCGCCTCAAAATGAACCTCCTCATAAGAAATCCTCGCCTGGGTGGTGGTATACCTCTGCAGCTCGAAAGTAAGGCCGTGATGGAATCTCTGAGCCTTCTCTAGGTTATTGGGTATCAGGATGGCACCAAATCTTCTAAGGCTGCTAAACTCCGCGTTGTATGCGTCTACAGTCATATTCTCTTGTTCTAGATGCAGGAACTGGGAGTACAGGGCATTTCTGACTGTAGCCGAAAAATACTTCGCATTGAAGTATTTTAAGAACTGTTCCCAAGTCTGGGTCTTACCTACACTATGCTTAATAGAATTCCACCAGTGATGGGCATTGTCTTTCAGTTGGGCCCTCACTACGGTCATCCAAAGGTCTGGATGTAGTTGAGAAGCCTCTAGTAACATCTCTGTATTGGCGACCCAATCGGAGATCTCCTCTGCAGTCTCGTTGCCCGAAAAAGTATCTGGACCCATCTGGTGGAACCATCGTACCGTACCACCTGTCTGAACTAGTGGAGGTGCTGGTACGGGTGTTGGGGCAGGTGTTCTATCAAGAATGGCCATCAAACTCTATCTTAACATCTCGGTCTGGTGCCACTGTGCCTGCATCATAGCCTGGAAGAATTAAAGCATCTGTGGCTGTCTATTTAATTGTGGCATTTGAGGTGGATAAAGTAGAGGTGGTGGTAATAGGACTTCTGGCTGTGCGGTAGGTGTCTCCTTAGATGTCGGCCTCTCGGTTGGTGGGGCATCGGTGTAGCCCCCAATGTCTGGCCCATAAAATACTGTATGGGGATCGTCTGTGAAGTCTGTCCCTCGTGCTGCTGTGCAGGATCGCCCTAAGAAGTCTCGCGCCAATGTATCAGCGGGGCCTGTTGAATTACTGGGGCCGGCGTTGGTGGTTGCCCTCCAGATGGTCCCTGGGATATCTTCTCTCTCTGGGTGGTGTCGGTTGGCACCACGGTACTGGGTGCACCTCGTCCACTGAGAAGTCTCGCCCTGAGAAGTCATACGCCAAGTTCATCTTGCTGCAAGAGATAGGACTTCATTAAAAAAGAGTACGAAATCAAGCAAACAAGATGCAGATATTTAGAAGTAATACAAAGGAAGTTCAAGGACGTAATCAAAGTGGATGAGACCTAGTAATTCCTATCCTATTGCAGGCTCGCTGGATATGTTACCGTACCATAAGCAAATAAGTGACCTGCATGGGCCACCACTAAAACCATGTCACACCCCAGTCCTAAAAGTACATGGGACCAGGCCACGTGACAATAGCCAGCTGACACGTCTCCGAGGATATCCCAATATAATGAATCCTAACGAAGAGTGCTATGCTGTCCTAAATCACTAACAAGTCCAATATCAACAACAACAGGTAATCTAATCTCATCCACAAATATAAGCAAGAAATACTAAAATAAATACTGAAAATAAACATCAGTCTGAATATCATAGTACAAACCCAAAGTGTTTGGTGGGAACAAACTCACTACTATGACGAAATAAAAGTGCTAAAATGATAGATAAAAAGAGTAATGACTAGGGCATCGGCTGACTAGATAATGATGCTCCAATCCTAGACAGAAGGCCTACCAAATGATCATGAAAACTATGATGGTAGCACCTCTAACTCCTCCGCGGTTGCGTACCTCATCTCCTGTCCGTGTCCGTACACTGTGAGGTAATATGTCTCATCCAAATCTAGAAAGGAACCAGGTCCTCAGAGGAACGTAACAAGATACATAGAAGCATGCCATATATAAATACTGAATAAAATAAATAAAGGGTGTGCTAACCATCTAAGTAAATACAATGTGAGGACAACTTTGGTACGTATGGGTAGGCATAGGCATAACGTCCAATACTCCGAAGAGCATGGTATCTGTAACGTCTATCATTCCGAAGAATGAGGTATCTGCAATATATATACGTCTGTATCACTCCAAAGAGCACGGTATCTGCAATAAAGAAAGTTATTGGATCAGTGGCTCCTCCGGATACTACGGAATCTAATGTGTGTATCCCATACGCCTACTAGTGGTCCTTTCTGCCCAATATAGACATACAAGCTGAATACTCGACGTGCATACCACGTATCTATATGCCAAGTCTCTACTAATATAAAATCCTGAATTACGTACTAAACCGTGATGTATGTCACACGCACCGATAGCTAATCGAGTACGCGAACCTGCATCCCAATATGAATTTGTTACCGTAAAACGTGTAAGAGTGTCAGGTCTCGAAAGATATCAGAGTATCCTCCCAATGGGGTGAGTCTACTAGTGACTAGGTCAAGTACACTACTCATCGTACCCGAGTCAATCTCGGACGCGCACAGTTGTATAAAAGAAAGCAACAAGATATCATACAATATTTGCATATTTTAAATTAAACAGTAAATATGGCAAGGTATCTTGCCTGGGTCCTTAAGCTGTGAATGCCAATAGCCTGCTCCTGTAGTATCTCCTGGATGGTCCAGTGACCCTAAACATACAATATAATATAACAAATACTGTCATAAAACACTAAAGCATTACACACAGAAATACTACACTGCTCTTAGGTACTGACGCAAGGGTCACGGCTGGTCGACTACAGAGTCGCGTGTGCATGTAGCTAAGATACACACGTGTCCTGTCCTCAATTACCGTATACCTCACGATAATAAATTGCCGAAGTTATGGTTTACGAAGTTACTTACGTTTAGTACAATTACATGTCCTTATTTTCTATGTTAAGTATACTTGGTCTATGTCCAGGTTTTTAGGTGAATTACGAGTCCTTAATAACATGTCGTAACATTTGGGTAATTACTAATATATTAATTATTATCTAATCTAATTTAATATACATGCATACACATCTATATTTCACATAATTTAGTTTATGTCCATGCCACGACACATGACACAACGACTCGATGATACAATAATACAATGATCGAAAGAGGGCAATAGAGTGTTTACCTAATCATGGCTGAATGGGGGGGGGTCTGTGCTCGTCGGCGGCTGTCCTCCAATGTTCGGTGGAGCTCCGGCGTCGCACAGGAACAACGGCAGCAGCGGCAGTAACTACAGCAGTTGCAGCAGCGACAGCAGGGCCTTGGCAGCGGCGACATCGGCCTGGGACGGTGCTGGGATAGCGGTCAGGTTGTGGGGAGGGTGGAGCTCTGCCTGACAGTGGTGGTTGGCTGGAATGGAGATGGTAGTCAGGGCGGGGGACAGTCGGGATCGATTGGGAATGGTATTGGTGCGATTGATGTTGATGTGGGTGGAGGGTGGCGGTAGTGTAGGTTGCAGTGGCCGGCGGTGTTGGGGTGGTAGAGACGGTGGTCGGGCGGCCTGAGTTGGTGGTGGTGTTGTCAGGTTGGGGTAGGGGAAAGGGGGTGCTCGGGTTTGATGAGGATGAAGGGTTCGGCTAGGGGTTTGCTAGATGTTTATGATTTTAGGATTTTCAATAGGAAATGTGTATTTATATAGGAGAGGGAAATATGTGTATTTTATGACTCTTTGGGGTAGGGGCTAGTCCACATGAAAGGGTGTAGGGTGTACATGGGCTTGGTTGGGTCTTGTTTTGGGTGAGTTTGGCCTCTAATTTATTTTAATTAAAATAAATTGTACACGGCGTTCTATTGCCAATTAAAAATGTATGGGATTAAATTTGGGTGGGACACAAGAGTCATGGGCGTAGCAGGTTCCGAATAGGTTAATACCCTAATTTGGGTTATAGGGAATTGGGTTGAGGTTGTGCCTAAATTTCAAATGGGAATGGGCAATTATGAGAAATTGGATTTATGGAATAATATATGGACGTTTGTGACGGATATTGCGCAGCTAAAATAAAGCATAATATTGAGTATTTAAAAGTTACACAAGGGTCAGATGGGTAGTCTGGCATGTCTAGGAGATGTGTATGAACTTTGTTTGAAGTTAACTACTAATATAGCGCTCCAAACATCGAAGTAACGATGAGGTGTATTAAGTCACATAATTGTTGTACATTAATTCTAATTGTATCCAAATAAATCCTAGTCTCTCGATCTAAATTAAAATAATTCTAAATTTGGTCGAGGGGGTTTACAGTATATCAAAATCCTTTATCAGTTCCAACCACCGACGTTGCCTCATGTTCAACTCCTTCTGTGTGAAAATATACTTCAAGCTCTTGTGGTCTGTGAAGATCTCCACACGCTCTCCGTACAAATAGTGTTTCCACAAATTTAGGGCAAAGATGACTGCTGCCAACTCCAAATCATGGGTTGGATAGTTCTTCTTATGAGGACGCAATTGCCTGGATGCATAGGCAATCACTTTTTTATTCTGCTGAAGATTATAACCCAAAAATTTCTCCGATGCATCACTATAAATAGTGAAACCTCCAGACCCTGATGGCAACGTCAAAATATGAGTAGACGTCAACCTCTTCTTCAATTCCTCAAAAGCAACATGGCAATCCTCCTTCCAAATAAACTCTATATCCTTTATGGCGAGTCTGGTCATCGGTTCGACAATCCTCAAAAAATCTTGCACAAACTTCCTGTAGTAGCCTGCCAATCCAAAGAAACTCTTGATCTCTGCTACCGAACTCGGGGTCTTCCAAGACTCCACTGCTGCAATCTTCTTCGGATCTACTGAAATACCATCACCGTCATAACATGCCCCAAGAACTCCACTTTGTCCATAAAAAGCTCACACTTGGACAACTTTCCGTACAGCTTTTCCTTTCTCAGCACATCCAACATGATCTGTAAATGCTCCTCGTGCTCCTCCGGTGTCTTCGAGTATATGAGTATGTCGTCGATGAACACCACCATAAACTTGTCAAGGTACTGATGGAACACCTTGTTCATCAAGTTCATAAATACCGTCGAGGCATTAGTCAACCCAAACGGTATCACCATAAACTCATACTGACCATACCGAGTTCTAAAAGCAGTCTTCGGTATGTCCTCCGGCTTCACTTTTACTTGGTGGTAGCCTGATCTCAAATCTATCTTAGAAAATACCTTGGCACCACTCAACTGATCGAACATATCATCAATCCATGGCAAAGGGTACTTATTATTGATAGTGAGATTATTTAATGCTATTTATTCAATGCACATGCGCACTGGTCTATCCTTCTTCGGTACAAACAATACCGGGGCTCCCCACGGTGAAGAACTCGATCTGATAGACCCCTTATCCTGCAATTCGTCCACCTACTTCTTCAGCTCGACCAGCTCACTGTTGTTTACTCTATGAACATGCTACAAATTAGTTCTGCACTTGGCACTAAGTCTACAGAGAATTCAACATCTCGATCTGGCGATAATCCTGGCAATTTCTCAGGAAACACATCCAAGAACTTTGCTATCAACGGATACGGCAACTCCTTGTCTTCCACCATAGCTCCACAAATAATACCTTTTTCCTGCTCTGCAGCTCCTTTAGCAAACTTGAACTCTGGCTCTCCTGGCGGACCAAATAAAACTCTACCTCCTCTACAATCTATACTAGCACGGTGCCTACTCAACCAATCCATTCTGAGTATAATATCGTAGCTCGAAAGTGGCATTACAAGTAGACACGCACTCAGCTTCCGGCCTCCCAGAGTATCTCTTCGATCCTTGCAAATATTATTCACCAGGATAATGCCTCCCCCGGTCATGATCTTGCAAGACCTAAGCAAAGACTCAGATACCAAACCATGCTTTAAAGTAAAAGAAACAGATACAAAACTATGGGAAGCACCACTATCAAACAAAGCTAAAGCTGGAATAGAATCAAGAAGAACAGAACCTGTGATGACATCTCCGGTGGGCTTGTCCTCCTCCACAGTCATAGCAAACGCTCATCCCTGTCGTGTACCTTCCTGATGTTGATGCTGGACATAACGTTGTTGCTGGGTCGGAAGTGACGGTCCCCTCGGCTGTACTGCAGGTGGTCTTGCCTATGTACTTGGAGTTGAAGCTGCTTCCTGAATTGCACGACGAGGGCACTCTCTTATCTGATGTCCCTCGATACTATAATACAAACAAACTCCCAATCTCTTCCTACAAACTTCCCAAATATGGCCGAGCTTCTTGCAGAAGTGGCAGGAAGCTTGTTGTGACTATCTCTACTTCTGTGGTGCCTGGTAAAACAGTGCTCTAGCTGGAGTATGGTGCTGCTACGGCTGCTGAAAAGTCCTGGACTAGAAATGAGGACATTTGGCAGATATTGTACTGTTATTGGCCCCCAAAAAGAATTACGATCTCTCTTGGACTTCAAACCCAACTCCCGCTCAACCTTGCGTGCCATCACAAGTATCTTCGAGTATGTCTCATAAAAAGTCGGAATAAGGATCTTCACTTTCTAGTTTAGACCCTCACAAAAATGAATAGCCCAAAACTCCGGCTCTCTCACCAAATACTCTGCAAATCGGCTCAGCCTACCGAACTCTGCAGCGTACTCCTCTACAGACATGCTCCCCTTAATGAGGCTCTCAAACTGCCTCTCTAAGTCTAACCTGTCTTCCCGAGTGAAGAACTTCTTCTTGAAGAGGTCCTTGAACACTTCCTAAGACTGTCATGCGTCAACAAGAATTGGCTCATTCCTGAACCAAGTGCGGGCAACGTCGAATAGTTGAAGTCCTACCGCCTCAACCTTCAGATCCTCAGAAAGACGGGATACCCTTATAAGATGCTCAATGTCCTCGAGCCAATCATCAGCATAGAGGATGCCCTCCATCCCCTTAAAGACCCTAGGCTCCAGCTTCTTGAAGTCCTGAATGTTGCCTGCCCGAAGCTGAAAAACCTGAGGAGCAACCTGCTGCTGGACCGAAACTCCTCTCTCTACTATGGCACAAGCAAGCTGATGAGCACTCTCGATGCCCTGCCGTAAGACGTCGGTCTGCCTCTGATGTACCTCAGACTGATCCCTCTGCGAATCTAATATCTCGCGAAATAGTGAGAACATCTGTGTTGTATCTGCTGGCATAAAAGGTGGAGGTGGAAGTCCCTCAGATACAGCTGGCACAGTCCTCTGAGTAGGTGGTGGACCTCCGAAAGCAGTTGACACTCCAATCACCAGTGAAGTGACTGGTGCAGGCCCTCGGGATGTCGCAGACCTCTCAGAAGCTGCTCTCCCCTGTTGCCATCTATCCAATACCTTGAGTAATACCTCTGTATCTCGAGGTAACCCAAAACTCTAACATATAACTAATACATATATATAAACTAAACTAATACTAACTATAACTAACACTAATATATATATATATATATATATATATATATATATATATATATATATATATATATATATATATATATATATATATATATATATATATATATATATATATATATATATATATAGGAAACTAACTATAATATAATGCTCAAGACTAACCATCTAATCAATACAATACCACACTAACTAATACAATAAACATATAACTAAACAATACCCAAAATACTATGCTAACACAAATAACTAACTACTATAATGTATTTAACTACTACATAAATATCACTACATATATCTAACTAACTACTGACCATAACATATCAAATACCTTAACTACTCAATACCTTACCATTAAACTAACTAACCAATATACCCAATCCCAAGTGAAACTCAACTGAAACTGAAAACTCAAGATACTGTGCTCGGCACAGTGACTAATACAATGTGAAGCTACTGATACACAGTGCCCCCCTTAGCTGCTGATCATCTCCTCTATTTGCTAAACACTGCTGCTGGATCTTTGTTTTGCTGCTGCTGCTCTCCTTCGTTTTGCTGTTGTTGATCTTTGTTTTGCTGCTGCTATTGATCTTTATTTTGATGATGCTGCTCTGCTCTTCATAGTTGCTGCTGTTCTCCTTCGTTTTGCTGCTGCTGCTGCTCTGCTCTTCGTAGCTGTGTTTCACTGCTCAGTAGTGTGCTGCTGCTCGGGCTGCTGTCCCGAGCCCCTCTCTCTTCCCAACACAACTACACACACACACATTCACACTACTATATACATATATATATATATATATATATATATATATATATATATATATATATATATATATATATATATATATATACCTTCTCCCAACTATACCAATATATATATTCATACATATACATATATATACATACACATCTATGTACCTATAGATATAACATACATATGTATATATATATATATATATATATATATATATATATATATATATATATATATATATATATATATATATATATATATATATATATATAACATACAAGTTATATATAACATAACTTATTCAAATAGTTAATATATATATAGATGTATAACTACACATATATATACAACACATATGTATATAGATATATGATACACTAGCACATATAAATACATATGTAAGCATAACAATACACATATATATAAATGCATATGAATACATCTACTACTATAGTTAAGAATAATAGAAATGAGATCTAGAAATGAAATGCAACAAAACGTGGAGTATATCGCACCCGTATCATACTAGATCTATGATACTCTTGCGACACAAGTCCACCACACAACCAAACGTACCCCGAAGGACACGAGCAAGTATAATATATTATTTATGAATAATACGAAGAGTCAAACATATACCTACGTGTCTGTGTCAAAATATGACATTCACAAAGCCCCGTGTCGGAGAGAAAACTCCAAAATCAATACGTATCACCAAATTGTTAGGATACAACCTATATGTACCCAATTATGGATATGATACTAGCCACAAAGACACAAAAATATGCCTAGTTGATCTATAGAACCAATTGACAACCACAACAAGTGTCAATCTCGGAATTTCCCTAAAATTGACACAAAAAGTACCGTAACTTCCTTAATTGGCCTCATATGAACTCAATTCCAAATTCTATGGGTAGCCTATGCATATGGGTTAATTTATTTTGGTTAATTCTTAGATTTAGAACCTAAATTAAGGGAAAAACTGAATTATACCAATTGAAAGATGGATTTCCAATCCAACTTGTAGATCCTTACTCCTCTTTATAGATCCTTGCTTTCTCCTTCTAAATTTTTGCTCTACTAGCCTCCAATGGTGATTTGAGAAGGAATTTGGGATGAAATTTGGTAGAAAAATGATGTAGGAATGAAGGAATTTGGTTGAGAGAAATTCTAGATCTAGATTCCAAATAAAAAGAGAAGAGAGACCCCCCTCTTTATGTAGGCCGGCCCCCCTTGCCCCTTTCTCAAGCTACTATGTAATATCCATTATACCCCTTGGGACCTCTCATGAAGAAATAATTGAGGAAAGGTTCTAGTCCATTGGGTTAATTAAACTAATCACCCTCCTAATCAATGGGCTTCTAGTTGGGCTCAATTCTAACAATTAATACATGTTGGTCCATGAATCTAAACTAAACTAATTAGGTCTACTAACACAAGTCCAAAACAATAAACTAACACCTAACAATAAATAATTATTCATATGCATAATATTTAATTAATTATGAAATAACCAAAATATCTTTTTCTAGAAAATGTGTTAGTGACACTGTGGTAGTATTCAGGGGCAGGTAAAGTGTCCCCAGTTTCAGCCGAGAGCCTTCCCACAACAACAATAACAATATCGTGCCCCAGTCAGATCCCCAACTCAACAGATGCAACTACCGCAGAGGCAAGTGCAACAAGCTTCCTTTTGCAACTATTACGAGAAGCCAGGACACACATGGAAAGTCTGTAGAAAGAGATTAGGTGTGTGCTTATCGAGTGTCCTACCGCATCTCCTATAGGTGGAGCTTCAGCCCAGAGAGGACCAGTTGGACTGCTAGTAGCCCCGCAGCCAAGAGGACCCTCACTTCCTATGCAACAGCAGCAGTTTGCCCAGCACCAGCAAAGGAGAGTACCTCCACACGGAAGAGATTTTGCCATGATTGTAGAGGAGGGTGATCCGACTAGTGATGTGATAGTAGTTTCTATTCTTCTCGATTATATTTCCGTTATTGTCTTATTTGATTTTGGTGCATCGCATAGCTTCATATCTGTATCCTTTGTGCTTAAGCATAGTTTAGTAATAGAACCATTGAGTAGGAGTTGCAAGATCACGACTGGTGGAGGCATTATTCTAGTCAGTGATAGTTGCAAGAGGTATCGTATTACCTTGGGAGGCCATAATTTGGATGCTAGTTTACTCGTAATACCACTTTCGAGTTTTGACATTGTCCTTGGAATAGATTGGTTGAGTATGCACTATGCTAGAATAGATTGTCGTATAGGACGTGTACTGTTCCGCCCTCTAGGAGAGCCAGAATTTGAGTTTGTTAGGGGAGAAGTTGAGCAGAGTGATGAGATTATTTGTGGAGCCATGGTAGTATAGAATGACTTGCCATACCCTGTTATTGCAGAGTTTTTAGATGTATTTCCTGAGGAGCTATCAGGGTTGCCCTTGGACAGAGATATTGAATTTTCTATTAACTTAGTGCCTGGGGCAATGCCGGTATCACAACAGGTCTACATGATCAACAATAGCGAGCTGGCAAAACTAAAGAAGCAGGTTGATAAATTGCTAGACAAGGGTTTCATTAGATCGAGTTCCTCGCCTTGGGAAGCCCTGGTCTTATTTGTACCAAAGAAATATGGGTCGGTACGAATGTGCATTGATTATATGGCTCTGAATAATCTCACCATTAAAAACAAATATTCGCTACCAAGGATAGATGATCTTTTCGATCAGTTGAGTGGTGCAAGGATATTTTTGAAGATTAATTTGAGGTATGGATATCATCAGTTGAAGGTGAAGAAGGAAGATATTCCAAAAACTGTATTTCGGACAAGATATGGCCAATTTGAGTTTATGGTAATGCCATTTGGGTTGACTAATGCCCTGACAGTCTTCATGAACTTGATGAACAAGGTGTTCCACCAGTACCTTGACAAGTTTATAGTAGTATTCATAGATGATATTCTTGTCTATTCGAAGACCCCGGGAGAGCACGAGAAGCATCTAAGGATTGTGCTATAGACCCTTCAGAAGGAGAAGCTTTATGAAAAACTCTCAAAATATGAGTTCTTTCTGGATAACATAGAGTTTCTTGGGTATGTGGTGACTGGTGTCGGGATATCGGTAGATCCAAAGAAGATTGCTGCTGTAGAGTCTTGGACTACTCCAAGTTCTCTTGCAGAGATCAAAAGCTTCTTAGGATTGGCCGGGTATTACAAGAAATTTATGAAGGATTTTTCTCGGATTGCAGAGCCATTGACTAGACTCACTCGGAAGGATGTGCAGTTCGTGTGGACCAAAGAATGTCAGGCTGTATTTAATGCGCTAAAGAAGTGGTTGACCAAAGTGCCTCTTTTGACGGTGCCATCGGGGATGGGCGAATTTGTCATTTATAGCGATACTTCGGGGAAGGGTTTGGGATGTGTTCTAGATCATAACAAGAAGGTAGTGGTATATGCTTCTAGACAGTTGCAGCCACATGAGTAAAACTATCCCGCTCACGACTTGGAATTAGTAGCGGTGATATTCGCTCTAAAGTGGTGGAGACATTATCTGTACGAAGAGCGTATAGAAATATACACTGTTACGTAGAAGGAACTGAATATGAAGCTGCGTAGGTGGCTAGAACGGATTAAGGATTTCGATATTTCACTACAATATCATCTAGGGAAGGCTAACGTAGTTGTCGATGCCTTGAGCAGATAACCAGTAGCGATATACTTAACAATAGATCATCACTTATTAGTAGACTTGGATAGCCTGGGCATCGAGATTATTGTTTCAGGAGTGGAGATACAGATGATGGGCATGCAGATTCAGTCGGGGTTGATGGAGAAGATCCGAGAGACACAATACCAGGATGGGGGTCTGCGAAGCCTCAAAGCTCAGGTGCAGGCATAATTGTTGGAGGACTTCGCTATTACTGAGGATGGTTCACTAAGGCATGAAACTAGGTTATGTGTGCCTAGTGAGGACCTACCGAAAGAGATCATGTAGGAGGCTCATCGTTTCCAGTATTCTATATATATGAGAGATAACATGATGTATAAGGGCCTGAAGGAACACGTGTGGTGGTATGGGATGAAGTGAGAGGTAGCATGTTTTATCTCTAGATATTTAGTGTGCCAGCAGGTCAAAGCCGAGAGACAGAGACCAGAGGATTGCTACAGCCACTACCGATTACTTAGTGGAAATGGAAACATATTACGATGGATTTTGTTTCCTGACTTCCACGCACTCTAGGAGGGAATGACGCAATTTGGGTCATTGTTGACAGGCTGACAAAATCAACCAACTTTTTGCCCATAAAAGTAGGATTGTCCACGGAGAAGCTCACCGATTTATATATGAGACAGATAGTCAGGCTACATGGAGTTCCAGTGAGCATCATCTCCGATCGGGATAACAGGTTTATATTCCACTTTTGAAGGAGTTTGCAAGCTAGCTTGGGTACCCAACTCAAATTTAGCACTGCTTACCACCCTCAGACAGATGGACAGTCAGAGAGGACTATTCAGATGTTCGAGGATATACCTCGAATATGTTTACTAGATTTTGGTGGCTCATGGGAGAATCATCTTCACCTGGTAGAGTTTGCATAAAATAATAGCTATCAGGCCAGTATCGAGATGTCTCCTTTCGAGGCTTTGTACGGTAGGAGATGTCGGACTCTATTATCTTGGGACGACGTAGGCGAGAGAGTCCTTTTGGGACCAGAGATGGTTATTGAGGCTGCAGAAAAAGTAAAGCAGATTAGAGAGAGACTTCGTATGGCTTATGACAGACAGAAGCAGTGGGCTGATAGCCGCCGAAGACCGTTAGGATTTGGGGTATAAATTTATTTATTTAAATATTGATTACGTTCTTAGATTATGCGTTAAATTTCTCTTTTATCATAGGTTAGAGACTTAGTATTATTGAGGATATCTCCGACACGTGGTATGATTCATTTCGGTGGAGGTGGAAAGCTTAGTCCAAGATTCATCGGACCTTTCAATTTTCTGGAGAAGGTCGGGGCAGTAGCCTATCGACTAGCCTTGCCGCTTATATTGGAAGGAGTACACAACGTGTTCTATATGTCCCAACTGAGGTGATACGTGGCAGAACCTAGCCATGTACTAGATCATTCGGAGCTCAAGGTGGGATCGATTCTCAGCTACCCTGAACAACCCGTATAGGTCTTGGATCGCAGGGAGAAGGTGTTGCAAAACCAGACGATTCCATTAGTTTGCGTAGCTTGGCAACATCATTCTCCTGTTGAATTTACGTGGGAAAGAGGACGAGATGCGAGAGCGTTATCCCTATCTTTTGCACCATGAGGTATTTTCTTTCTTGTACTTGTTCTGCCGCAAATTTCGAGGACGAATTTTTTTAATGGGGGTAGACTTGTAACCTCCATATCCTAAAATTCTAGCATAAATATTATTATTAAGTTAATTTGGGACTATTAATTTTTTTTTCACAATTTTTGGTTAATTAAAACTAGTAACACTAATTTTCTAGAAATTTTATGAATTTATTTTAGTGTCAAATATAATTAAAATATCCCAAACTTTTATTTTAGGTTCTAAATAATCAATTGTATTTTCTAGAATTTTTTGAAATTTTTTAAATTTTTTTTTGAGAATTTTTGTTATTTATTGGGAGTTATTTAGGCTAAAACTGATTAAATTAATAATTTTTGGTAATTAAAAACTTATCTACTAATTAATTACCAGTCAGCTCTTGTCCTACCCAATCAGCCAACGCTGGGGCCCGCACGTCATCGGTTGGACGGAGACAGTGGGCCCAGTTGCCATTCGTAGGAGCGCACCCATGCGGGTCACTCTGTCCGAGCAGCACTCGGACTCATAAGCCGAGCCGAGCTCTAGGCTGAATCCAAGCCGGGCTAACCTAGATCCGTCCGATTTTGGGCGGGATGTCGTGGATCTTCGCTAGGTGTCCAAGCCGCGGCTAATCCCCTCTATCTGCACACACACACACACACACACACACACACACACATATATATATATATATATGTATATATATATATATATATATATATATATATTAGTTTAGGTTTTTGCCTTTTCTGTCGAATTAATTTTAAAGAGAGAGAGAGAGAGAGAGAGAGAGAGAGAGAAGGGGTTGGGGGATTGTCATATAGGGTTCTTTGATCTTCCAGAAGCCATTGTGGATAGCTCCAGACTCCAAACGCATCCCAATTTCTTGCGTTAGAACCGTATTAAGGGTAGTTTTCTGAATATGTAATTTTTTTACGAAATTCAGAGTATTAAATTTTGGAAAATTTATAGAACATAGCATGTACAAAAATAGATGTGTCTCGGTCTTTTTGCAATTTTAGGAGAACCAGGGATCCGAATCATGAACCGTTTAAAGTTTAAAAAAGATAACATCAAGACAGTTAATATATGTTTTTTCCAGAATTTAATTTAAATTATTTCTATACCATTTATTCTGTAGAACTTCTAGGTTAGCAATCAACCACCGTTGCACAATACGATTTTGTATGTGCAATAGTTTCCAAACGAATTCAAATCCGGATGAGCCATAAATTCTAGGATATTTATGATGCTGAAATATATAGTAAACCATGAGTGAAAGTTGAGTTTGTATCGGTTGACTTTTTGATCAACAGATCGTCTAGATTTGCGTGCCATGAGTCTCGAGTTGATAAAATCGGGTTCTTTGGATAAAATTTAGGAATTTACCTAAAAAATAGAATAATAAGATTGAAATAAGATTTTAGAGAAATTATTTAAGAATTAAATAAATTAAAGTAAATTATCTCTTGACATGGTAATACATAATACGTAGGATTTGGACTCTGAATTGGGACATGATCCAACCACAGCTAAGGACCACAGGCGAGTACATTTTCGTGATTAATTTTAGTGCTTAATAGTCTCTATAATGGATTCTTAGTATTGATTATTTGATTCTTGACACTTGTTATATGGATTAGTATGATGAATTCTTGTTATGAGATACGTTACTGTTCTGTATTATTTTTATTTCTTCGTGACTGGTTCAGAATCCATGTTGTACTCATGGGGAGGAAAAATACTTAGTGGACATGTGAACTATCCTTTCCATCCTATGGTCTTACTAGAATATAGTATCCATGCATGACACATGTGGTTTGCTAGATTTTACCATCGTTCACATGTCAACAAGGTATTTCAAATCACGTAGAGTAGTTTGTTCTTATCTGTTCTTCCATATATTGCAGTTATTTCCTATATTGCTTGGAGATATTGTACTACATCTTTGCCATGACAGAACTTTCATATTTAGTTATTCTGGTTGCATTATTGTGATTTTAGTTTTGTTGCTATCATATATTCTTTACTATTTATTGTCTTATAGCTTCTACCATGTGTTGAAACTATTTTCATAGTGATGTACTCGTTCCTTTCCTGACTAGATAACCATATTTTAGGTGACTACGATGAGGATGCGATCCCTAATTTCATGACCCGCACCCGGATATTCGGGCACGAGTACGTGGGTACGTCCACCCTACGCCGAAAAATCTGCGGTAGAACGTTGTCTGGGTCATTTTTAACTATCTAATATCTCAACAGTATAATATGGTACCTGTCAATCATCTCAACTCCAAACGGAGGAGCAATATGGTATCTCACAAATATAACTATACTCAATCACAAAGCAAACTAAGGAAGATAAAGCACGAATGGAATAGCGAAGGAAAGTACAAGATACAATCCACAAGTCTGAAATAATATGCAAACTATAAATCTCAACAAATAGTCTAATACAAGTCCAACACAATATAACTAAACCTCCTCGAACTCTGTAACTAAGTCCTCCTGGTCTATAGGAGTATCCTTTAAAGGTACGCTGCCCTGCGGCCCGTAGAATATAGGACTCTGCTCTATAAGCCAATCATCTAGAAAATATATTTCAAGTCAGGATTGGAGTGAAGTACATACCTTTGAAAGCAGTTTCAATAACATAATCGAGCATATAAAACAGATAATAGAAATAAAATACAAGATCACTAAATATATGAATGAATGAACAAGTGAATACAGGTAATGTACGATAATATAGAATAACAATATGAATATCTACAATATGAGAAAATAAGCTAAAATCTAACTATGTGCCTCGAAATACAAGTTTATTATATGATCGGTTTAGGTTGAACATGATTAATAAGGTAAGATGATTATAAGTGTAGTATGTAATCGGTATATACACGATGAACAATGGGGCTTTGATCACATAATCAACTTCTACTCTCCCATCCCCAACTAATACCAATGGATCCAATCACGATACGCTACGAACACGAATATAACTACTAAACACGAGCAGTGGGTGTACACGAATATAATCACACTGAACCTGAGCAGTGTGTGTACATGAATAAGCATACTGAACACGAGCAGTGTGTGACATGAAATATAAATCAATACCCAATGTACACGATGAAATACATGTACATGAGTACTCGCTAAATACGGTAGGGGATAATATCTCTTGACGGGATCCATGAAGTACAAGTCTGTGAAATCACTGTATCAGAATCAAGTATATAATTCTAGAACATGAATATATATACACTATTATGAATTAAAAACTAACAGAAAAATATACTCGCCTGAAGTCCTGAGCAAGGTATCTTTCGATGCCCAAACTGGTATCACACAGACCTATATATGGTATGTTACATCAATACAAGGTTCTGGAATAAAAATAAGTTAAACTGATGCAATTCTAGGTCATAAAGTCATTTCTAAGTCAAACCGACTATTTCTAGGTTGTAAGAGTCCAACTATAGGATACTAGGTCAATATACTATAGAATTAAGCTACACTAGCTAATCTAAGATACTATGAGACACACAAAATACCGTATCCCAGGAAACGCAAGTATTAATATATTAAAATTAGTAATTTATATATATATACAAGTCAATATTTATAGTATCTTAACTAATTAATGAAATTATGATACCTTGGCCTTGTACCAATGCGTATCACACTACCTACATACCAATCTCGATACTCAAACCCAATACCTTGAGTGTCGACCCATTGCCTTGACATTACCTTGGTATCCCAAGGTAATTCAAAACCCCATGAATATAGCTAATACCCCATATACTAACTATATCAATGTAACTAAACTATATGCTAAACTAATAGTTAAACATTGAACACTAACTCATCTAACTAAACCACTAGCTAAACACTAAGAACTAACTAACTACTAAAATATATTATATATCAATACAATACCTATTAACTACTAACATATGATACATATCTACAAACATATGATACATATCTACAAACATATGATACATATCTACATACTAAGATATAGTTAATATTCTAACTAGTACACCTATCAAGTATATAACTAATTAACTATTTAGCTAACTAACCTAACATTAGATCAACTAAATACTAACTCACCTAAACTCACTAACCATTACCTTGCTGAGCCTGAGACTGTGTTTGTTGTATGTTGAATGCTACTAATACTGATACCTGTCTGATACTGTACTCATACCTTGTATTGCTGCCACTGTGCAATATCCCCTTGTTGTCACTAAACTGTAGTGGCTCACTCTTACTGAACCTGTTGCTTCTTCCTGCTGATTTGATGCCCAAGACTGCAATGCTCGAGCCCCTTGTAGTAAAAAACTTCCATTGCTTCTCTCCTTGCTGAATCGATGCAGTTGGCTTCATCAGATTGTTGTACAGTTGGCCCAAGCTTTCTACTTTGTTGTTGGATGCAAGAGCACCGAGTTGCTGCTGCAAGGTGTCTCCTTGTTGCTGATAACTGCACACATTGCCATGCTTCTTGTTGAAACTGTGCTGCAGCTCTCCCCCTTGCTGCCTTGTTGCTGATACTACCATGCCTGCACTGTGCTATGCAACTAACTGGGACTACCTGCTGCTGCTGCACGAGCTCCTTGCGGTGCAACTGCTATGCAGTTTACTGGGCAGGAGTTACACGATGCTACTGCTCTGCACTGGGGTTAATGTAGTATGCTTGTGCACATTGAAGTTGCTGCTATGTATTGAGGTTGCATCTCCCTGCTGAAGACTGCCCGAGCTGAACTAAAACTGCACCTATCTGAAGCTCCCTGCTGAAAAGTACTGTGCACTAGCTGCACAGTGGTGGTTCCCTGCTTATGGATGCACGAGTTGCACTTCCTCATACACACACACACACACACACACACTCATAAACACACAACACACACACATAACATACCACACACCTATGCAAAACATAGTGTGTGATAGTGTCTATGTATTTTAAGAAAGAAGTGACAAGATTTTTCTCTTTACCTTCAGAAGTGGCAGCCGAATGGTCGACCATCAGAGGCAGAGGATTGACAAAGCGCTCGACCAGACTCCTTGTGTCCAATTTTTTCAAAGGCATCTTGTGAAGGAGAAATATTTCTCTCTTTCTTCCTTGGCTCTATTTATAGGCAAAGGTGGCCACTAAATATCCCCGAGTAGTTGGGCACCAAGACATCAAAATGAATCTCACATTCAATGAATGAACCTACACCTAGGGAAAAGGAAGAGCAAGTCAAATAGGTATTTTAAAAACCCTGTGACATACGCTGTGATGCTGCCAACTCAGGGCTTAAGGGAAGACAACTCGACAGAAGAAGAAGACAGGTCATACGGCCGATGGTTCGGCTCTCGCATGACTTAGCTACTTGATATCTCCTGCGCCAACAAAGTTGATGCGCCAAATATCTCTGAAGTAGCCCATGCGCCTTCACCATCCATGCTTCTGTTCAAAGTATTTTAAACTTCATTAAGTTCAAAAACTTGGAAGGGAGTCATGTAGAAGCATGGAAAAATTTATACCATACGCCAAATGCAGCGACAAGCCATGCGTAATCATGTGCTGAGGGCAGCCAAAGCCATGTGCTAAAGGCACTTATGAGCCAAATGCAATCAAAGGCCATGCACTAAGGACAGCAAAAATCCATATGCTAAAGTCATACATGCTCCAAATACAGACATGCTCCATCACTAACAGACTACTTCAAGGAGCATACAACAGCACAATAAAGGTTCCATGCGACAATACTCCCAATACTCCCATGTGGCAGTGTTCTAATGCGGCAGTATTCCTCATGCGCTGATTTTATTATGTGGTAGTATTCGCCTAAAACCTCCATGCAATCAAATATTTCTATTATTAATAGCCAATATCCTCGAACAATCAGCCCATGATACGTGTTGCACGAATTATGGGAATTAGCAACCCCTGATCTCAACTTGCCATATGGCAGCCACAGCGCAGCATGCGCTTATAAATCTACAACCGCCATTCTTGGAAGATGATATGTGGCAGCATAAAATCTGTGCGCATCCATCCGTACGCATGATCATTTGAAGACTATAAATAGTGGTCGTCTCCCACAAAAAAAGGAAGGCCAAAGAAGAGAGATAAAGACAGAAGGAGGAAGGGACATCCATTAAGTCGCATACTCAAGTTCCCGTGGGCCTCACCATTCTCTTTCGTCGGACCGTCAACGGGGTAACTAAGTCGACCGCAGACTTGATCTCCACCGTCATACTTTTTCAGATTTATTTGTACTCAAAATCTATGCAATAGAGATTCTTTTGTACTTTTTGTTCTATTCTAATTAATAGAAAAGTTCGTTCAACTTTTTTCATATTTTTGTGATAACGACAGTCACCACCTAGTGCAGCCATGATTCTCAATAGATATTCCATGTTATAGTCAATGGAAGAGCTAGCATCAATCAGGGTTTCCTCATCTACCGGGTTGTCCTAATCTTCAAACTCCTTTATAGCAGGCATTACAGGCGTGGGCTCCTCAGGAGAAAAGGTTTTGACTTCGACATCTTGGTCAGGTGGAGGGGAAACCTTGCCCGACATCTTCTTTGACCGCCTCACTTTTATCCCGGGCCCCTGTGCGATGAAAGAAAAGTCATTAGAAGAAGCTTTTTGAAGGGAATCTTCAATCATAGGATACAATGTGGTTACCGATGTGGTCGGTACCACGGTCTTCTTTTCCTCCCCTTCCTTGGGCTTAAGGACGGGTTTCACTATTTCCCCTTTCTTGGTGACAACAACCTTCTTTACCCTTTTCAAGGGTGGTGGACTCATCCTTATCGAAGATTTTTGCTTGGAAGAAATGATAGTCGACTCGGTAGGCGTGACTTCTTCTTGCGAGGCCGTTGGGCGCTCAACCGCCAGTTCCTCCTCGGCTCTAGGGGGAGGTATAATTGAGCTTTCATGATGACTTCCTCCGACGGATCTAATTTTGTGCCTTCGATGAAGCTCAGTTCTCGGTTATAACCTGCAACCAGATTATTTATCGAGCAATAGAACTTGACTACATCATACAAAATATGGGTCTCATGCTTCTTCACGGGCACGGTAAAACATGCTCGAATACAACCGGCATTATAATATTTCCAAGCTCGGGCACCGTCAAGATGGCCACCTTTATGTCCAAGGCAGAAACTCGGATTGTCCAACAGCAGCTGGCTGTAGCCGAATTGACGAGCAAATCGGTTTGGCAAGTACGGCTCCAAAAAAACTTGATTCTTGTTCCAGTATACCAGATGGGAAGGCCGGATTGATAATAGACTGGTGAAAGCTCCTTCCGATAAGCTAGAGGAGTCTGCTCCGATATCCATCAAGTCTGTACCTTCTGTAAACCCGACGTAGGAGTGTGGTATCTTGAAGAAATCATATCCATTTATAAAACTCATTACCTTCTGACAGACCGAGACACCATTGTGAAGCCACTTCTTTCTACGATAGCGGCTAAAGGTATCTCCTTCCAGAGTACCTTCCTCCATACCAGGATTCATCAGGGATTGGTAATGTAGTATAAACCAACCCATCAGGTAGTGATAGGGAAGCTCCACCCGGGAGAAGTCGTTCTTTCCTTTGTACTCTAATACTTTCCAAAAAATTTGGGCAACCCCCGCTGGATGCTGCAGACCATCGCGGGAAGAAGGACAAGCTTGTGACCAAACACCAGTTTTACGGCAGGCAGGATAAGATTTTTGCTCACTCGTTCAAGTGACCCCGAACCTCCGAGGACCACGCAATTACGAAGCTAGATCATTAAATATCCATCTATCACCTCCTTCAGAGATAGCTTGAATAAGTCATGGCAGAAATAGGTATAAATTTCTGAATTTGGCTGGCTATAATTATCAACCTTTGGATTCTTCTCGCCAAGAGATATTATCAGAGCTATAATATCCTCTGAAGATAAAGCAGGACGAGTTGTAAAGTGAACCTTCTTCAATTATGATGTATGCTCCTTAAAAATATGGTCCCACTAGGCATTGGTATGAGGAGAAGCCCCCTTCATTTTGTTAAGTCTTTGACACATATAATGATGGAATAAAAGCTCTTTATACACTGCCATCATCTCTGTCTCTTTCGCCTCCAAGGCCCTGATGTCACACCCAAGTACCAGAATAAGGAGATTGACATGACCAGCTACCCCATACAAGGTACTATACGTCGTACGGCGATCACGGCTATATAAGACAAGGGGGTTCATGCTACAATCAAGTCTCCAATGGTGAAGAACTTCTATGTCTCAATCATTCAAACAAGAAACAGTAAGCATAGAGCATATATGATAAAGCAATAAGGCGTCACAAACACTTTTCCAAAATATTCTAGAGTTCAGCTGTGCAAAAATAAAGAGCTAGAAGAGTAACAAAAGTACATAATAGTGATCAGCTACAGTCTAATTTAACACAATTATGTAAGAAAAAATAATATCCAGACAAGCCGGCTAACAGATGCCGGTGGCTAAATGCTAAAAAGAAGTAAATGTGCAAGATGAGAAGGGAATAAGAAAACCCACTTGTTATCCCTTGCGACCATATTCCTGGTGCGCACTAGGAGTTGGAGGAAAGTACGCTGGATCCTTAGGTGTTGGCTCAAAACCTGGTCATGCAAAACCAGTAGGGTTAGACCCAAAATAGCAAGTACCACAAAGGAAGCACGAAATAGAGAAACAAAAACCCAAGGCAAACATATAATAGTACATAGGTTCAGTGTCATAACTTAGGTCCATGGCATATCCTAGCGCAAAGAACCAACCCTACAGCCAAATAAGGATAAGGGTTAAACCATCACACTATGACAGTCTAATTCTCTAGGCTACTAGCTAAATAATACAATCACAACCAAATACATTTCTTCCTAAATTGGCCAATCATTTGTACGGCTTGCTATTTTGTAGAGTTTGAGGTTATCTCAGAATAATTCATAATAAGTATTCTCAGATCACGTCAGTGTCGAACATGAGCTAATCGAACCAATAAAATAAAACAGGCACTTGCAGGATGCACTAGTCCCTCGTAGGGCCACTGCGCTAAAAATACGGTATTAGCGGCTATATTAAAATAGTGTCTCGGCATAATAATAAGTCAGATACTGCACTCTACTAAGGCAGATGATATACAGTATCTGTGGTGGCCAGCCCACAGCCCACTTAGAATGAATCTCTGTGGGAAGGTTCATTGGCATGATCTCGGAATACCGTTCCCTCAAATATTACTACCACTTTTAATTACCTAATTAGCCCTATGTTGTGTTTGAAATCTTAAGGCGTCGTCACATAAGAATTTTTCTTAAGATATCGTATAAAGTACGAGCACGCTAGATACGAATCCATGGAAGTCAAATCTGGATACACCCGAGCGTGTATGCAACATTCATACAATCAATAACCTAGCCACGCTTTGGTAGTTTAACTCACTTATTATGTCCGTACTGGGGAAAAAATGTACACATATATAATATCACGTATTCAGAAATTTGGAGGCATTTTCGATGCACAACCCAATTATAATCTCTTAACACGTGACAGGATGTGTCGTACCTCGGCACACATTAAAACATGAATAATAATCAGGAAATAGGGGTATCATCACGGATATAGTATTCAAGTCCAATTACCAATATACATTAGGTCACATGAATCAAGAAGATATTTCAGTCAAAACAAGCAAGGCTGCATGGGTCTCTAAACGGCATAAAATCAAGCTGCATAAAGTCATGTCGCATGAAGAGTCAGGCTGCATGGACCACTTGGCCGCATGCCCAGGTTTAAGTTTACTCCTTTGGACAAGTGTTGAAGTGATAGTCAAATAAATAAAGTGTTAGTGATATGACATAAAGTGACTGATGTGACTGAGGTGACAAGCCATAAAGTGTGTCAGGAAAAAAAGACAAAACTATAGAAATAAGTGCCAACGGTTCAGAGCCATGCATCTAAGAAATAGTGGATGCATGCTCTCCAAGCCGCATGAGTGTCAGTGCCGCATGGAGTTCTCTAGGGCTTAGCAAAAAATTTATTCGTTCAGCGAGTAAAATAATAAGGTGTTCAAGGACACTGTGCAAATCAGCAGTCATGCATCCAACAAGATGGACACAGGCTGTCGGTATACATCAAGAGTTTAGGCCGCATAACTCTCTCGGGCTACATGGCACTCTCGACCGCATAGCTCGCTGGCCGTATGAAGACTTCGTCTTCTCCAACAGCAGGTTCAGCCATGGCAAAAAAGCTCCAAAAACTGAAATCTTGTTTTATTCATAAAAATCTTATTTTAAGTCTAAATCGGGTGAACCAAAAGCCAAAATGCTCTAAATTAAAAGTTCTATCATATAACAAAAACTAGTTTTTCAAAGACACAAGTTTAATAAATCAAAATAAAAAACTCATAAAATTCATAAAATTCATAAAATCCTAAGTTAGAAATATAGATCTATACTAATCCATCCATCAAAACAGAAAACTTCAATAACTAAAAGTGCTTAGAAACACATAATAAACATACTGGAATAATAATATGGAGGGTTTCTCTATTTCTTATGCAAGGTGTACTTGCCTATAGAAATGGGAAGAGAAAGCTAAAGAAGGAGGAAGTAATAAAGAAGTGAGGAGAGAGAGAGAAAATATTGGGTTATATATAGTAGGGTTTGAGGGTTTAACAAAAGGCTCTCATGAGTTGAACCAACCCACAAAATAAATCATGAACATGGTTAGACCAAAGAATGGGTATAGTCTCCATGCACATGTAACCATGCTAAAATAAAATATATTCCAAATACGTATATTGGGAACAGGGAGTGACATCTCTATCCACCTTAGAAAAATTATGTCCTCGGAATTCGAATTCAAGCAATAGCTAGAGAAATTAGGACAAGCACGATAAAAATCTACTAGCAACTACACATGCAAGCAATATCATCACAACATAAAGGTGATCACTTGATCACAGAATTCGAGATATGAAGGCATAAGGTAGAATATACCTTCCGAATCAAATAGGTACGGGTACCAGGATCGAATATCGTTCTCGTGCTTCCACGTTGATTCTCCAAGAGTGTGATGTCCCCAAGCAACTCGGACAAGAGAATTAGTTTGGTTCTTGAGCACCTTCTCCCTTCGGTCCAATATGGATATGGGTTGCTCCTCGTAAGATAAGTCATTACCAACGACTAATTCAGAGTGAGCGAGGGTATGACTCAGATCCGAAATATACCTACCCAACTATGATACATCAAATACATCGTGTATCTCATGTAATAAAGGCGAAAGGGCAAGACAGTAAGCAACATCGCCTACCCGCTCAAGAATATCAAACGAACCTACGTACCTCGGACTAAGCTTTCCGTAAACCCCGAATCTAATGACTCCACGGGTGGAAGAAATTCTCAAAAACACGTGGTCGCCGATACGAAACTCTAAAGGTCTACGATGTTGATTTGCCCAATGTCGATACCTATCTTGTGCAACCGGAAGTCGCTCTCTGATCTGCTTGACAACCTCTACTGTCTGCATGATCATTTCAGAGCTTAACATCTTTCTCTCACCAATGTCGTTCCAAGCCAACGGTGATCTACACTTCCTACCGTATAGTGCTTTAAAAGTTGCCATCTGAATACTGGCCTGATAACTGTTATTGTACGAGAATTCCACCAAGTGAAGGTGATTCTCCCAAGATCCACCAAGATCTAAGATACAGGCTCATAGCATATCTTCCAAGGTCTAGATGGTTCTCTCTGATTGTCCATCTGTTTGGGGGTGGTAAGTTGTGCTGAATCTTAACTTGGTGGCCAAACTCTGATGCAAACATTTTTTAAAATATGAAGTGAGTCGAGTGTCTCGATCTGACACGATACTTACTGGGACACTATGTTGTCTCACTATCTATCGCATATATATTTTAGCCAATTGTTCTGTAGATTGTCCTATTCAAAAAGGAAGAAAGTGAGCTACTTTTGTGAGATGATCTACTATCACCCAAACTGTATCTCGACCAGTTGGTGATCGAGGTAAACCAGTCATAAAGTCCATCGTGATGTGTTCCCACTTCTACTCTAGAATAGGAAGTGACTGCAATAATTCTGTCAGTCTCTGTTTTTCTGTATTCACTTATTGACATATCAGACATCGCGATATGAAGCGTGCTATTTTCCTTTTTATTTTGTTCTACCAAAAGTATTGCTTGGTATCTTGGTATATCTTTGTACCTCCCGAATGAATGAAATACTGGGAACTATGTGCTTCAGTCATAACTTTTTGTCGAATATCCCCGTTTGGTACGCATAGACGATTCCAAATCTTAGCGTTCCATCTGCATGTATTGTCAACTCCTTCCGAAGACCTGACTCACATTCTTCTCATAGCTTTTGAATCTTTGGGTCCTCTGTCTGAGCTAGCTTGATTCTATCTACCAAAGTTGACTGAATCTGTAGGATAGACTGAACTCCTGTACTCTGTGGAAGTAATATCTCGATACCCATCTCTCTTAAGTCTTCTGAATGTGCTTCTGAGTAGTCAACATAAATTTTCCACCTCTTCTGCTAAGTGCATCAGCTACTATATTAGCCTTACCTGAATGGTACTGAAGTTCTACATCATAGTCTTTCAACAACTCTAGCCACCTTCTCTGTCTCATGTTCAGGTCCTTTTGTGTGAATATATACTTCAAACTCTTATGATCTATGAATATTTCTACTCGATCATCCTCCATAGCTTAAGTACAAATACTACTGCTGCTAACTCCAAATTATGAGTTGGATAGTTCTTCTCGTGTTCTCTGAGCTGCCAAGAAGCATATACTATCACTCTCCATTGCTTCATCAAAATACATCCAAGTCCTTTTCCATATGCATTACAGTATATTGTGAATCCTCAGGAGCCTGCTGGAAGAGTAAGGATTGGTGTAGAGATTAACTTCTTCTTCAACTCTTCAAAGGCTATCTGACATTCCACTGACCACACAAATTTAAGTTCCTTGCGCGTCAATCGAGTTAATGGTGCCGAGATTTTAGTAAAAGCTGACACAAATCTTCTGTAGTATCCGGCCAAGCCTAGAAAACTATGTACTTTTGCTACTGTCTTTGGAACTGGCCAGTTCTCTACTGCCTCTACCTTCTTGGGATCAACTGACACTCCTGCTCGAGAAATAATGTGTCCAAGAAAGTATATAAGATCCAGCCAGAACTTACACTTACTAAGCTTCCCAAATATGTGCTCCCTCAAAGTTTGTAAAACTATCATGAGATGTTCTTCATGCTCCTCCTCATTTCGAGAATAAATTCGGATGTCATCGATGAATACTACCACAAATTGGTCTAAGTAAGGCATGAAAATACGGTTCATCAAGTCCCTTAATATTGTTAGAGCATTAGTCAGTCTGAATGGCATAACTACGAATTTGTAATATCCATATCGTGACCTAAATGATGTCTTTGGTATATTCTGCTCCCAGACTCGCACCTGATGATATCCTGATCATAAATCTATCTTGGAGAAGACTCTTGCTCCACTTAATTGGTCAAATAAATCATCAATCCTTAGTAATGGGTACTTGTTCTTCACGGTCACTATATTAAGCCACCTGTAATCTATACACAACCGTGTTGATCCATCATTCTTCTTTACCAATACCGCTGGGGCTACCCACGGTGATGCACTGGTCTGAATAAACTTCTTCTCCTTTAGTTCTTCATGTGTCGATATAACTGATCAAACTATGATGGTGACATAGGGTACACCTTCTGATATACTAGTTCTACTCCTGGCATCAACTCTATACAGAATACTACTGCTCTAACTGGGGGTAATCCGGGAGGATCATTGGTAAAAACATCCATGATCTCTTTAACTATCTTGGACAGCGGATTTGCTTCCCTTGTTGATTTTGCGACTCCTCTCTTATGTTGGTAGCTTGCTATTCTTCTAAGGACAAACTCTTCTAGACCAAGAATTCTAAACAACACTCTAACCTCATGATAGTTTATCGTTGCATGACTGTCTCTTAACCAGTCAATGCCTAAGATAATGTCAAAGTTATCCATAGGAAACTCGATCAACTTTGTAGGTAATAAATGTCCACATAGTATGACTAGACATGCTAGGCACACTCTACTAACTTCTACGATCATATTGCCAGTGAGTATATTCAGCCTCACTGGCAATGCCTCAAACTTTAATCCAATACGTGTCGTATATTGTGTAGATATAAATGAGTGCGAAGCTCCAGAATCAAATAAAGCAATGGCAGAAAAGGTTGTAACAAAAATATTACCTGCCACTACGTCGCCCGACGTCATTGCTTCCTCCAAAGACAAGGTGAGTGCCTGCCCTTGGTCTTGTTAAGCTCCATGTTGCTGTCTTCCTTGCTGCCGAGGTTGCGGTACCTGCTAATTCTGTTGTTTTTTCCTATAAAGATGGGCCTGCATCGACAATGGACACTGAGCCAAAGGTCATGCTTCTACTGTTGGTTCTCCTTACTGTACTTTCCTTGGAGCTGGCAATATAGGAAACTGTTATACTGGCCTTCCTGGCCTTTGTATCAATGGGCACATGACAATCTTATGATCATGACTCCCACATCTCAAACATAACATGTTATCTGGTCAGCAAATATCTTGGGTATGACCTCATTTGCCACAGTAGGTATAACCTGTCGGCGCTTCTCGTCGTTGTTGTTGTTGCTTCTGCTGTAGCGGCCTCGGCTGCTGTTGCCGAGTTGGTACAGTCACTGTTGAAACTGTCGCCCTCCATGACGTTGAATCATGTATATGAATGCCAGGTGATAGTACTGAAGTTCGGGGTACTGGTCCTCCCACATTGTTCTATCCATAAGGCCTCTTCTGATCCACTCTTTTTGATGCCATTCTTTAAGAAGTAAGCTCAACCCTCTTGGCTACTATCAATACCGCCTCGAATGTATGGTAGTCATGCACCTCTACCATGTGCAAGATCTCCAAGTGAAGTCCCTATTGGAACCTCATTGCTCTCTCCAACTCCGTTGCCACCATTGCTCTCTCTCTCTCTCTCTCTCTCTATATATATATATATATATATATATATATATATATATATATATATATATATATATATATATATATAAACTAGGTAAGGATTTCAAGGGATTTATAGAAGAACACATATACATTAGGTTTAAAAGAGGCCCCATATGCAAAGTTTAATGAATACCTACATTCTTACCCAGCTACAAGGAAAGTTTTTAATGGGCACATACCAGGGAGATGATATATATATATATATATATATATATATATATATATATATATATATATATATATATATATATATATATATATATATATATATATATAAGGATTTCATGGGATTTATATAAGAACACATATACGTTAGGTTTTAAAAAGGATCCATATGCAAAGTTTAATGAATACCTACATTCTTACTGCAGCTAGAAGGAAAGATTTTAATGGGCACATACAAAGATGAACATTTGGTTTCAAGTGAAACATACACTCTTTTAGAGAGGTTTGCACATTTGCTCTTATTACCATAGCTCAAAGGATATATATATATATATATATATATATATATATATATATATATATATATATATATATATATATATATATATATATCAATTAGGTAAGGATTTCAAGGGATATATAGAAGAACGCCTAAAGTTAGGCTTTAAAGAGCACCCTTATGCAAAGTTTAATGAATAACTACATTCTTACCGCATCTATAAGGAAAGTTTTTAATGGGCACATACGAGGGAGTTGAACATTTGGTGTCAAGTGAAACATACACTCTTTTAGCGAGGATTGAACATTACCTTTGATTACCATATCTCAAAGGAGATTACTACGTTTACAATTATCCCTATGCCATTTTTCGAACATATGTTTTTTATGAGTTCATCTATACTTAGCTACATATTTAGATGGATGGCCATTAACACTAAGCATGCTTAAGGAATAACAAGAACTCAAAAGAGTATTAACCGAGCATCGATGAAATAATGATAGGAAGTCGTTAGATGCTCCATCGAGCGAGGGGCAGACTGAACAGAGACTGGAACCGCAAGAGTCGTCGGCCCAAAATACTATTATGCGTGAATGGAAACAGCTCGTAGTAGATACCGATGAGAGGGGTGAGTTATCACTGATGATGCGAATGATGGAGCAGGGCGTGCCAGGAGTTTGACCTCTGGTCGGCTGACTGCACTAATAGGGTGGTTAGGGAGGACAACTTCCAACTGTCACTGCTCCTTTCTTTTGGAGGGAACCACAACTCAAGAAGAGAAAAGAAGTATATGACTGGGTTTAAAATGGGAAGGAGAACCCAAGGTTGTGTTCTAAAATGGTTTGGACAATATGCCTAAGGAAAAAAAAAGGAAAGAAAAAGAAAAATGAATTCTCAAAGATGGGCTTTGGATCCACTTGTTAGGTAGAGAGCCCATGGAAAGAGAGAAAAAGAAAGGAAAAAGCTTATTTTCTATTAGCTTAAGGTCCAACATGAAGAAAATGAATTCTACTTAGCTCAGCTGATTATTTCAGTTGGCACATATCACTTCCCAGTTCTGCTGAACCAAATTTCGTCACTGGACATAATGTCGTACAAGCATAAATTGCACTTATACAAGGCAAGCACAAAAATGGCCGATTGAACATCTAAGGTACAGGGTCATCACAACGGAGATACTAAGCAGAAAAATTAAACTGACAGAAAATATACAAATAATGATTTTTTTATTGATAATGCAGTAAAATTATAACGACTCGAAGCCAAGAACAACTTGATTACAAATCTCTCTCTCTCTCTCTCTCAATACAATGGATCATGCCACAAGGCTTACAACACAAGAACTGTACAATGGACGATGTTTCATAAATTATGTATGTTATAAACAATGAAAGCAACGTCTCCTGCCGCAACGCTTTATATCGCCAACCAAGCGCATAGCATCAATCGAGTCTCAACGCCTTAGTACCCCTCAAGCGAACTCCGCACATGCGAGGATTTAGTAGGGGATCAGTACATAAAAATATACTGGTGAGTGGCCTCTCGCCCACTCAATATAACAAACACATTTATTATGTGAGTGCAAGCAAACTTAGGATCAGTTACATGTCATAGAAGAAATAAAAGCATACTTGTGTCACAGACATAAAGTGTCATGCAACAGAGTAATAAAGTTGATCTTACCAATACTTTCCACTCGTCATTCCCTACCAGATACAACAATGATATCAATATGTAATGCAACAAAAAAAATTATACTCAAAGTGTCACGAGTATCTCTACACAAGACAATCATTAGGCTTATAAAATATAAGTAGTGTGTAGTGCACTCGTCTCTGTAAACAATCTGATAGATCTGCAAGCAGATTGACGTTAATATGCACTTCAACTCTATATGTAGGTCACTAGCACTATTAGCCATCTTGGACTATAGCTCGGTTCGACGGCGATCCTTTCAGTGCAAGGTAGAGATCCCAACTGAAAGTTCCTAAATCATCAATATTAGTATTTCAGCTAGCTCTTTTACCCGTGCCAGTACGTCAACAACGTTCCTCTTAGGACGAATCGTTTCCAGCGCCCTAGCAACCATTCGAGGAACATATAAACCATGTGCACATGTTGTCCATGACCATACTAATGAGTGAACATCTAGACTTTTTGTATGGTAAACATTGATATATACTACACCATCTCTCTTACCATAATACCATACACAATTTCTAGTCCAGGGATACTGCGTTGACTACCTAATGGTCCCAAACCTTTTTATCTGTCTACTCTGAAACCCAATGTGATAGTCTTTCTATCTAGGCGATAGAACAATATTCTATATGATAACTCAAAAATAGTGACATACTCCAAGTGATAAGGTACTACAAAGGACCATAGTCTACAACTGTACAATAATTTAATAACACAAGTGATATGATAAGAACATATCTAAATTACCAAGTATATAGCAGTAGTTTAAAGTTTTATATTCTAAAGCAGTATTACAAAAGGCTATCTTATGCAACAAATTAATATTCCATGTTCTATACAATATGATACAAAATGAGATTACTCTCTTATCTATGTTGGTTATCATCTTTTATTAGCATGCATCAACTTATAGCGTAACGAATTAAACATGCGGCATCCATTTATTGAGTGTGAAGTTAAAGCAAAGAAAGCTTCATCGAAACCACTCACCTGAAGACACCTATCTGCATCGCCGAGCAAAACTTTGAATAATCCTTCGAATGAGCCCAAGTCCAAACGTCACTTCGCCAACGAACTATCTCAAGGCACCAAGTGGACTGGGACATTACATAATACACCACTCAGAAAAAGATGCATCCTCGAAACTTTCAAGGACAAACTCTTCCAACTAAATCACTTGACCAATGAAGAAACTTCTACTCAAACTCTGATGCTGACTCCATGACAGAACATTTAAGCTAAATACCTAAGCAATAATGAAAAATCTTCTAAATCTGATCAACACTGAGGAAATCCATCATGCACACAACCAATATATCTCTGCAGGAACTCTCTTTAAACTCATAGTTGCACAAATAACACACCCTGAACAGCTGAACATTAACACACTCCATGAAGCATCTCCTCTATATTCAACTTGAATATGCCTTGCATAACATCAAAGATCATTCAAACATAAATTCCCATTCAATCCTCAATCAATGCAAGGTCCTCATGCCTTATCCAAATCGATAAAGTATCTTATTCCACCAAACTCAATCCAACTATATCCAAACTTAACCAACAACTCTCTGCCTCCATCAACGTTGTGCTTCGCGCAGAACCATACTACATAACTCTCTGGGCAGCTAGCACTCACAATATCAAGGAACAAACTTAAAACTAGGGCAAACCCACCCAAGCACTATACCTCAATCTAATCCAAATCAAGAAATATAGCCAAGCCAATCAATCGATATCTCCCAATCAAAACCAAGTCCTCAACCAATCTAAACAATTTTCAAAACATAAAGTTCAAATACCAACAATCATCCAAACCTGACTGCATTAAGGTCCAAATCCAATCATATATCAATACTCAACTCTCGCCATGAAATTTTACTATCTTTCAAAGTTACCATTGGATCGATCCACATTCCATCTTTCGATAACTCCCCAAATCTATGAAACAACCAACCAAGATCAAAATATCTTACTATACATATTTCGATTGCACTATTCTAAACATAATCTCAATCTTGATAATATGATCCAATTGGACTTTGAATGGATGTATACTACAAAAAGTGACCATTTAGGATAACTGAAATCAATGTTAAAAAGCATCTAAACTGTCTCAAATACTATTTAGGACGAATTTTGGAACAAATTGAAACGGTGCTATTAGAGTGGCGTGGCAAATAAATTTGGGACGAAAAATACCGTCCTAATTAGGGTTTAGAGATGGTTAAACTAACCGTCACAAAAGCTTATGATTTTTTTATATTTTTTTGACGGATTATTAAACTGTCCCAAAAGATATGTATTGTGACAAATTAAAACCGTCCTTAATAATTGTTGCGCCAATTTGTTAGATTTTTTTACAGCTATACATTTGTCCCAAAAAACTAAACCATTGTCCTAATTATAATGAAATTGTTGTTCTCTTTTCCATCTATAAGACATACAAATAAAATTCATATAAAACAAATAATCTTAATACAAAAAATATTAATATGATTTCAGCATAATTGTAAAGTTTGAATAGACAGTTTGAAATATCAACATGCTTTCAACATAATTATTAAGAAAGTATTCAAAATCCATATAAACACAACATATCGTCCAAACACACTTAGAATCAGAGCTGAATTTTGCTAAATATCTGAAACAATCCATCCAGATTCTGGTGATTCGGCTACTTCAGGTACTGAGGACGTAAGGCTAGACATGTTGGATCCAGGCCAGAGCATTTACGGGGTTCATTACTGCTGCAACATGCTCGTTGCCTATTCTGACTATGAATTCGATATTTGGCATGTCGTTGATGAAGGCCGAGAGGACATTCGGTCTGTATCGTAGAGAATTACTAGCTGACGCTGAGGGATCAGAGGAGGTTGGTGCCTCGGGTCGGACAGGGAAGATTGTTTGCAATTTACCCATAGCCGATTCCAACGGAGACCCAAGCTCTGGAGGACATTAACCTGTAATCATATACAAGTCTAATATAACATATGCATTTCAATATTACGATGTTAATTTGTTCATAGTAGAATCTATACAATCATAATCACAATCACAGCATGATCATTCTGCTCTTGCAAGATAAAAGAAGAGTTTACAATATGTAATTCAATATTACGATGTTAATTTGCTCAGTCTGACTGACGACTTTCCATTGCTTCTCAACATCTTTCCTCCATTTAGACCGACCATTTCCCATGCTTTTCAATGTCTTTCTTCCATTTTGGCTGGCCAATTGAGAATGTGTAGTTTGGGGATTCCAACAATATATTTAATTGATACAAATTATGACCCAGATATCGCAGATATTTTGATTGGCTGATCTGGGCTACTTTCCTCACTTCCAGTGTGCCTATGATGTGCGCCAGGCAGGGTTTATTGTCTTCATCATTCTTTTCTCAGTTTGTGACCCGGGATTCTATTTTATCGTTAAAGAACTAAGTTTCCTGATTCATGGATTAAAATATCTATTTTTATTTCCAGTTGATCAAATAGAGAACTGTAGAGTAGCAAACCTCATATAACTGAAATTACGACTGAAGAAAGTCATATGCTAGTTACAATAGTTCCAGTAGTCAAATGGTATGTATAGTCACTAGAACTTTGTAAAGTTTCAGAAAACAATGAGAAAGTGGAAATAATTAAAAACCATAAATAAATTTGCACTGATAGGAATCAAATAAATCAAATTAGCTTTAAAATGAAGGCGTATAATTGGGATATGTATTCCAAATATATACCAAATCCAGATTCTGAAATTGTGTCACAGATCCACGTCATAGACATTGCACCAAGAACCAACAGAAAGCTGGTCATAATTACATGCTTCAATCTGGAACAAGCAAAACAGCTCATTAATGATGGATAGTAAAAATTCATAAAATGTAAACGCATATGTTGTTCATAGAAAAATCAGCAACTTGATTCATTTGTTCACAAAAAGAGTGCAAAAAAATGTACCTTCAGGATAAAGTTAGAATTGAACTTTTAGCACAGAGAAATTTAATTTGGGATTTGTTATCTTTGTCTTGCCTCCGCTAAATCTTGCCACTATTATACTTCTAAGGAAATCAACTTCTGGTGATGATACGTAGTTCACGACAAGTTTTCTTGATATAGAAAGCAAATGAGTTCTCATGCTCAAATTATGTAATTTGTAGAATACATCATTATGCATAGTAGGGACACCTGAAAATTAGTTAGAATTAGTAAGTCAGATATTGACCTACAAGTTTATTAGAGACCAATTCTATCGCCAAATCATGACTCAGGATCAAATATAACAACCATGCCAAATATGAAGATAATTCAAATGTTCAAAAAAAATACCATCATAATATTCTCTTCATACCAAAACAAAAGGAAAAACTAACAAATAATATGGATCAAGTTTCAGATACAATGAATGCATGTGCCAGAACATAAAAGTACCAGATAAGCTATTTTTCATCTTGTTGGAGTTTAAAAGGAACTAAAAGTACAGTTTTATGTAGAAGATTCCAGTATGCTCTGTGATGTTGTAGGAAGAAAATCCTAGAACAGGAAATCCCTTCTGTTACGAATTCGGAATGTAGTTAAGGATGGAGCTATTCATATCAAGAACTAAGATTCTCAGTTATTCTTTGATCTGTAAATTTCAGGCCGTGTACAAACGGAAGTTCCAGTTGGTTGAAAAAGAAAATGAGAAATAACATATGAAATATATTTCTCCTTGTTGGAGTTGGGATGAAAAAGAAAGTGGAAGTACAGGTTTTAGAATTGTATAACTTCAGTTTGGACTTATGATGCTATAGGCAAGAAGTACCACATCATTGTTGTTGTTGTTGTATCCATGAAAAAAAAAGTGGACAAGGGAGCAAACCATTTGGAGACTAAAAAGCTTATGAAGGTATCATAGTGTTAAAATCAAGATTCAAGAACTCGGTATCGGTATCGGTATCGGACAGTTTGTATGAGTAGCCGTATCGGCAGTATCGGCGGTATCGGATCGGAGTATCGGATATGTTGGTATCGGATGTATCGGCAATTTAAATAATTATTAATTAATTAGTAAAAAAAATAGAAAAAAATAATTTACATATTTATGCATTATTTAAGTGTTTTTCATTTTTTTTTTAATTAGAATTGAATAAAACAATAGTCATCCTTGTTGAATGGTTTACCTGCGATATATACGTTTTCTTCCTTTACATATTTTTAGTTACAATCTTACTATGTCATTATATTCGTACTAATTGAATCTTGTATTGTTCTGTAGGTTTCAATTTTTACGAATAAAGGCACATAGAGGGAGGCACAAGAGATTAGAAGCAAATAAGCAATGCAAATGGCAGGATGAGATAATGAGACAAGTGACAACACCCATAATTATAATTGTCGAGGAATCGAGATATTTTTTTAAATTTTTGTAAATAAATAAATATTTAATTGTATTCAGAAATTTAGTATAAGTGAGTAGTTATAAATTGTTACAATGTGATCTATGATACCAATTATTTTGTTTCATAATATATCGAAATAAAATTAGCAACAAGATTTACATGTTTAAATTTAAAAGTACGACAAAAAATCACTTGGCCAAAAAAATTCATTGGGACTCTGGCCTATCCCTTCATTTAAATTTCATGAATAACAGTCTTTTTACAATAAGTACGAACTACAATAAGGATACAAATACAAAAAAAATACAAATATATCACTAAAATTGTTCATAATTATCATGATCGTCCTGATATGGTTCTTGGTTATGAGGGTAGTAGTGACTGATATCTGTATTATGAAAAAAAATTTGTCATGAGGCCATCAAATGTTGAATGTTGTTCCACCTCTGGAGTGTTGTATGGATAATAACTTGTGCATGAACTATCATATGTATTGTTGTAATTGTCTGAAGGAGTAGGTACATCATGATGGCTAGATCCTCCAGCATATGTATCATCCATGCGGTGCTCTCTAGGTTGATAATCACTTGGCCAGTCTTCAGAGTATTCATGAGACTGATCTCCAAGACTTTCATGTTCATTAGTATTGTCAGCACCAGCAGCAAGTGTAGCTCCATTGCCTCCACTATCAGTAGTGTCGTCATTATCGCTGTCGACCTGTCGAGATTGTACATCTGGTGTTTTCTTTCTTTTTCCAGGCCTTCCAGCATTTTCGGCAATATCTTGTGGATCGACATCCAAGTTATCATCTAACCACTCATTTTCTCTGCCATCTAAGAGTGGTGTTTCCCTTTCTCTAGTCCAAGCTATGAGTGGATCTTCTTCATGAAATATCTCATCCAAATCAGTAATATTTTGTTCATCTTGTGATCTTTGCATATTTCGAACCCTCAATCTCATATTATAATGGACAAAAACTAATTTTTCTAGTCTTGTCATTAAAAGTCTATTGCGGGGACGAGTATGGATAAGAGAAAATGTTGTCCAATTCCTTTCACAGTTGGAAGAATACACTGTTTGACTTAGGATGCGCACAGCTAATCGAGTCAAATTTGGGACTTTCCTCCCTAGCATGTATGGACCACCACTCAGCTACAAAATAATAAAATTTATTAGCTTTGTAAGTATATAAATTTAATTAATAAATATTTTAAAGTATGAACTATTACTACCAGGAAGACATCTATTTACAGCACTTTGGAATTGATTTGAACTAAATACACCATTTCTCAATCTGAACTTTTCTGCCTGCAAAGTGATATTACAACAGTTATGGGTCTTATGACATTAAAATTAAATATTGTAAAGTTATAAAAAAATCCAATATCAAATAATATTTACCTCTTTGTTTATATTAAGGCGTGTTGTATTGTCATTTACCATTCTATTAACGACGCGGTGGAAACCATTCAGTACCTCGTTGTCATTTATAACATCATTAGAATATTGGTATTTGGGATTCAAGAAATAACCTGCAATATTGAATAAATAACTAGTTTTAAAATCCCTACAAACATTATAAAATAACATTTGAAGGGTATTCAATTTATAGTGTACTTACCAGCTGCATGTATATCTCGATGTAGTTGAGAATTCCATCTGGTATCAATCATTTCCCACCACTTCCTATATCCTTGACCAACATTCTTTTTTATCATTTCTTTAGCCCTGTCCATAGCCTCGTAAAGATGACCCATCTCAGCTTTATCATCGCTATCCACCATCCTTAAAACTTTTACTAGAGGTCGAAATATAGCAGTGACCCATGCAATATCCCTCCAGTAAGTTTGACTCTCGATTAAACTGACAACCACATCTGCCTTTTCTCTATCTTTACGATTGAGTCTCATGTAGTTATCTGTCCAACCCCGTGTATTTATCATCCTTTTTAAATCAGCATGATGTCTAAGGATGGAATCAAAAGCAATAAAATTGGTAGCAAACCTAGTGATGGCTGGTCTAACCAATTCTCCATTCTGAGTCTCAGTCCTCATGATGCTAAGAGTCCAACCATGATTATATATGAAACAAGTCATATCTTGATACTTCCGTATTAGTGGCTTAATATGAGGATCATTGGCTATATCCTTCAACATGAGATCTATACAATGTGCTGCACATGGCGTCCAATATAAATTCCTTCTCACCTGCATATAAACATATATATATATTTAGAAAGAAGCTATATTTACAATAATAAATAACATATATACAAACATATTTATAATAAAAAAATTTCAGTATAAGTGCATTCTCACCTCCATTAACCTCATTCCCGCCTTCTTGTAGTTGGAGCCATTGTCAGTAATTATTTGGACGACCCTGTGTTCTCCAATATGTTCCACAACTTCATTCATCAGTCCAAATATGTATTTACTATCGTTGTACTTGTTAGAGGCATCTACAGATTTAAGAAATATCGTTCCTTGTGGAGAATACACAAGAAAGTTAATGATGCATTTTCTGTTATGTGTACTCCATCCATCGCACATAATGGTACATCCATACTCATCCCAATACCTATGAAATGATTTTAGGTACTCCTCCATGTCACTTATTTCCATATCCAAATAAGTATTTGATATCTCATAAGGAGTTGGACCCTTTACTCCAGCCCCGAAAGTTGCTATGGCATCTATCATTGGTTGATAGTGTGGACTTTTAGCAGCATTGAATGATATATTATTGTATATAAAGAATTTTGATATAAATCTTCCTATATGATTTTTGGCATTCTTTATCCCCTTAATTGCACCCTTTATTTTGGGTTGCATTGCCCCTTGTTTTCTGAGGACATAAGGGTCCATACTCCTTACTTCTATCTCTGGAATATTTCTCACCTCCTCCCCACGATATGTGTCACGCCCCGATTTCGGCTATTCGATAATCGTCCCCCGGGCGTGATGCCGTGCACGCGTAGGGCGCGCGTGCACAAGGCCTTAGGCATAAGGATATTCTTTAGAACAATGCAACAGAGTAGACATATAAGATAACACAAGGTTGAGGCATAGAAAAGTTTCTCTTTTATTCATAATGAACATCTTTTTACATTGCTTGACTCAAAAGTATAAAATGCCCACGGGCTTACAAACTTGGACGCAAAATGAGATAGCCGATCCATACATTATGTCCCTTTACATAGATTCAAAAACTCAAAACCACCTTGGGTGCGAGTAAGCACCATCGCCTTAGCGATATTCAGCAACAGAGAGAGTGAAAGGCTTCTAGCTTGAGCCTCCAAAAGTCTTGGCTACGAACCGCCAAGGATCCCAAAAGTTCGGAGTGAGCTTCAGCTCCTCGCCGCGTCGCCTTGCGCCGGGGAACCTGCTACAACGAGGGTCTGTACTTCGGAAAGTACTGGTGAAGGCTAGCTGCTCAACTTTACCAAGCTCATGAGATATGATCTAATGAGTATGCTACAATTATTTGCTTAGGTGGGTTTCTATTCTTGCCTAGTTCAGATTTCATTTAGCAGATATGCAAGAACAAAATAACATAACTTCGCATGCCACCGTTCGGTGACTTTACCTGTCCCGTCTGAACCACCTGTACAACTTACCATAGCCTTCCCTGTCACGAAGACATAGTCTGCACAGTTTAAATATACACAACATCTTTCTTTGTTGTTCTACCAGCCATCATGGGTTTAGTCTGGGCTGGCGGCGACGCTTGCAGCGCGGGTAGCTAGCCCCGCTACAATTCCCCGCTCCCAGGACTAAGAAAGTAGATTCCGCCCGGGTCGAAACGGCCCGGTGCCCCGGAACCGCTCGCAGGAACCTGGATCCCTTGTGCACAAGAATTCCTATGACCATTTCTATGACTCTACCTCATAGATTTACTTACTAGCCATTTAAAGAACAGCATGTATGAAACTGCTTTACTGTACTATAACAATCAACCAACAGTTATATGAAATAACATGCAGCAGTTTATAGAAGAACACTTTGAACTATCAATAGATACCAACCCATTAAACACCCAACGAACATGCATGCATCAATTAATTTATGCAAGGTTTGTATGACAAGCAATGGGTGTTCCAAGCCTACTTCTTATCTTATCTTGTTATCCAACTTGTTACTTAATTGGTATCGTTTGATTGAATGCACCACTGAGTCAATTTTATTATAAACGGAGCCCTTGGAAAGAAGGTGCTTATCGAAATAGAGCCACTCACAAGTTTGGTTGAATAGGAAGAAGGAGAGACCCCTAAGACTCCGCTCGCGCGTCGTCTACACGATCACCTGCACGCACCAACGGATGATCAATACCTCCTGCTTCGGTCTCCAAGGCTCGATACGAAATGCGAAATCCTAAGAACGAAAGCAATGAAATCTATTGAAACCGTTCAAGAAAACGCAAGTCATAAAACCAACAAGAAAGCAACCAAGCGGCACGAAAACGGACAAGAAACCAACGCAACGGAAAGGCCCCTCTCGACTCTGCCGCCGAGTCCATCCTCGAGGCACAATCCATCGTATATGGGACCTGATTCCGAAGAAACCAATCCATAACGAGGAAAGGATCTTAATTCAATCTGTCCCGTTCGGACGGTCGTAAGTATTCCTTGGCCGCGCTCCCCGAATAGGGGGAACGGGGCATTACATCATAACCATCCAAAAGAAAGTTTCGTCCCGAAACTTAGGAATAGAACCTACCACTAAGGAATAATGAGGGGAACCTTTCCCTCATATCAGCTTCAAGTTCCCAGGTCGACTCCTCGACCGAGTGGTTCCGCCACAGGACGCGCACTAGCGAGACGGTTCGGTTCCGCAACTGCTTCTCTTTACGATCCAAAACTTGGACAGGCTCTGCCGCGTACGACAAGTCCGCTTGCAGATTCAACTGACCCAAGTCGACTATGTGGTTCGGGTCGTGTACAAACTTTCTCAGCTGTGAAACGTGAAAAATGTTGTGTACTTCTGATAGGGCAGGCGGCAAAGCAACTTGATAGGCGACCGGAGTAACCCGTTTGAGAATTTCAAACGGTCCAACAAATCTCGGACTTAGCTTTCCTTTTACTCCGAATCGCATAACTCCGCGCATAGGCGAGACTTTCAAGAACACATGGTCCCCTTCAAAGAATTCAAGGGGGCGACGTCGAGCATCGGCATAACTCTTTTGTCGGCTTTGTGCTGTCTTCAACCGTTCACGAATCAACCGAACCTTTTGCACGGTTTGTTCAACCAGCTCCGGCCCAAGGATTTGCCGTTCTCCGACTTCGTCCCAGCAGATTGGTGACCTACACTTCCGCCCATACAAAGCCTCGTACGGAGCCATCTCGATGCTGGACTGATAACTGTTGTTGTATGCAAATTCCGCCAGCGGCAGGTAGACGTCCCAACTTGACTTCGAATCGATCACGCAGAGGCGCAACATGTCTTCTAGTATCTGATTCACTCGTTCCGTCTGACCATCGGTTTGTGGATGATAGGCTGAGCTAAACTTCAACTTGGTCCCCATCGCCAGCTGAAGGCTCTCCCAGAAACGCGAGATGAATCGCCCGTCCCGATCTGATACTATAGAAACTGGCACTCCGTGCAGCCGGACTATCTCGTCAAGGTAGGCCTGGGCGAGGCGATCGGCGCTCCAAGTACTTTTGATGGCAATGAAGTGTGCAGACTTGGTTAACCGGTCGACGATAACCCAGATTGCGTCGTTCCCCCGTTGCGTCCTTGGCAGGCCAACAATGAAATCCATGCAGATGTGCTCCCACTTCCATTCCGGGATAGCAAGATTTTGCATCTCCCCGCCCGGCCTCTGATGCTCTGCTTTCACCCTTTGACAAGTTATGCATTGGGACACAAAGAGTGCGACATCTTTCTTCATGTCGTGCCACCAGAAGGTCGTTCGGAGGTTCTTATACATCTTCGTGCTCCCGGGATGGATCATATAGGCTGCGTAATGAGCTTCCGCAAGGATCTCCTTTCTAAGTTCTGAATCATCGGAGACGCATAGCCTTCCGTTCACCCGCAACGCTCCATTTTCATCTACTGCAAAGTCCTTCGCCTTCCCCGCTAGAATCTGCTCGTGCATCTTCCTTAGGAAAGGGTCGTCTTTCTGAGTAGATGTGACCCGCTCTATTAGGTTGGGTACGAATCGCATTTGAGCGACCCGCGCGCCACGATATCGAATTCGGAGTTCGATGCCCAACTCTTCTAAGTCCCTTCGTAACCTGCGATCGACTGACAGAGACCCAACGAAGATCCGACTCAGAGCATCCGCTACAACGTTCCCTTTTCCAGGCGTGTAGTCTATCGTCAAGTCGTAATCTTTTATCAATTCTAGCCAACGGCGCTGACGAAGGTTGAGGTCCGTTTGGGTGAATAGGTACTTTAAGCTCTTGTGATCAGTATAAATTTGGCAAGGCACTCCATAAAGGTAGTGTCGCCACAATTTCAGGCCAAAGACAATTGCCGCTAATTCCAGGTCATGTGTAGGATAATTTTTCTCGTGCTTCTTTAGTTGCCTGGAGGCATAGGCTATCACTCGATCTCGCTGCATAAGTACACACCCCAAGCCTTGCCCGGACGCGTCGCTAAATATTTGGAATCCCGAGATCTCGTCTGGTAATGCAAGTAACGGGGCAGAGGTGAGGCGATGCTTTAACTCTTTAAACGAAACTTCGCAGTCGGCGGACCACTCAAATGCGACTCCCTTTTGTGTGAGGCGAGTCAGAGGTAATGCAAGTTTGGAAAAATCCTTCACGAACCGTCTGTAGTAGCCCGCTAGCCCGAGGAAGCTTCGAATCTCGCTAACGGATGCAGGTCGCTTCCACTCGACAATGGCCTCCACCTTCTTCGGATCGACTGAGATGCCTCCCGCAGAAATGATGTGCCCGAGGAAAGATACACTACTTAGCCAGAATTCACACTTACTCAGTTTAGCATATAGCTGGTTTTCCCGAAGAGTTTGTAGCACGGTCCGCAAGTGCTCCGCATGTTCTTCCTCACTCTTCGAATACACCAAGATATCATCGATGAATACTACTACAAACTTATCGAGATAGGGCCGGAACACTAGGTTCATTAAACTCATAAAGGCAGCGGGTGCATTGGTTAGTCCGAACGGCATCACCAGGAACTCATAATGGCCATAGCGAGTTCGAAAAGCTGACTTTGGCACATCGTCTGGCTTGATCTTTAGTTGGTGATAGCCCGAACGGAGGTCGATTTTAGAGAATACTGTGGCAGCTTGCAACTGATCGAAAAGATCTATTCTTGGAAGAGGATACTGGTTACGAATGGTCGCTTTATTCAATTCGCGATAGTCGATGCAGAGCCGCAACGAGCCATCCTTTTTCTTTACGAATAGTACTGGCGCACCCCACGGAGATACACTAGGCCGAATGTATCCTTTATCTAGCAAGTCTTGCAACTGTACTTTAAGCTCCTTCAATTCTGCCGGGGCCATTCGATACGGCGTCTTGGAAATTGGTCGAGTTTCTGGGAACGTGTCTATAGTGAACTCTGTCTCTCGATCGGGCGGCATGCCTGGCAACTCGTCGGGGATCACATCAGGAAAATCCGCCACAACGGGGATAGACTCAACGTTTGCGCAATCTTGCCGAGTGTCTCGAACGGACGCTAAGTACCCTTCGCAGCCGGAGTGAATCATCCGTCGAGCAGACATTGCTGAGATCACCATGCAGGCATTCGACGCTTTCGACTCAGGACTGCACGTGAAGCAAAACTCGGTCTCGCCGGGCAAACGAAACACGACTTCCTTTTTCGCACAGTCGATTGTAGCTGAACAAGCGCCGAGCCAATCCATCCCCAGAATAAGATCGTAGTCCCTTATGTCTAGAACTATCGCATCTAATGACAATCTCCGTCCCCCGATGCAAATGTTACCTTCATGACAGACTAAGCGAGCCGATAATTCTACGCCCGAAGGAGTGCTAACACTTAGGTTTAAACCTAGCGGTGTCATAGGAAATGTGTGTTCGGCGGCAAAGTCCGCCGAAATGAAGCTATGTGTTGCACCAGAATCAAACAATACTCGAGCAGGTACATTATTAAAAAGTAATATACCTGACACCGTCGTGTTCGACGCAAGTGCCTCGTCCCGAGTCAAAGCATAGACTCGGCCCTGAGCGTTTGGCGGTGCCTGGTTCGCTCGTTGAGTTTGCCCCTGACCCTGAGCTGAGTCATTGTTCTGCTGCGGACGGTGTGAAGATGGATCGTTGGAACGTGTTGGACAGTTACGAGCAATGTGGCCCACCTTGCCACACTTGAAACATCCTCCTCTGCCCGCGCGACATTCGCTGATGTGGTGTCCTGGCTTGCGGCAGTAAGCACAATTTTGTCCTTGCTTCTTTCCCTGATTCGAGTCTTGGGAGCCGTCGTTGTTGTTGTGGCGCTTATGCGCGTTGTTTCCTCCTGTGTTGGCAGGACGCTTGTGATTGTGATTTTGCACAGCGCCGGTGCTAACTGGAGGATACTGCGACTCTAGGGACAGTGCATGATTCAAGGACTCCCGCATGGTACGATATTGAGTCACTACGACGTGAGCACGGATAGAAGGTCGTAGTCCGAGCTCAAACTTTCTGGCACGACTTTCGGCATCGACGAGCTGAGACTTGGCAAACTTTGCAAGTCGGTTGAACTCTGAAGCGTATTGACGTACCGTCATGTCCCCCTGCTTCAGTAGGGCAAACTCGTCTTCCTTTTCGCGACGGACGGCGGGTGGAAGGTATTCCTCCACGAAGGCCTTGCGAAACACGGACCAGGAGATAGCCGTTGTGCCACCTTCACTCAAAATAGCTTGCTTGTGCACATCCCACCAATCATGTGCATTTTGTCGGAGTTGAAGCTGAGCACACGCTACTTTCTTGGTCTCGTCTAAGCACAGCGCTTCGAAGTGGTCCTCCAACTCGACCAGCCAGTCCATCGCTAAGGAAGGGTCCTCGGTGCCTTTAAACGTAGCACGGCACATCTTCTTGAATTCTGATATCGACACGATCGACCCATTCTCGCCTGAGGGTAAGGTACCCTGAGAATTCTGCGGTCCGGTGGCTTCAGCAACTATAGGCACGGTTGCGGGGGCGGATGCAGAATGATTGTTGGCGACCATATTCGTCACCATTGTTTGCAGACTATTCATCTGCTTCTGTTGTGTATCTGCTTGAAGTCGCTGCGCCACGAATTGAGCTTCAATCCGTGACTCAAACTGACTCTGCCGTAGTTCAGCTTGTTTCTGCTGCGTCTCCATCAAACGCATCATTCGCTCGAACGGATCGGCAGAGGGTGCGGCAGCTGGACTCCCAGAGCTGCCCGAGGTGCCTGAACTACTCGCTTGCACTTGCGCCACCATCTGCGCTTGTGCACCCGGCTCGGAAGTCGTTCCTTGAAAGGAAAGTAACTTGTATTAGTCTCAAGGTATATTATGGACTCACTGTATGGAACGTATCTCATTTTGGCCAAGCGATTTCAAGGGTCTACTCGAAAGGAACAAGGTCCTCTTTAGAAACTTTCTTGTGAGATCAAAGGATCTGAAGCACGCTCCGATACCAATATGTCACGCCCCGATTTCGGCTATTCGATAATCGTCCCCCGGGCGTGATGCCGTGCACGCGTAGGGCGCGCGTGCACAAGGCCTTAGGCATAAGGATATTCTTTAGAACAATGCAACAGAGTAGACATATAAGATAACACAAGGTTGAGGCATAGAAAAGTTTCTCTTTTATTCATAATGAACATCTTTTTACATTGCTTGACTCAAAAGTATAAAATGCCCACGGGCTTACAAACTTGGACGCAAAATGAGATAGCCGATCCATACATTATGTCCCTTTACATAGATTCAAAAACTCAAAACCACCTTGGGTGCGAGTAAGCACCATCGCCTTAGCGATATTCAGCAACAGAGAGAGTGAAAGGCTTCTAGCTTGAGCCTCCAAAAGTCTTAGCTACGAACCGCCAAGGATCCCAAAAGTTCGGAGTGAGCTTCAGCTCCTCGCCGCGTCGCCTTGCGCCGGGGAACCTGCTACAACGAGGGTCAGTACTTCGGAAAGTACTGGTGAAGGCTAGCTGCTCAACTTTACCAAGCTCATGAGATATGATCTAATGAGTATGCTACAATTATTTGCTTAGGTGGGTTTCTATTCTTGCCTAGTTCAGATTTCATTTAGTAGATATGCAAGAACAAAATAACATAACTTTGCATGCCACCGTTCGGTGACTTTACCTGTCCCGTCTGAACCACCTGTACAACTTACCATAGCCTTCCCTGTCACGAAGACATAGTTAGTCTGCACAGTTTAAATATACACATCTTTCTTTGTTGTTCTACCAGCCATCATGGGTTTAGTCTGGGCTGGCGGCGACGCTTGCAGCGCGGGTAGCTAGCCCCGCTACAATTCCCCGCTCCCAGGACTAAGAAAGTAGATTCCGCCCGGGTCGAAACGGCCCGGTGCCCCGGAACCGCTCGCAGGAACCTGGATCCCTTGTGCACAAGAATTCCCATGACCATTTCTATGACTCTACCTCATAGATTTACTTACTAGCCATTTAAAGAACAGCATGTATGAAACTGCTTTACTGTACTATAACAATCAACCAACAGTTATATGAAATAACATGCAGCAGTTTATAGAAGAACACTTTGAACTATCAATAGATACCAACCCATTAAACACCCAACGAACATGCATGCATCAATTAATTTATGCAAGGTTTGTATGACAAGCAATGGGTGTTCCAAGCCTACTTCTTATCTTATCTTGTTATCCAACTTGTTACTTAATTGGTATCGTTTGATTGAATGCACCACTGAGTCAATTTTATTATAAACGGAGCCCTTGGAAAGAAGGTGCTTATCGAAATAGAGCCACTCACAAGTTTGGTTGAATAGGAAGAAGAAGGAGAGACCCCTAAGACTCCGCTCGCGCGTCGTCTACACGATCACCTGCACGCACCAACGGATGATCAATACCTCCTGCTTCGGTCTCCAAGGCTCGATACGAAATGCGAAATCCTAAGAACGAAAGCAATGAAATCCATTGAAACCGTTCAAGAAAACGCAAGTCATAAAACCAACAAGAAAGCAACCAAGCGGCACGAAAACGGACAAGAAACCAACGCAACGGAAAGGCCCCTCTCGACTCTGCCGCCGAGTCCATCCTCGAGGCACAATCCATCGTATATGGGACCTGATTCCGAAGAAACCAATCCATAACGAGGAAAGGATCTTAATTCAATCTGTCCCGTTCGGACGGTCGTAAGTATTCCTTGGCCGCGCTCCCCGAATAGGGGGAACGGGGCATTACAATATGCGACTGACTTTGATCGGCCACCTAACGTCGGACCCCTGCTTGACCCTGTTTCTCTGTCCCCGACACTCCAACGTCTACCCCATTCCTCAGCTGCATGTTCTCTCCTACTTTGTCTCATGTCCCTTCTAAGATCCGTGAAGTCTTCAATTTCTTCTTCTGAGGAATCTACTTGAGCTATCCTTGTCAACTCCTCCTCTACCCTTTGCTTTCTTTGATTCGCCATTATTTTATCCTTTTTTTTACCCTCAACAAGCAACAACATTTCTTTTTTTATAGCAATTGGTACCTCAGGACACGATGCTACATTTCCTGTAATACCCGCTAAGTGTTGTTTCAGCCGAGTAACACCTCCGTCCATTATTTTGCTACAATAATTGCATTCCACCCTCCTCTTATTATTAGGATTGACACATTTTCCATGTTTCCAACCAGCATCCATTTCCTCCGACATACGACTTTTTGGTGCCATTAAGTAATCCTGAAATGATATAACGTTACATACAATAATAAAAAAAATGTTACATGCAGTAATAAAAACGTATAAAATTGTTAGATGCAATAATAAAAAATACAAAAAATGATAACTAATGTGTATTCTCCCGTAGATGTCTCTGACAAATAATGTGTATTCTCCAGTAATAATTACTGACCAAAAATACAAAGAAATATCGTTACGTACAATAATATAGTTATATAAACTATAATGTTACATACAATAATATAGTTATATAAACTATAATGTTACATACAATAATTAAAAAATTGTTACATGCATTCATAAATATTGTTAGATAGTCATATATATGATAAATAAATTGCAATAATATAAAACATTACATAGATAACAATAACAGGTAGTATATAACTATATATATAATTTTGTTAGATGCATAAATAAAAAAAAGACGTACAATATATAGTATATAGTATATGATGCATAGACGTACAATATATATGTATATGTTAATATGTAATAAAAAAAAAATATTAGTTTTATAAATAAAAAAAGTCAGAATATATTTTCAATATATATATGTTAGTGTATATGTACAATATGCATAGACGTACAATATATATGTATATGTTAATATGCATAGACGTATAAAAAAAAGTCACAATATATATATATTAGTGTATATGTACAATAGAATATATATATATATAAAGAAATATATATATATATATAGAAATATATATATATTAGTTTTATAAATAAAAAAAAGTCAGAATATATATATATATTAGTGTATATGTAATATATAAAAAAGTCAGAATATATATATATTAGTGTATATGTACAATATATATATATATATATATATATATATATATATATATATATTAGTTTTATAAATAAAAAAAAGTCAGAATATATATATATATATATATATATATATATATATATATATATATATATATAAGTTGCCTCCTAAAATACTATATACATGCCAACTTAAACAACCAAATTCCATTGGCTTTCTGGCTAGTGGGATGACTGTAGGTTACACTGGTCACGGGTTCGAATCCAGCGTTAAGTTTATGTTTTTTTTTTCACAGCCATTGGATCTGAGCGGTGGATCGCTGACGTGGCGAAATGAACGGTGGAGATTTATCTAATGTGTGTTTTTAGGTTGCTGACGTGGCGAAGATCTGGGCGGTAGATCGCTGACGTGGCTAAATGGACGGTGGAGATTCTTTTGATCTGTGTTTTTAGGATGCTGACGTGGCAGAGATCTCAGCTGTGGATCGCTGACGTGTCAGTTTGGATGGTGGAGATTGGCTGATCTGTGTTTTTAGGATGCTAACGTGGCATGGATCCGAACGCTGGATCGCTGACGTGGCGAAATGGACGGTGGTGATTCGTTTCCAATTTATTATGGATGCTGACGTGGCAATTATTTTTTTTTCAAAAAGGTGAACAAAACACGGGCGGAGAGAGAAAACATTCTGTTTTCTTTCCCGGGAGACTCTCCGCCTCCACTCGCCGGGGAACGCCTCCACTCGCCGGGGAACGTCTCCACTCGCCTCCACCGCTCGAGCCAAGGACGGAGGAGAACTTCTCGAGCCGCGGTGGAGGCGGAGGAAGACTTCTCGAGCCGCGGTGGAGGCGGTGGAGGAGGCCAAGGACGAGCTCGACTGGAGAGGAATTGGTTACCTGGAAAAGGTTAGACTTTCTGGACTTCTTCTAATCTGTTTGTAAATTAGGGTTTGTTGTGTGTTATTTTAGACAAATGATCGAGTATTTATAGAAGTTTTGATTGCACTGATATTTTTCTTCGATTATTGGATTTGACGTCGTCTGCAAAGCATTATTTGCTTTATTGGATGCTGATTTTTGGATTTGATGTGCTTTTGTTTTTGGTCGGAGAGGATTTGATATGCTTTTGTTTTTGGTCGGAGAGGATTCTAATCTCCAGTAGGATTTAGGTTTGTATCGGCTCGTGTCGGTCTGTATCGGCTCGTATCGGACCGATACAGCCCGATACAATACATTTCCCCCAAATATCGGCCGATACCGATATTTTTCGTGAGTATCGTATCGGCTGGGCTGAGATCCGATCCGATACGGCCGATACGTATCGGTATCGGCCGATACTTTGAACCTTGGTTAATATGTGGATTTACTAGACTGTCGATACCAAAATTCCAAAAATGAAGTACGAAATTTTTTCCCATCATAATGGGTCTACTGGGTCGGCTACGGAAAACGATCTCCTTAAAATACTTGACATAACTTTATGCCATCTGTCAGCCAAACACATCAACACTCCATGCCGGTGACAAATTCCAAGCCAAGGTACCTACAAGCAAGAGAGGTCCTTGTTATAAAACCTTGAAGACTAGGTGGTAGGTAGGTTCACCTACCTTTTTGGACATTCAATTTAAACTCATGAATAAATAGATCCTATAAACAGCAAATGCAAAATGCTCCATAATCAGTTCGAACATTGTAGTATGTAATTCACATGTGTCTCATGGTATGCTAACTAGTTTCAATTAATGGGTCTCATAAGTGAATGTTTGGAACAACATCATCTTTGCGTTCTCATGAATTTTCATGAATGAGTACCCAATATCAGAATTATGAAGACTAGTCCCACCTATTTCGGTTGGGTTGATAATATCTTCTTCAAAAGCAACTCCATTAAGTTTAATCCAATGTGGAGTGCATGAGAAATTAACAACATCAATTATCAGGAATGTCAATTTACACAAAACATTTGTCAAGTCATTGGAGTCAATAGTCCATAGAAAACCATCCAGATTTCAGCAAGCCATTGACAGAGTAGCTCTTGCTTTTGCCAGGAAAAAGAGGTTTGAATATTTGTAAAAGAAAGAAGAAAACCATACTTAAAAGAAAGAAGAAAACCATCTTTGATCTAAATACTTTTTTGAAGTATTGACATTATATGGAAATTACCAATATGTAAGGTAGGCTACTTAATTGCAGATGACCATAATTGTGTGATTGTCATCTCTTATCATATATGTGACAGAAGATACAAATTGTAAATAGATAAATGAGAGCCAACCAGTGAGACTAGAAAAAAAAACTTATTAGATGCAAACTTCCATTCAAGATTGGCTCTATATACTGAGTTACTGACTTTTAGAATTGTCCAAGTTCTTAGCCTTTACAGCATTCTCCCGAATAGACAACATCAGACAGTCTATTTCTGAAAAAACATGCCAGAATGCTATCAAGAAAGAATAATTCAAGAATATCAGGATGGAGATATCTGAAAAGGATATATAAATATTATGATTTATTATGGAATAAGATGAAAAGGAAAACGATGTTCAGTTTGGCATAGGCTTCCTACCATAAAGTCTTATCAAATTTATTACATCGTGCAAAAGAAATTACTTCTTAGCTGGAATTAGTCACATGTTAATTACATCTTAAGATAGGAAATTTCATAAGATTCAGTTTGGTATATGCTTCCTACCATAGTCTTATCAAATTTATTACATCGTGCAAAAGAAATCGCTTCCTAGCTGGAATTAGTCACATGTTAATCACATCTTAAGATAGGAAATTTTATCTTAGCCTTAACGAATCAATCATTGTTCGTTCCAACATTCCTAGTCTTCCTATGTCAAGATGTGAGTCCTTATTAGATAGAAGTAAAGAATAGAGTATCACATATTTGAATGATGCTTAAAAATGTGATATCGGTCTTCCTACTTTCCTTATGCTCGACCATAATAGTTAAAGTGGTCATTTATGTTGTTGTTTTCTACTTACTCAAGTTGTTTACAGCCACTACTTGCTATAAGAATTCACCAGTAGGTGCAGAAATTTACAGGTAAGTAATGGGTTGGAAAGTTGATAATAAGGAATAAACTGAGTAGTAATTAAAATAGGATGAATTGATAATGACCTCCATTAGTTTCCTGTTCTGAAATGCAACCCACTCTCGAACTGTTGTCATAGTAAAATCTTCCCAGAAGGTAATAAAAGGAAATTCTTCTACCTTTCCTTTCTACAAGTCTGAAACGCAACAAATAATTTGATACTTGAAAGAACTAAGATAGTTTCGCTGTCAGGCAATTTATTTTGGATATAGTGATAGATATACCTTGGTAGCTTCTGGACAACGTTCATCACCCCAAAAATATGGAAAAACTACTGGTTCAGTTTCCAAATCACTAGCATCATCCTGCAACAATCACACGGACCAAGTAGCTAATCAGTTAACCACGACAAAAGAAGGTTACTCAGAAACTCATGCTCCCATAGAGAAGCTTATAATGCATCATCATGTGTGTATAACACACACAATTCATATCTAGCCATAAATTGAAATAGATATAAAATATTAAAAAATCCAACCAACCAAAGGTTAAGCTCCATCTTCTATTTTCTCCAGCAATGGTTTTTTGTAGGCAAAATGTTGCCATAATATCTCACGAGCATTGGATATTCCAGTAGAGATGTTATTTACCAATGCAGTCCAGTCAATTTTACGCCGTCGTTATGCATATTTTTATTCTTTGCAATCTCCCTACAAAGTGAATCAATTTTTAATGCACCGTACCTGAAAAGGAGACCAATAAAGTTACAGAAGTAAATCTATTGCTAAACTTACAACAGTTATTTTGTAAATCAATTGCTAAATATGAAACATGAATTTAGATCTGCAACAATATGTCATAATAAAACATGAATTTAGAGAGATGATACTAAGAATGTTGTATATATTATTTACACATCCCTTATGTATTCTCTCAAACTTCGCGCCTCTTTGATCTTTATGGTAGAATCAATGGAGGGAAATGTTTCCAGGCATGACCTCAAAGGCCTCCACCATTGACGTCATCTCAGAAGGAGATGGCAACAGTCGAAATGGATTGGTACAATTGATAAACATTTCTGGCAACTCTCTCTCTCTCTCTCTCTCTCTCTCTCTCTCTCTCTCTCTCTCTCTCTCTCTAACCTTCAATTACTGCAACGTCTATGAATTGTTCTGATCCTGATCAAATGGTTCAGATGTTTGCAGAGCTTCAGATGCTCACTCCACTGGTACCCACAAGGGAGTTCTACTTCGTCCGGCACTGCAAGCAGCTGAGCCAGGATCGATGGGCAATTATGGACCTATCCGTCGGCAAGATAGAAGAGAATATAGATGGGTTACTAACGAGATGTTGAAAGCGACCCTCGGGCTGCATCAAAGAGGACAACGCCAACAGCCATTGCAAGGTGAATTTGTACTCCTCGGTCTCCTTGCTAATATAAGCAAGTTGTACATTCTTCCTCAACAGGGACTTGGTGTTGACACCAAAACCTTAACCAGGTGATCTGGGTGGAGCACATGCAATGCCAAAAGACCACCATTCCAACAATCTATCGCTCCGTCACCAATCAAACAATTAGAAAGAAGGAAAAAAGATATAAAATTTAAAAGGTTGCATTTCCCCTTATGTTTGGAACTTTGAATTTCATAATAAAAATGCATAAAGTAGAGTTATAACCACATTCCTCTCGGGCTTTCCGTCGAATACCTTACATGCGATGGTGGTATCCCCAATGCGAGCAACCCAATGATCAGATCGTTGAGGGAGACGATGTCGGGTTCGGAAGAGCGGTATAGCACTCTCATTACATCGAGATGGGGACGATGGACATCCGGACGAAGACGTCAGAGAGGAAGCCCCTCTAGGCGGCCTACGGGTGGAGTAGGCGGGCCTGTTCGGCTGCAAAGACCACCGACCACCGACACTAGTGCCCCCGCTGCATACTATGCGTTCCTCTCCTTCCCTGCCTACATCGCCCTAACCAGAATCCCCTCAACGCATCGTGGTAGTGATGGCGGTGGATAACGAAGCTGGGGTGGTGGCCGTGGTGCTGCTCCAGTCGAATCGAGGAGGAGGAAGACGAGGGGAACGAGAGTGAGAAGAGATGATTGGGGCTGGGGCTTTGATGTAGAAAACATTTCTTTTTGCCAAATTCTATAGCCACTACCTAAATTGTTTAGAACAGTCCAATTTTTTTCAGTTTATTTATAAATTTGTCATCCAATTTTTTTAGGCAAATTATAAGGGCACTATACTTATCACTTGGGGCTAGCCCATTAATGAACAAAGTTTACTCACACTAGCCCATTAGTTTACTCATACTAGCCCACTTTGAAACCCTCCTCCTAAACACTCCCAAACCCTCCCCACCCCACCGGAGTCCTCCCCCCTCCCGCCGACCGTTCTCCAAGACTTCGTCCTCCTCCTTGTCGATGGCTCCCAAAGTCTCGAAAGAATCAAGGTACAAATCTTCTTTCTCCTTGTTCTATTGCATTTACAAAAATTTTCAAAATTTTTAAAAAATCCTATTGCATTTCGAAAATTTTAAGTGATTTTCTTTCCATTCTTTAAATGAGCACATACAAGTCCTGAATGTAGTTTAGGATGTAGTTTAGACGTTTACTTGGTTGATCGAACACGATTTTAGGGCATACAATGTCGACAATTGTAAACCCCCTGATTTTTCAAAATTTTAAAAACTTGGAATTTTCACAATTTTCTGGAATTTTTGGGATTTTTCTGTAATTTAAAAACAGGGTTTTATTTATTAAATGATTTTTAAATGATGATAAACAATATTAAAATATTATGAAAATAATATTTTTGGATGTAAAATAAAAAACTGGACTTAGGGTAATTTTCTGGGAATTTATCGGACCCCGGACATATTTTTAAATGCCTAAAAAGTATTTACCTATTTAATTAATTATTTATTAATTAAATTACTGATTTTATTATTATTATTATTATTTATTATTTTGACCCGGCCCAGCCCGTTGGGCCCAACCGGCCCGGCCCATTCCCCCGAACCCAGCCCAGCCTTAGCGGGTCGGGTCGGATCCGCCCGCCCGAACCCGACCCGACCCGGCCCCCTCTCTCTCCCCCACGAACCCAGCTTTCCCCCCCGCGTCCTCCGGCGGCGCCCGAGTCCGGCGCCGCTCCGCCCGGGCCGCCGGCCACGTCGGCCACGTCCACCCCCCTCGCCCGCCTTCCCCGGCCCCACGCCACCGCCGTCAGCCCTATATAAACCCTCTTCACCCCTCGACTCCGGCCAAACCCCCTCCGGCTACTGCCTCCCTCACCGCTGCCAGCGCCGCCCGAACCCCCGTTCCTCCGCCGACGACGCCCGCCGCGCGCCGCCGGACCCGCTGCAGCGCCGCCGCGCGCCTCGGCCTCCCCTCCTTCCTCCCTCACCAAATCCCGACCTCGAGCAGCCCTCCGGCCGCCTGCCGCACGCTGCTGCCTCCGCCAGCGAGCCCCGCCGCCTCCGGCCAACGCCGCCCCGCTGCCTCCGGCCTCCCTCTGCCTGAGCTCCGGCCGCCGCAGGGGGCCAAACCCTAAACCCCCAATTTCTTCCCCCGTGTCCGACACAGTTTGGCCCTGGTTTTCGGGTCCCCTTCAGGTGCGTGTATCTTTTTATTCGTAGCTCCGTTTTTGATTCCGCAAATTGCTTTGTTAAGCCTGTATGACCCTCTCGGTGTCCGGATAAACCGTTCGGGGCATCGCGTCCTGTGGTGATCGCACACCGCGATCCAAAAACAGGAAAAAACCAGACCCTGTTTCACCCCGGAACCGAGTACGCCCCGCCAAACGGGACGACTTGGTCGCGAGCGGTCTTCACAGACACGAGCGCCTCGTCGATACGGACGTGTGGGATTTCGCGGAAGCTGATTCGGGTGTGCGTGCACACCGGAATCAACGCGTATCCGCGGACATCGCCCCGTATCCGTACTTTCTGGAACGCGCCCTAACTTTGTGTACACACGTCGGATCGAGACGAAACTTGCGCCATCAGACTCGTAGCGATACGCTGGTCCTGTGGGTCAAGTTTGGTTCGATTCTGAGAACGTTGACGAAATCGCGTGTCGTGGGCCCCACAGGCCCCGCTCGACGGGCGATTTTGTGATCGGCTCATCGGAATCCAATTCTGGGAGTTTCGTTGGGTTCGTATCATCGTTCCTGACCTGTTGACACTAAGTTTGGTGAATTTGGAGACCGTTGACCCTGACGCGTTTTTCGGTGCAAAGCGGGCCCACCGGCGGACCCCGTTTTGGCCCGAAACTGCCGTTTCTGTCCTTGTCTCCAAATTGGACCCAAGGACAGGCGTTTCTAGCTGATTGATATTTTCTGGATCTGATGGTGATGTTTGTTTCAGCAACCGGAGTACCGCCTGCAATTTTCGCCGAAGTCAGAATTGCAAACATAGCCGGGACCACAGGCAAGTGTACCTCGCCAAAACTTGCAGTCTTTGCTAAATATTTCTTGGTTTAGTTATATATCAGAGGGCAAGTATACCTTGCCAACTTTACAGTCTTGTTGCATATTTCCTTGTTTTAGTTATAACTTGTTTTAACTGCTTAACCTAGGAAACGTGTGACGTACCGAGTGTCCGATCATAGTCGGGTGCCAACACCGTACGCGGTGTTGGGTACGTCATTTAGAGATGGATATTCGATACCCTTACTCTTGGTACTTGTCCTATCAAGTACAACAAAACCCATGACACTTGACACTATCATGGACAGAATCTTCTTGAGATATTCACGATGATTCTGCATAGGATACAGGTATGACATGGACAGTTTATTCCTAGACATTATATGACTGCTGCATTAGTTATGATCTTGCGTGTCATGGATATGAGACGTGGATTACATTGGGTGGGGAGAGACACACAGGCTACAAGCTGTTTTCATATATATATATTATTAGTGTGAGGTCGTAGACTCTCCAGCAGAGCTAGACCCTTTACGTGTTATTACTGCTACCGGCTCCCCGACACAGAGCTTGTAGCGGTCTCAGCCTGAGTTCTAGTGATGCTCTCAACTTGCATTTATCACTTAGCTGGTTACATAGTTTACCCTGCTGTTTCATTTAATTCCTGCACTGCATTTATTTTGGCTTGTATTTTCTGTACCTTGTTATGTCCCCTGAGGACCTGGAATGGACTATGTCCCCAGGTATAGCCGAAGAGATCCATCCAGAGATACACCGAACAGGAGCACTTCCAGGAGCTGTACCAGGACCTGAGGACGAGCCAGCACCAGAGGACTTCTCCTGAGCATTGGCTGTATATAGTCAGTTATTTCCGTTTCTGTTTCTATTTCCAGTTCATTTATTTCCTGTCTATTTGCATTAAATGTAACAGAATAATTCTCGGATTTGTTTCCCGAGATAACCTTATTTGATATTGCATATTTATTTCCATTGCATCATTTCTGGCATCTATTCTGTGGTTATCTGTTGTGGATGAGATAGATTAGTCTGTGACCTTTATTATTTGCTCTATAAATTGCTAGACTACAGCTTAAGCATGCCCTGATGGATCCATTAAATTGGATTGTCCATCGGTGCGTGCTGTTGGCCATTGCTCACGTGTCCAGTCCCTCGACATTTTTGGGACTGGGGCGTGACATGGTTTTTGTGGTGGCCCATGCAGGTCTCAACGACTAATTTGTTCGATTTCAACTCAGGGATCGAACAGGCCTGCAATAAAGCTAGGATAAGTTTTAGGTTCTCATCCACTTGCTTGAATCATTCTTGATATCTATTCGAATTAATTTATTGGCTTGCATCCTGCCTTGATTCCTGTGCGCCTCTTATCGTTTGTATTTGATACAGGGAAATGAACCCATAAGCCAGCAACGAGGCTCATGAAGAAACACCACAACCCGTTGTGGTTACCCAAGAAGACGATGTGATACCAGTCGGTGAAGGCCAATCGTCACAAGGCAGTCAAGCAAGTCAGCCTGCCTCGAGAACCCATCAAGATGACGTTCCACCATCGATGCAGCCTACTCCACCGATGCCTTCCTTACCACTGGGACCACCTATGAACGAACAGCAGATGTTCCGCATGTTCTACATAATGATGCAAGCCTATCAAAGGGTGCAACAAGAAGCTCAACAAAACCAAACGGAGAACTCCATCGATAGAACTAGCTCGGAGTCACAGAGGCCAAACAGTTCAAATACAACCGCCTTCGACGAGGACGTCCTTACTGCGGCAAGACCCGTGGAGTGCACCACAAGGATCGAGTCCAGCCAAAAGCGGTCGTATGCGTCAGCACCGGACCAATCACAACAAGAAAGAGCTGCAAAGCGGCCACAGATACATCCACTACCAAGAACAGCATCAGGAGTCTCATTCCTTCCTACTTGTCACTACTGTGGCAAGGTAGGCCACATCGCTAAAGAATGCCGACGCAGACTGGGACAATGTCTATCTTGTGGATCCCAGAAGCATTCGGTAAGGGATTGCCCAGAACGTCGAGAGAAACCAGTGGTGATTCACCAACCAGCCACACCAACACCAGCCGGAATACCACAGGAAGGAACTCCAAAGAAGTCTCAGCTGCACCAGCCACCCGAAGCATCTCCGCAAGTACTGCCTACCTGTCAACATTGTCACAAACAAGGCCACATTGAGAGCTGGTGCAGAAGTAAGTTGGGATTATGCCTGATTTATGGAACCAATGAACACTTGGCCAAGGATTGTCCTCAGCATCGGGAGAAAGCCGTGACGAATCTTCAACCCGCCTCATCAGCCCCAGCTGTAGTACCACAGGCAGAAATCGCAAGGAAGTCTCACCTACACCAGCCACCAGAAGCATCTCCATCGGCAATACCTGTCTGTCCATATTGTCGCAAGCGAGGCCACACCGAGGATGAATGCAGACGAAAGAAGAGATTATGCATAGCTTGCGGATCCAGTCAGCATTCATTCAAAGAATGCCCTGAGCGTCGAGACAGAGTACCAACAGGTAACCAGCAAGTGTTACCAGCACCACGGTCAGCCTCTCCAGCATTGCAAGCTTCACCAATACCGAGGCCACCCTTGGTAACCCAGGCAACACTCTTCCGGCAGACTCAACAGCAGCAGAGGAAGCAACTGCAAGGACACGGACAAGCTCCAGCGACGACAGTGGAGAACGCTCCGATTCGTGGAATAGCTGATGCGCGTAAGTGATTTATAGTTATCCGTTTCTAGTCTTGTTGTAGTCCGTGCCCGTTGGTTCGTGACCTCAGCCCCAACCTAGTAATTTGCAACTTGTTAATAATAACCTGGTTTTCATAAAAGTTGTAGTTTTCTTGCTTTAACTAGACTTTCTCTGGAAAGTGGATAACTTTCATTTTTAGGGAAACGGTATTTCCCTAAGTATCTTGTGATGTATTTCGAACGATACTTGCAACCGTGTCATCTCTGCTGACCGGTTATTCTTTGATTGCGAGAACGCAATCCTCTTAAGGGGGGTAGATTGTAAACCCCCTGATTTTTCAAAATTTTAAAAACTTGGAATTTTCACAATTTTCTGGAATTTTTGGGATTTTTCTGTAATTTAAAAACAGAGTTTTATTTATTAAATGATTTTTAAATGATGATAAACAATATTAAAATATTATGAAAATAATATTTTTGGATGTAAAATGAAAAACTGGACTTAGGGTAATTTTCTGGGAATTTATCGGACCCCGGACATATTTTTAAATGCCTAAAAAGTATTTACCTATTTAATTAATTATTTATTAATTAAATTACTGATTTTATTATTATTATTATTATTTATTATTTTGACCCGGCCCAGCCCGTTGGGCCCAACCGGCCCGGCCCATTCCCCCGAACCCAGCCCAGCCTTAGCGGGTCGGGTCGGATCCGCCCGCCCGAACCCGACCCGACCCGGCCCCCTCTCTCTCCCCCACGAACCCAGCTTTCCCCCCCGCGTCCTCCGGCGGCGCCCGAGTCCGGCGCCGCTCCGCCCGGGCCGCCGACCACGTCGGCCACGTCCAACCCCCTCGCCCGCCTTCCCCGGCCCCACGCCACCGCCGTCAGCCCTATATAAACCCTCTTCACCCCCTCGACTCCGGCCAAACCCCCTCCGGCTACTGCCTCCCTCACCGCTGCCAGCGCCGCCCGAACCCCCGTGCCTCCGCCGACGACGCCCGTCGCGCGCCGCCGGACCCGCTGCAGCGCCGCCGCGCGCCTCGGCCTCCCCTCCTTCCTCCCTCACCAGATCCCGACCTCGAGCAGCCCTCCAGCCGCCTGCCGCACGCTGCTGCCTCCGCCAGCGAGCCCCGCCACCTCCGGCCAACGCCGCCCCGCTGCCTCCGGCCTCCCTCTGCCTGAGCTCCGGCCACCGCAGGGGGCCAAACCCTAAACCCCCAATTTCTTCCCCCGTGTCCGACACAGGACACGTGTCCTGTATCGTGTCGGACACAATTTGGCCCTGGTTTTCGGGTCCCCTTCAGGTGCGTGTATCTTTTTATTCGTAGCTCCGTTTTTGATTCCGCAAATTGCGTTGTTAAGCCTGTATGACCCTCTCGGTGTCCGGACAAACCGTTCGGGGCATCGCGTCCTGTGGTGATCGCACACCGCGATCCAAAAACAGGAAAAAACCAGACCCTGTTTCACCCCGGAACCGAGTACGCTCCGCCAAACGGGATGACTTGGTCGCGAGCGGTCTTCACAGACACGAGCGCCTCGTCGATACGGACGTGTGGGATTTCGCGGAAGCTGATTCGGGTGTGCGTGCACACCGGAATCAACGCGTATCCGCAGACATCGCCCCGTATCCGTACTTTCTGGAACGCGCCCTAACTTTGTGTACACACGTCGGATCAAGACAAAACTTGCGCCATCGGACTCGTAGCGATACGCTGGTCCTGTGGGTCAAGTTTGGTTCGATTCTGAGAACGTTGACGAAATCGCGTGTCGTGGGCCCCACAGGCCCCGCTCGACGGGCGATTTTGTGATCGGCTCATCGGAATCCAATTCTGGGAGTTCCGTTGGGTTCGTATCATCGTTCCTGACCTGTTGACACTAAGTTTGGTGAATTTGGAGACCGTTGACCCTGACGCATTTTTCGGTGCAAAGCGGGCCCACCGGCGGACCCCGTTTTGGCCCGAAACTATCGTTTCTGCCCTTGTCTCCAAATTGGACCCAAGGACAGGCGTTTCTAGCTGATTGATATTTTCTGGATCTGATGGTGATATTTGTTTCAGCAACCGGAGTACCGCCTGCAATTCCCGCCGAAGTCAGAATTGCAAACATAGCCGGGACCACAGGCAAGTGTACCTCGCCAAAACTTGCAGTCTTTGCTAAATATTCCTTGGTTTAGTTATATATCAGAGGGCAAGTATACCTTGCCAACTTTACAGTCTTGTTGCATATTTCCTTGTTTTAGTTATAACTTGTTTTAACTGCTTAACCTAGGAAACGTGTGACGTACCGAGTGTCCGATCATAGTCGGGTGCCAACACCGTACGCGGTGTTGGGTACGTCATTTAGAGATGGATATTCGATACTCTTACTCTTGGTACTTGTCCTATCAAGTACAACAAAACCCAGGACACTTGACACTATCATGGACAGAATCTTCTTGAGATATTCACGATGATTCTGCATAGGATACAGGTATGACATGGACAGTTTATTCCTAGACATTATATGACTGCTGCATTAGTTATGATCTTGCGTGTCATGGACATGAGACATGGATTACATTGGGTGGGGAGAGACACACAGGCTACAGGCTGTTTTCATATATATATATTATTAGTGTGAGGTCGTAGACTCTCCAGCAGAGCTAGACCCTTTACGTGTTATTACTGCTACCGGCTCCCCGACACAGAGCTTGTAGCGGTCTCAGCCTGAGTTCTAGTGATGCTCTCAACTTGCATTTATCACTTAGCTGGTTACATAGTTTACCCTGCTGTTTCATTTAATTCCTGCACTGCATTTATTTTGGCTTGTATTTTCTGTACCTTGTTATGTCCCCTGAGGACCTGGAATGGACTATGTCCCCAGGTATAGCCGAAGAGATCCATCCAGAGATACACCGAACAGGAGCACTTCCAGGAGCTGTACCAGGACCTGAGGACGAGCCAGCACCAGAGGACTTCTCCTGAGCATTGGCTGTATATAGTCAGTTATTTCCGTTTCTGTTTCTATTTCCAGTTCATTTATTTCCTGTCTATTTGCATTAAATGTAACAGAATAATTCTCGGATTTGTTTCCCGAGATAACCTTATTTGATATTGCATATTTATTTCCATTGCATCATTTCTGGCATCTATTCTGTGGTTATCTGTTGTGGATGAGATAGATTAGTCTGTGACCTTTATTATTTGCTCTATAAATTGCTAGACTACAGCTTAAGCATGCCCTGATGGATCCATTAAATTGGGTTGTCCATCGGTGCGTGCTGCTGGCCATTGCTCACGTGTCCAGTCCTTCGGCATTTTTGGGACTGGGGCGTGACAACAATCGTCGATATTGTCGAGCAGTATCGGGCGGGACTGTAGATTTTTCTACAGTCCTATATAGATTTAGGACTGTAGGAAAATCGACAGTCCTATTTATATTAAGGACTGTAGAATTTTTTACAGTCCTAAATTTATATAGGACTGTAGGCATTTCAACAGTCCTAAAAAATTAGGACTGTGGAAAATTCTGCAGTCCTGTATACTTATAGGACTGTAGAAATTTCTACAGTCCTGAATGTTAAATTAAATTAGGATGTTAAAATAGAATTTATTATTTTGTCTTATAGTCATGCCCCTCGGAAGGACACAGTGGATGAAGATATCATGAGAAGATGCCCTACTGCGTCGATGCGTAAGAAACGCACTGTTTCGCGTACTATTGAACCAGGCGTCACTATCCGCGATCCCGAGGCACGCCCTGAAGTGAGGAAACGTCGATTGACGAAGAAGACTGTCACTCGTTCGAAGAGACGTGCTCCTCCTACTTCTTCCGGTTCTTCTTCCTCCTCCGATGAGGACATGCCAAATGTCCCAAATCGGCCTACTGATGGTTCAGGACCTTCTCAGCCTGCAGATAGTCCTGTCAAGAGTCTCCCACAAACTCTCGAAAACTGGGCTACTGATGGTTCAGGACCTTCTGAGCAGCCAGATAGTCCAGTCGACACTCGTCCAAACGGTTGCTCTATGTTACCGTCGATCGAAAACCATATTGCATACCAAATATGGAACAATCTGGTAATTATATTACGTTATGATAAATTTATATATAGTTGTAAGTTCAAAGTTCATCCAATTATTTATAGATAAGTATATTTTACATAGAGGTATAATTTCTTCCAATTGTTTACTTTTCATGAGAGTTCTCGTATGTTGACGGTGATCAACCACGGGAAAAAATGCAATACATGGAGGTATGAATTATTGGGAGAGGATGTGAAGGCAAAAAATTAGTCCCACCGGTCTACAATATTTGGGTAGCTACTCATATACGACGCTGGATAATGCACTGATTTCAGCATTTGTAGAACGATGGCATCCAGAAACCAACACTTTCCATCTACCCAATGGGGAGTTGACGATTACCCTTGATGACATCCATCATATATTGGGACTTAGGGTTGATGGTCGAGTCATAATGAATCAAACTTTTGATGAGTCGAGCATCAACTTTTATGACCATATTGTGGATTATGTATCAGGGTGTCTGGGAGTTTATGCCACTAGTTTTACTAGTTTTCGAGAATTCAAGAAGTCCTACGGACTTGCTCTAAAATATTTGGAGGAGATATTTGCTGAGCCGACCCCCAAAATTGATAATAGCGAAAATGTGGCCCGCGGATATATGCAGTTCATCTTAGGGGCTGTCGGCATTACGGATAAGTCTGGAACGTCCATACATGCCAAATATCTCCTCAATTTGGACAACATTGAAACGGTGGACAAAATTTCTTGGGGAAGCGGTATACTAGCATACCTTTACCGCGAGCTTGGTGCGGCATCCCGCGTGGGTTCGAAGACAATATCCGGATGCCTGACTCTACTCCATGTATAGATATATCTTTGTTAACTTGTATACATAAATTTAAATTTTGTTGTTTATTTTTGGACTAATGTTTTTTTAACCTGGTTACGTGAAGGCATGGATATACGAGCACTTTCCAACCATGCAGTGGGCAAAACTGAACCGAGGGTATGACGAGAACCTGCCTAGAATGTGCCGATGGAGGCCAACTAAGGAAGATGCCAAACATTCTCACACATTGGCCGCCATACGAAATACACTCGAAGATATGACGATAGAAGAGGTGAATTTAGACCTAATTTTGTACTTAATTGGTATTAATTGACTACGTTATGCTAAATGACGTTATGCTAAATTTTATGCGGTGCAGATTATTTGGGATCCATACCGTGATTTGCGACAGACAACCCGTCCATTGCAACCAGTCGCTTTATATTATGGTCTTATCAGTTGTCATGAAATCGAGGAGGCTTATATGCCGGATAGAGTGCTCCGTCAGTTTGGCTACGTACAAACTGTCCCAAGGCGCACGTTGAAAATGATAACTCCTCCGCGCGGTACAAAACCGCTAAACTATATTCCTGCGGCGTTCAACTGGGTATCGGACTTCTTCACCGAGTGGCAACACCACGTTATTAGAGATACCGAACGGCAAGCAGCAGTCAATATGACGGAGTGTAGCGACGACTACCTCGCCTACTACGCCGGTGTCGGACTACCTACCTTGTTCCAACGCGGAGGGGATATTGTGCGTGTACCTTCAGATCTTCCTGCCAAATTGGTCTTGTATACTGTACTGGTCAAGATGGTGAGCCAACTTCTAGACTTTAAGTTTGATATTTGTAACTGTTTATAACAAAAAAAATTTAATTCTCATGAATAGGCAAGGAAAGTGAAGAAGTTGGGAAGAAGCCTCGTAAGTTACCAGGGTTCGAATTATATGGCAATCAATGACGAACTCCAACAAATTGACAACGTTGAAGATTTTTCTTTCTTGGAAAATAGAGAGCAACGTACAAAGAGACGGCATTAAGTTTAGGCCCCGTTTGAAGACTTGTAAAACTTTCAATGAATATGACTTTTGAGAATTGTAAAAGTAAACTATGAATTTGAGTTGTATAACTTTGAATAAATTTGCTACTATTGACACTTTGAATGAATTTGCTTCAATTGCTATAATTTGGTAATTTGCTACAATTGCTACATACATACAATTTGTGTTCAAAACTTCAAATTTTGCTGCATATATACAGTTGTGAAATTTTACTTATAACTGTGCATACAGGCAGTGGGTAAACTTTAGGACTGTCACTATTGTGGCAGTCCTAGTAAATACTAGGACTGCCACAATAGTGACAGTCCTAAACTTACATATAACTGTGCTTACAAACAGTGGGTAAACTTTAGGACTGTCACTATTGTGATAGTCCTAGTAAATACTAGGACTGTCAAAATTGTGACAGTCCTAAACTTACATATAACTGTGCTTATAGACAATGGGTAAAGTTTAGGACTGTCACAATTTTGACAGTCCTAGTATATACTAGGACTGTCCAAATTGTGACAGTCCTAAAGTTACATATAACTGTGCTTATAGACAGTGGGTTAACTTTAGGACTGTCACAATTTTGACAGTCCTAGTATATACTAGGACTGTCCAAATTGTGACAGTCCTAAAGTTACATATAACTGTGCTTATAGGCAATGGGTTAACTTTAGGACTGTCACAATTTTGACAGTCCTAGTATATACTAGGACTGTCCAAATTGTGACAGTCCTAAAGTTACATATAACTGTGCATACAGACAGTGGGTAAAGTTTAGGACTGTCACAAGTGTGACAGTCCTAGTATATACTAGGACTGTCACAAATTTGACAGTCCTAGTTTCCTGGCATTTTTACATATTGACAGTCCTAGAGTCCTAGTAGCGATTAGTATCAATGCACAACATACAGTCAAAATCTATTAGTATCAATTAGATAACTCCTTTCATTACACAACATACACACAACATACAACATATAGTTCAATATAAAGTTAAACATACATGGCTCATTGCACAAAATATATTTCAATATACAATATCAATCGATTAGAATATTAAAGTAGTCGTCCGGCATGATTTTTGGATCCTCCATCTTCATCATCTTCTTATAGGCAGCCATTGCATCCGTGTAGGGTGTCGTCCATGCAATCGCTTCCTCTGGTGCGTGTTTATACCAAAGCGTAGAAGGTGGCGGAATAGGAGAATGACCGATCAACCTTGGGATGACGAAGTATTGTCCGACAAGCCCTATGCAACATAGATTGGATACTCCGTGTTCGGCCGGGAGGGCACACATTGGAAAGAAAGTATTGTTAATACCTTGTGAGATAATTACAATAGGTATCTTATACCTATTAGAGAATACGTAAGCAGCAGACGGGACATCCATGTAATGGTCTAGTCCGGTAACTATTTCCATACAAGGTATGCCTGCCAACAAATCTCCAACAATTTCTTCGCCAAGTATCTGGCTATAGAAGGCTAGTCGCGACTCCAACTCCTCGTACAGCTCTTCCCTAACCTGTCTCTATCCTGCTTCAACTGAATAGCCTAGTTGTCTTGCTAGTGCATGATATCCACAATGGCCATCCTTAGGAACATCAACAATAGACCAAATAAAATTCCGTATCTCAGGTAGGAAATTTTTAATGTATAGACTATAAGAATCAGAAAAGTTATCAAAACCCTCCGCCGTGACTGCATCGTTCGTTTTCTATTTCTACCCCCTTCGAATAGTAAGCTTACTCTTTTTCTGCGAAAACACCCCTATCAATTATGGACTTTGCCTCCAAACTGCGTTCGATATGTTCAAATAAGGATAGATCTCTTTTAGTTGACTCCTCCTCCTTCTTTTTTGCTCTAATCTTTCTTGACTGTGGTCTTCCCTTAGGAGTTTGAACAACGGATGACTTTTGCAATCGAGTTGTTGCCGAAACTAAAATCTCTTGGATTTTAACCTCAATGGATCTTCTCTCCGATTCTGATGCGCCACACCACCTTGCGTGCAGGAGTTTCACTTGTGGCAACGCAAAGAAATTATCTTGAACTTCCACCGTCGGCATTATCGACAGCTGTCTCCAACATTGATCAACAATATCTATTAGAATAGGTATAGATTCACGACGATATTCGTTAATCTCATGTGCACAAGGAAGTCCGAGTGAATGTCGATATGAACAACCACAAACCTCGGGATCATAACCCACCGACTTCGACGTACCAATCTCCTCAAACAATAAGCCCAAGGCCTTGTGAGATACTACATGGGTTAAACCATCCAAGAGGTGTTCATGCTTGCATTCATGCTTTACAATATTGAGTCTCATCTCAAATGATGCTACAATATCGTTCACCGTGGAAATAATCATCAAATGAATCGATTGCCAAACGGAGACAAAATTACTGACCGATGACCGTAGATATCTTTTTAAACTTGAGTGTGCTCCTTCGACCCGGTTCGTAGTGATTGTGCCATAATGCTTCACCATGTTGGTCCATGCTAAGACGAATTGCTCTTTATGTGGTTCTAGCCAAGTATCTTTGATATAAGATATGCATGTCGGGTTACTCGTCTCCCACTTTTGTTAGAATATGTACCATGCTGTGTCATAGCTGTCTGTAGTACTTGCTCGCCATACAAGACTCCAATCACTGTAGAATTCTTCGAAGCGAAGCATGTTAATTTTACCGTCCCTTTTTACAAATTTTCTCTTGCATTGAGCTTGGATATTTCGATTTATATGCCAAGTGCATAGTAGTCTATGCGCATGAGGAAATATAATATCTATAATATTTATCAGTGCATATTCTCTGTCGGTAACAAAAACAGAGGGCTCTTTGTAACCTGTGTAAAGGAATTGTAGTTTCCTCAATGCCCATGTGTAATCCTCTACTGTCTTACTCTTCATAAAACAAAAAGCGACTGTAAATGTTTTTCCCGTAGACGTAAACCCAATAACGTGAAAAAGAGGCATCTTGAACTTGTTGGTCTTATATGTACAATCAAGGATCAACACGTCTGCGAAGGACCGAGCCAAGTGTGTGCAATCAGGATGAGCCTAAAACAACGAAAGGAGTTCATCAGTTTGTGGATGTCTTCTATGGTACTCCACGTAGTGATGCTCCCCAAGCAACTTCAATACTTGCTGCATCGTCATTCTTTCTTTCATACTATTATATTTCGCTCTGGCCAAACTATTATAGATCGTCCTCATGGTAGACTTGTTCCCATCTTCTTTTTGTCGCATGGCAGAATAAATTTGTTTCGGTGCAACTCCGGAAAGGAATAATTCTTCAACCAACTTTTTCTCATCCTCTTTCAACCGTGCCACGTAGGCATGACTCGTAAGTGTCCCTGGAATAGGATGATTGTGTCTTCCATTCTTAACTTTGATTATCCACTTCACATCTTTAACTTTTACAATCAACACCTTCAATGGACAACCATATTTTCTCGTCCCAACGTTTTTCTTAGGGATTTCTTTTTCAACAACACCCTTTTTTTATGATGCTCCCTAAACACACCTCCTCTTTCGCATTCCAGCTCAACATATTTTCGGCCCGACCGAGATCTGATGGATCTTGCAATGACAATTACTACGTTATGTCGTCTTCCAACTTCTCTGCACCACTCTAATGCTTCTTCCTGGGTTGCAAATTGAATATCCGTTGAGAATATATCATCCACATCAACACCAACAGCAGGATGTACCACAATATCTGAACAAGGTTGGCCCTATAACCAATATAAAATAATATAAAAATTAATAACTTTATATAATTATCCAGGACTGTCACTATTTTGACAGTCCTATTTTTATATAGGACTGTCAAAATTATGACAGTCCTACTTTTATATAGGACTGTCGAATTTATGACAGTCCTATATTTATATAGGACTATAGAATTTTTGAAAGTCCTATATTTATATAGGACTGTCTAATTTTTACAGTCCTTACACGATGACTGTCGAATTAGGGTTATTGTTTTACGTACCGTACGTACTTCGGAACAACCGACATGTTCTTCGGAACGTCCGGAGTGCATATTTAATGGATTGGAGGATCCGACTTCGTCATCGAACATATTTTCATGCATTGTTCCTACAATAGTCAAAAAAACTAAATTTTTTTCTCACAATCGCAAAACTTATTCATCGTATGTTGTCGAAGACATACCGAAAGAATATTCGTTGGACAATCACTAAAGTAAAATTCTCCTCCAACCACAACTATCAATTTCCAAATTTAGGTTTAGACTTGAAGAATGAGGGTTTCTTCAAGTCTAGGTGGAATGCCAAAAATAAAAAAAAAATTCACTTATATACCTTGGTGTGGGCTAGCCCCAAGTAACTTTAAGAGTGGCAAACTTGTAATTTTGGAAAAATTTACATTGGGTTAGCCCCAAGTAATAAGTGTAGTGTGTCACTACCCCATTTCCAGAGCCGAATATTTTTTTATAATTATTTTTAATTTAGTTAATTGTGTATTATTTATAATTAATTGTATTTATATTTAATTAATGATTGTATTATTTTTATATTGATTATTTTAGGGTTTTGGCTAGCCTGGACCCATGTCAGACCCTAGTGGACCCATGTCCGACCCAACCCACACCCTTGTGAGACTTATTTTTGGGTTTAAAATATTTATTATATTTTTAGTGGGTTAGTTGGAGATATTTGGAGTTAGTTTGAGTGCTTTTGGAACCCGAAACCCAAACCCAAGTGAGAGGAGGGCATTTTGGTCATTTGGACATTAGGAAAACCCCCTTTATTTGTGCTTGGCCGATCAAACCAGCCCCCTACCCGACCATAACAGCAGTCCCTCCCCATTTCTTTTTCTTCTTCACTTCTTCTTCTTCTTCTCCACTTCTTCTTCTTTTTCTTCTTCCTTTCTTCTTCCAATTTTTCCACTTCAAGTAAGTTTTCTCCTTTTTCTTCTCTTCCTTCTTCCATTTCTTACTTTTGTGTGAACCCTAACCCTACATTCTTCCCCAACCTTGGTGGGTAGAGCTTAGATTTGGTGTTGGAGCTTGGATTGGGAGCTTGGAAGCTAGTTGTGGTGGATTTGGAGCTTTTTGGAGACTTTGGCTTGGGATTCCAACTCCCAAGAGGTCAACCCTAACTTTCCCCTTGCTAATTACTTTTATATAGTATAATTAATAGTTTAGAACCTTCCTAAACCTTAGGGTTACCCGTGGGAGGAAGTTGGAACTAGTTTGGTTGAGTTTAGAGATTTTAACACTAGGTTTTGTGTCAATTTCGGGTGGAATCCGAAATTGGCCCAATTTTGGGTGATACCCTAGGTTAGATGGACTTAGGTAGACGTTGTCGGGTGTCTTTAGGGCGAGTGCGTGTCTCCGTTCGGACACGGGAAGTCGTGTCGCGGAGTAACGGGTGTTTCGGGCGTTTTAGGGATTTTCGTCGTCGCCGATTCCAAGTGCTTGCGCGTTTTCGCCACGGGCCTAGAATCGATGAAGTATCATTTTTTCTAGGATCTAGACATCGTTTAGGACCCGTGGATAAATTTTGGGCCGATTCCGAGTTGGTTTGGTGTGCATTTCAGGAGATTTTCTGAACCGCACACCGCGTGTTCGTCGAAATGATCGAACGGCCATTTCGGCGTGGTTTTCTAGTTTCGGGCTTGTGCGCACGTTGGGTTAGCTTCGGGGAGTTTGTGCTAGAATTCTCGGGCTATATTTTATATATTTATAGGTGTTTGTGCGTGTCGGGGTCGTTGGGCGCGCGTTGGTGGGCGTTGTGTGCGTTGTGTTGTGTGTGTGTTGTGTTTATATATATATGTATATATATATATATATATATATATATATATATATATATATATATATATATATATATATGTGTGAGTGTGTTCCTATATATATATTTATATATGTATGTGTATTTTTATGTATATGTGAGTGTGTTAGTGAGTGTCACGACCCGCACCCTGTTTAGGGGCACGAGTGCGTGGGTACGTCCAGCCTACGCCGCAGCATCGGCGGTAGAACGCTGTCAAGGTCTTGATACTATCTAGCCAATCTCACACAAGCATCCAATCTCCATAAGGAGGCACGGATGACACGAATAAGATGTACACATACTCAATCACAGGATTACAGCACGATAAGAAATCAAACAGAATTAACTACAACACAAGTCAAAAAGTAATAACTTAACTCAACAGTTATCCAAGTCATCAAAAATGCCGGAGACAAATCCGGTACCAACAAGCCTACTAAAAGGAACTAACAAAAATAGCAATTTCGACCTCCCGGAATCACAACTAATCTACCAAGTCTGCAGCTACCCACCATATGGTCCATAAAGTGTCGGACAGCGGTCCTCTAAGGCATAGTCTGGAAAAATGTTTCCAGTCAGGAAGGAGCAAAGTACAAATCTCAAATAACAGTTCCATTTAATTGATAAGGACTATAAGCAATAAACATGTCATGCTAGCTACTGAGAAGACAGTGAAATAAATGCAATGGCAATTAAAGAGAGACAGGCAATGTAATACAGTCAGTGCATGTATGAAAATGAAAAGAACAAGGAACAGTATCATATACGGGTGATGTAGTATATGATTTAAATAGGGAACTGTAATCTATTCTAAGTGTTTGAAATAGTAGTTTCAAAATGTGATCGGCTTGGGAACATGTACGATAGCTACAGGGCCTGGCTAATAATGGGTGAAGAGCATGATTAACACTTACATTGTTCTATACTACAATAAGAGGTTATGATCACATTTCTTACTAACTACTTTCCCGCCCCCAACTAGTACTGTGGATCCAACCATGACACGTCACGATACACGAGCAAGTCCAGTTTATCATGTACGATGTCTAATATACATGTCGTGTACAATGTCAATACGATAATCAATGTAACATCTCATGACTGCAGATCCAAGCTATACTAGTCCGTGTAGCACAGTGTCAAGGATTCAGTTGTAACATTTCAAGATTATTGAATTTATAGAAATTATCAAGAAATTGGAAATTATCGGAGAATGTACTTGCCTTGGGTCCTTAGCTGGTAATTATTGATGTCCTATTCCAGAGTATCCCCTGGGTAAACCAACAGTCCTATAAACACATCACAAGCAAAACCACATTTGCATCAGATGCTACACTGACACAGTCAAAAACACTGAGTTCGGGACTTCTCTAGGTATGAGACTGGTCACCTAGGATCACCTAGTAGATTCACCAATTAAACGTATTATTAATAATCAAATATAATACATATATATATGGTTATACCAAATTATATACAAAATATGTATAAGTGTATAATCATAATAGAATATGTATTATATATACATAGGTAACAATATTCATAACACATATACATTTATATATACAACTACCAAAGTTTTATATATATATACAAAAGAATATATATATATATATATATATATATATATATATATATATATATATATATATATACTATATATATATATATACTAATTTACAATTATATATATGCCACATATATATACATACCACGATAATACATATATATATGTATTTACATATACCAAGATACGCTTTTATACTAATACCAATATATATATATATATACCAAAATAATACATATTTAATACACATAGTCTATATGAAAAATACAATAAAATATTCAAAATATATATAGCATTTAAATATGTATATACCAATTTATCAATACATACAATATTCTAAACATACACTATACTATACACATTAATTAGATTTATACATATGCATATGAATTGATTATATATCTACATATTGGTTATCATACACATACATGTATATTGCAGGGAGAGGGGAAGAAGGAGCTTACTGCGGGGTTGTCGGGCTTGCTGGCCGCCGGAGTACGGCAGGAGGCAGGGTGGAGGAGTTCGTCGGAGCCGCCGGAGTAGAGTATGCAGCGGTGGGGGACTCGGCGTAGGGAGGAGGTTGGGGTGAGCAGCCGGAGGGGGACTAGGCTTGATGGTGGTGATTGGGAGCAGCGGGGTGGTGCGGGTTGATGGAGTGGAGATGGTGAAGATGGAGGTGGTAGTGGGGAGTGGCTGAACAGCAGCAGGCCGGAGGGAGTGAAGGGGAGCAGGCCGGAGGGAACAGTGGGGTCGGCTCGGCCGCCGGAGGTGGCTGGCCGGCGGGCTCGAGATGGCCGCTGGACTGCCGGACGGAACGCAGCAGGCCGGACCTCAGGGGGAGATCGGGTCGGAGCCTGGCCGAGTGGCCGGCCGGAAAAGAGCCTGAGGGGATGGGTTTCCCTCTCTTTCTCTTTTGAAATCAAAAAAACTAAATAAAGAAGAAGAAGAAGAAGAAAGGAAAGAGAAGAAGAAGGGAGAAGGAGAAGAAGAAAAATGAAAAGGGGAAGCCTACGGTTTGGTGTTGAGGGAGATGGGGGCTTGGGGAGGTGTGCTACCTAGGTTTTCTAGGGATTAGGGTTTGATGTAGATAGGACATATCATTAAATAGGGAGAGAGGGTTTTGATGTAGGGTGATGATGCACTCATTGAATGAGAGGTCCAGATTTGTCATGAGGGAAAATAATTCATGTAGGGATGAGGGTGAGGGGCTAGTTAATTAATTATTAGGCTCCCTCATTGTTTTAAACAATTGAGGTGTTGACAAAAAATGCAAATTTGCAAATTAGCCCCCCTTAAATTTGGGTATTTGCACAGACACATAAAATGACGAAAATTTGGCGGGCGATTCGGTGTCCGGTGTTTTGTAGGGTCAGGGGGCGCTGTAAGTTTGGTGTGGGCTCAATTAGCAGGGCACTGGAATTAAATTGGGATTTTAGAATTGGTTAAAATAGTATCCTCAATTTAATTAGAAATAAATGCAAGTTGTGTTCTAAAATTAATTAGGAGTACATGGGGCCAAAATCAGGTCAGGTCATCAATAACAATAATGAAGAAGACTCAGAACAGAATATTACCCTAATTTGGGCCGCACAAAAAATAGGTCAAGATTGTCCCCAATTTAAATTGGAACGCACAACGATGCAAAGTAGGGATTTATTAAATAACGTCCGCGACGATTTTTGTGCGGCTAGAAACAAGGCACAGGGAGCAAAATTATGAGTTGCGAAAATAGCAGAATGGAAGGCGGGCATGTCTAGGGCAAGATTGTAAAATTTGTTGGAAGACAAAAGCTAGGGTAGTGCTCCAATTATCGAAGCAAAGGCAATGCGCAAATATTAATTAAAATACGGTAATTAATTAAAATCTCCAATAAATAAATTATAATTAAATAATTAAATACAAAAAATTCTATAATTCCGACAGGTGTTCGTCTACTGGCTTCTAGGTCAAGTCTGCTAGCTCAAAAATAAATGAACACTGCATCTAATACTATATTCAATTACACATCACATAATTATTTAAATAAAAAATATTATCATGCAATTATTTAATTGTAACTACCATAATATTAAATATTGTAAAAAGTCGAAAATACCCCCATTTTCGGAACGTGGTAGTGACAAGTCTACCCTCCTTAAAAGAATTTTGTCCTCAAAATTCAAAATCCTCAAAGTAGCGTTTATTCATACACATTACTATTTTTCTCAAATTTTAAATTCTTCCACCACGAAATCAGGTAATAATCCACAATGTCTTTTCACAAATTTCAAAAAATTCTGAAATTATTGCATTCCGGAAAAATCCTCGAAATAAAATCAAAGTCCATTTTAAAAATTTTCCTTGAAAGTTTTTAGTTAATAATTCAAATACTCGGAATTTAATATCCACTCCTCAAATTTGATTTTAATCAATGCTCGTATATAAAATAAAATCTTGTCCAAAAGTTTAAATTCAAACATTTAGTCCATCAATAATTTTATTTCTCGATTTCCTCTTCCTCGAAATACTCAACAATACGATACTTAGGGATTTTCCAAATGCGACATCCAACTATAAAATTCTAAAATTCATAACTTGCAACCAAATAAATATAATGATAGTCTCCCAAAATTTCCAAATTTTAATAACCAATCTAATCACATCATAATCTTCCTGGAATTAATAAACCACCAATTATGCCATGTTAATTTCTTGGCCCTTTATTTAAATCGATGTTTATTAAAATACGGTAATTAATTAAAATACGGTAATTAATTAAAATCTCCAATAAATAAATTATAAATAAATAATTAAATACAAAAAATACCATAATTCCGACAGGTGTTCGTCTACTGGCTTCTAGGTCAAGTCTGCTAGCTCAAAAATAAATAAACACTGCATCTAATACTATATTCAATTACACATCACATAATTATTTAAATAAAAAATATTATCATGCAATTATTTAATTGTAACTACCATAATATTAAATATTGTAAAAAGTCGAAAATACCCCCGTTTTCGGAACGTGGTAGTGACAGTGAGTGCTTGTGTGAGTGTGTGTGTGAGGGTGTGTGTGAGTGAGTGTTTATATATATATATATATATATATATATATATATATATATATATATATGAGTTTGTGTATGTGTGTGTGTATATATATATATATATATGTATATTTGTGTGTGTGGTTGTGTGTTTGTGAGAGTGTGTGCTAGTGTGTGTGTGAGGGTGTGTGAGAGTGTGTGTGTGTGTGTGTGTGTGTGAGTGTATATATATATATATATATATATATATATATATATATATATATATATATATATATATATATATATATATATTAGTGTGTGTGTATATATATAGATATGTGTTTATATGCATAAGTGTGTGTGTGAGTATATATGTTAGTATGTGTGAATATATATATATATATATCTAAGTTGGTGTGTGTGTATATATATATAGAGTTGTATATATATATGTATATAGGTGTGTGTGTCTGTGTGTCCTTGTGTGTGTGTGGTCGTGTGTGTGTGTGAGTGAGAGGGGGGGGGGTGGACAGCAAGCAGCAGCGCGTGCCGCAGCAGGGTGCTGCACATTGCAGCAGCATGCTCAGCAGCAGCAGCAGCTTTATGCAGCAACAGCAGCAGTTTTTTTGGGCAGCAGCAGCAGCAGGGTAAGCAGCATCAACAGTTAGCAGCGAGCGAGGGAGAGAGAGTGATATGTATATGTATATATCTATAGTTAGATATATTAATAGATAGTTAGATGGATATTAGATGATAGTTAATAGATAGATATTTATGGATAGTTAGATAAATAGATACATGAATAGATATATTAGATAGATAGATAGATAGATAGATAGATAGGTATCTATGGTTTAATAGATAAATAGGTATATAGTTAGATAGATTGATGGATATGTGGATATACATAGATAGCTAGATAAATAGATAGGTAGATATTAGATAGCTAATTAGTTAGATAGATACATAGATAGATAAATAGATATATATGATAGATAGATGAATAGATAGATATCTATAGATAGGTAAATAGGTAGTTAGATAGATAGATTCATAAATAGAAAGATAGATAGATATATAGCTAGATAGATATGAAGATTAATAGATAGATAGTTAGATAGATTAGATAGATATATCTATAGATAGGTTGGTAATGAATAGATAGATAGTTATATCTATCTAAGGTATAGATATATATATATATATATATACCTATAGCTATATATATCTATAGATATCTAGATAGATATATATATACGTATATATGAGTTTAGGTAAGGTATGCATATGTTGTGGTTGTGGATACCTATATATATATACATAGATACTTAGATATGTATAATATATGATAGATATATATTTTCTAGCCTAGATTATTAACTAGGAGCATATCTATTAGCCTAGATAGCTAACTAGAGGGGTAGTTGGAGGGGTATTGGAGAGTATCCCAATACCTTGAGATATCAAGGTATCTCACCAAGGTATTGAGTTTCGAGCGGGGTATTTGAGCAATAGCCTAGGAATAGTATTGGAGTAAATTTTATATGCTTATATGTATATATTTACGCGTGCTAGCATAGGTTTTAGCGGGTTTAGGCGGGGTGCGTAGCCTAGGTTGAGGTATCGGATACCGAGGGTATCCCGGTATCTCAAGGAGGCGAGTTTGAGGGTTTATTAGCCTAATGATCTAGTTTTGATCTAGAATTTCAAGAGCGCCCTAGTTTGACCTAGACTTGACCGTAGTTGACTCGGTTGACCACCAAAGTCAACTTTTGACCTAGATTTGACCCAGAGTTGACTTTTTGGACCCAGAGTTGACTTTTGACCCAGATTTTACCGGTTTGACCCGTTTGACCTAGAACGACCCTAGAAGCCTATTTTTAGTTATTTTATATCTGTTTAACTTATTAGAAACATGTTTAACCTTCCTTTTGACAATAAGTCCTTGCGATACCGGTTCGGATCGCTAGTTGCTCAGGACGTCAGGCGAGTACATTCTTTGATAGTTTTCATTATCTGATGATTATTATGATTCAGCTTCTAGTATAGTATCATATGATTATTCTGGCACAACACGGGACACTGACTGATATTTCTGGATTCATTTACTTACAACACGTACATTTCATGTTTCTGGCCTCTATTCTGGAATCACCTACAGGCATCACCTACAGGCATCACTACAGGCATCACTCATGTTTCAGGCTGGACTCATACTTGATTTACGTGTCGGTTCTTGGATTCACTTATATTAGTCGGGGCGTGAAAATACTCGTGTAGACATGTAAACATTCCCATCTGGAATCATCAGGAATCACTCCCTCTGGTCTAATCTGGAATGATAGCAGCCGTGCACCCAGTGCACGGTGAGCCGTACTTACCCCTAGCCGTTTACATATCGAAACAAGTATTTCAAAGACACCGAGTTCATTCTTTATAGTATGGACTCACTTGCATTCTTGTTGGTCTCACTTACATATTTCTGGACTTGACTCACTACATGTATTTTATGCTGGACTCACTACACGTTCATGTGCACAGACTTACTCTTAGTGTAGATTTCTTGTATCTTGCAGTCATTACTATCTTGTTTATGATATTCCTGCATCTTTACCTTTATGCACCAGTAATTTATATATTTTTTGTTTCATACTTGCTTCATTCTTCTTGCTACTTGCTATAACTGTTTTATAGTTTTTATCATTTAAATGGAACTGCTGTTAGAGATGTACTTGCTCCAGTCCTGACTGGACATATTTTTCAGAGTATCCGGGGGAGTGGTGTCCGACGTTTTATGGACCTCAGCCTGTCGATGGTGCAGACAGGGACCCTCTAGTTTAGGAGTGATTTCCGGGTTGGTAGCCGGGATCACTAAGACCTTGTTATTATTTTTATTAGCTTTTAGCATCGGATTTGTCTCTGGTTTTGGATTGAGACCTTGTATTGTATATTATTTTGGATGATGTATTATTATTATTGATGTTGTGGTTATTGTAGTTGTTGTTGGTTAGACTTTATAGTTGTTAATCTTCTGTGTTATCTTATCGTGCTTAGATTCGTGATTGAGTACTTGTGATTATCATTATGATATTACTCCTCCGTTTGGAGTTGAGATCTTTACAGGTTTATATATTGATTGCGTGAGATTGTTATCTAGATAGTTGACCTAGACAGCATTCTACCGCCGATGCTGCGGCATAGGCTGGACGTACCCATGACTCATGTCCGATTTTTCGGGTGCGGGTCGTGACACATTTTTGGTGGCGGCCCATGCAGGTCTCGATTCGCAATTAGTGCGATGTCGTGGTGGTACAACAACTTAGTTGTACTGCTACGAGCCTGCTCTAGGATCTAGGATCTAGGATGAGAGTGTACTCAATCACGACTAGGAACAATTCCAATCTAATTATTCTGAAATTGTTTTCTTTTGAAATATTACTGTCCTTCTTTGATAATATCGTATCTTGCACCGTGTTGACTTCTTTTGATCTGTGTTCAGGATACCTCCGAAGATACGATCTTGTCATACCGTTCCAGCAGTTGCTACTGAAAGGTCTGCTACCTCTCGTCCAGCTCGTATTCAGACAGCTGCTACCGCTCTACTCACCACTCCTGCGGTTGAGGGAGCATCTGTTTCTCTCGGGGATCCTCCTTCACCTATCGATCCGAGGACCTGCGGTTGAGGGAGCATCTGTTTCTCTCGGGGATCCTCCTTCACCTATCGATCCGAGGACTACTCCAGTCGTTCCGGTGGTTCCTCCACCACTTCCTGCACCAGTAGATGCCGTATAGTTGTTTCCGTTCTTCAGGGAGATGATGGACGCGCAGCACCGTCAAGTGGATGTGATAAGGCTGGGCATTGATAAAGCCCACCAGGTGGCCATGACGGCAGTGGACAGAGTCGTTCCGGTGGTTCCTCCACCACTTCCTGCACTAGTAGATGCCGCGTAGTTGTTTGCGTTCTTCAGGGAGATGATGGACGCGCAGCACCGTCAAGTGGATGTGATAAGGTTGGGCATTGAGAAAGCCCACCAGGTGGCCATGACGGCAGTGGACAGAGTGGCACAGATTCAGCTACAGGCAGATCAGATTCAGCGCCCGAGGCCGGGAAGCATCATTGACTTTCAGAGGATACAGCCCAAGGAGTTCCGGGGTACAGAAGGGATCCTGTACGCGGACGACTGGATAGAGCAGATCGAGGGGATCTTCAGGCTGGCACAGATTCCAGACAGCATGCAGATAAAGGCAGCGGGCAGTCAGATGTTCGACTTTGCTTTGACGTGGTATCACACTATTACGAGGATTGCGGTGCCAGGGCTTACTTGGGAGGCTTTCAAGAGGCTTTTTAAGGAGAAGTTTTTTCCAGACGTGGCACTCAGTGCTTTGGAGAGCCAATTCGAGGCACTCATCCAGGGGAGCATGATGGTGGACGAGTACGCAACAGAGTTTTGCCGTCTAGGCAGATTTGTGGAGGGCTTAAGTGAGGCAGCAAAGGCGAGGAAGTTTCGCAAGGGCTTGGTCATGGCGGTCAAGTCTTTGACCAGGAGTAACCGCGAGGCGACTTTCGAGCAGATAGTAGGAGATGCTCAGAGAGCAGAGGATGACTTGGAGCTCAAGTCCAAGAGAGGCAGGGATGATTCAGGTAGTGCGAGTGGCAGTACGGGACCGGCTAAGCGTCCCTATGCGCAGAAGGCAGCGCAACAGGGTCAGGATCAGAGGGTTCCCACTTGTGCCTACTGCAGGAAGGCAGGACACACTTGGGGTATTTGTAGGAGGAGGCTGAAGGTGTGTTTATTCTGTGGATTCTCTGCTCACCAGATGCGAGATTGCCCCACTGCACCTCCATTTGGTGGAGCACAGGATCAGAGAGTTGGAGCTAGGCACCCTGTGGCACAGCATCATGCCCCGCACCAGCAGAGGAATACACCCCAGCAGGGCAGGGCTTATGCGTTGACGGTCGAGGAGGCCGATGCTACGGGTGTCGGGTTAGCAGATTTGTCTCTTTGTTCTTCTTCCTGTCCTTTTCCATTCCTTGTGGTGTGCTTCATTAGTACCTGTTAGATTTTTTTTGTGCTGTGGTAGATAGTGTAGTAACCCTGATTGAGACTGTGATAACACGACCAGTAGGACCATGATCTTGTATGTTGTTTAGGTAAAAATTCTTGACTGTGATTGTTGGGGGTTTGACCTAGAGGGAGTGCGATCTACTTTAAATTTCGAGGACAAAATTTTCTAAGGAGGATAGGCTTGTCACTACCCCATTTCTAGAGCCGAGTATTTTTTTTATTATTTTTAATTTAGTTAATTGTGTATTATTTATAATTAATTGTATTTATATTTAATTAATGATTGTATTATTTTTATATTGATTGTTTTAGGGTTTTGGCTAGCCTGAACCCATGTTAGACCCTAGTGGACCCATGTCCGACCCAACCCACACCCTTGTGAGACTTATTTTTGGATTTAGAATATTTATTATATTTTTAGTGGGTTAGTTGGAGAGATTTGGAGTTAGTTTGAGTGCTTTTGGAATCCGAAATCCAAACCCAAGTGAGAGGAGGACATTTTGGTCATTTGGACATTAGGGAAACCCCTTCATTTGTGCTTGGCCGATCAAACCAGCCCCCTACCCGACCATAATAGCAGCCCCTCCCCATTTCTTTTTCTTCTTCACTTCTTCTTCTTCTCCACTTCTTCTTCTTCTTCTTCCTTTCTTCTTCCAATTTTCCACTTCAAGTAAGTTTTCTCCTTTTCCTTCTCTTCCTTCTTCCATTTCTTACTTTTGTGTGAACCCTAACCCTATATTCTTCCCCAACCTAGGTGGGTAGATCTTAGATTTGGTGTTGGATCTTGGATTGGGAGCTTGGAAGCTAGTTGTGGTGGATTTGTAGCTTTTTGGAGACTTTGGCTTGGGATTCCAACTCCCAAGAGGTAAACCCTAACTTTTCCCTTGCTAATTACTTTTACATAGTGTAATTAATAGCTTAGAACCTTCCTAAACCTTAGGGCTACCCGTGGGAGGAAGTTGGAACTAGTTTGATTGAGTTTAGAGACTTTAACACTAGGTTTTGTGTCAATTTCGGGTGGAATCCAAAATTGGCCCAATTTTGGGTGATGCCCTAGGTTAGAAAGACTTAGGTAGACGTTGTTGGGTGTCATGAGTGTGAGTGCGTGTCTCCATTCGGACACGAGAAGTCGTGTCGCAGAGAAACGGGCGTTTTAGGGGTTTTCGTCGTCGCCGGTTCCAAGTGCATGCGTCTTTTTGCCACGGGCCTAGAATCAACGGGGTAGCATTTTTTCTAGGATCTAGACATCGTTTAGGACACGTGGGTAAATTTTGGGCCGATTCTGAGTTGGTTTGGTGTGCGTTTCAGGAGATTTTCTGAACCGCACACCGCGTATTCGTCGAAATGACCGAACGGCCATTTCGGCGTGGTTTTCTAGTTTCGGGCTTGTGCGCGCGTTGGGTTAGCTTCGGGGAGTGTGTGCTAGAATTCTCGGGCTATATTTTATATATTTATAGGTGTTTGTGCGTGTCGGGGTCGTTGGGCGCGCGTTGGTGGGCGTTGTGTGCGTTGTGTTGTGTGTTGTGTGTGTGTTGTGTTTATATATATATATATGTATATATATATATATATTTGTGTGTGTGTTCCTATATATATATTTATATATGTATGTGTGTTTTTATGTATATGTGAGTGTGTTAGTGAGTGCTTGTGTGAGTGTGTGTGTGAGGGTGTGTGTGAGTGAGTGTATATATATATATATATATATATATATATATATATATATATATATATATATATATATATATATATATATATGAGTTTGTGTATGTGTATATATATATATATATATGTATGTATGTATATTTGTGTGTGTGGTTGTGTGTTTGTGAGAGTGTGTGCTAGTGTGTGTGAGAGTGTGTGTGTGTATATATATATATATATATATATATATATATATATATATATATATATATATATATATATATGTTTGAGTGTGTGAGTGTGTATATGTATATATATATATTAGTGTGTGTATATATATATATATAGATATCTGTGTGTATATATATATAGATATGTGTTTATATGCATAAGTGTGTGTGTGAGTATATATGTTAGTATGTGTGTGAATATATATATATATATAAGTTGGTGTGTGTATATATATATATAGAGTTGTATATATATATATGTATATAGGTTTGTGTGTCTGTGTGTCCTTGTGTGTGTGTGGTCGTGTGTGTGTGTGAGTGAGAGGGGGGTGGACAGCAAGCAGCAGCGCGTGCCGCAGCAGGGTGCTGCACAGTGCAGCTGCAGCATGCTCAGTAGCAACAACTTTATGCAGCAGCAGCAGCAGTTTTTTTGGGCAACAGCAGCAGCAGGGTAAGCAGCATCAACAATTAGCAGCGAGCGAGGGAGAGAGAGTGATATGTTTAGGTATATATCTATAGTTAGATATATTAATAGATAGTTAGATGGATATTAGATGATAGTTAATAGATAGATATCTATGGATAGTTAGATAAATAGATACATGAATAGATATATTAGATAGATAGATAGGTATCTATGGTTTAATAGATAAATAGGTATATAGTTAGATAGATTGATGGATATGTGGATATACATAGATAGCTAGATAAATAGATAGGTAGATATTAGATAGCTAATTAGTTAGATAGATACATAGATAGATATATGATAGATAGATGAATAGATAGATATCTATAGATAGGTAAATAGGTAGTTAGATAGATAGATTCATAAATAGAAAGATAGATAGATATATAGTTATATAGCTAGATAGATATATAGATTAATAGATAGATAGTTAGATAGATTAGATAGATATATCTATAGATAGGTAGGTAATGAATAGATAGATAGTTATATCTATTTAAGGTATAGATATATATATATATACCTATAGCTATATATATCTATAGATATCTAGATATATATATATATATATATATATATATATATATATATATATATATATATATATATATATATATATATATATATATATATGAGTTTAGGTAAGGTATGCATATGTTGTGGTTGTGGATACCTATATATATATACATAGATACTTAGATATGTATAATATATAATATATATATATTTTTTAGCCTAGATTATTAACTAGGAGCATATCTATTAGCCTAGATAGCTAACTAGAGGGGTAGTTAGAGGGGTATTGGAGAGTATCCCAATACCTTGAGATATCAAGGTATCTCACCAAGGTACTGAGTTTCGAGCGGGGTATTTGAGCAATAGCCTAGGAATAGTATTGGAGTGATTTTTATATGCTTATGTGTATATATTTACGCGTGCTAGCATAGGTTTTAGCGGGTTTAGGCGGGGTGCGTAGCCTAGGTTGAGGTATCGGATACCGAGGGTATCCAGGTATCTCAAGGAGGCGAGTTTGAGGGTTTATTAGCCTAATGACCTAGTTTTGACCTAGAATTTCAGGAGCACCCTAGTTTGACTTAGACTTGACCGTAGTTAACTCGGTTGACCGCCAAAGTCAAATTTTGACCTAGATTTGACCTTAAGTTGACTTTTTGGACCCAAAGTTGACTTTTGACCTAGATTTCACCGGTTTGACCGGTTTGACCTAGAACGACCCTAGAAGCCTATTTTTAGTTATTTTATATCTGTTTAACTCATTAGAAAACTGTTTATCCTTGCTTTTTGCAATAGGTCCTTGCGACACCGGTTCGGATCGCTAGTTGCTCAGGACGTCAGGCGAGTACATTCTCTGATAGTTTTCATTATCTGATGATTATTATGATTCCGCTTCTAGTATAGTATCATATGATTATTCTGGCACAACACGGGACACTGACTGGTATTTTTGGATTTATTTACTTGTGACACGTACATTTCATGTTTCTGGCCTCTATTCTGGAATCACCTACAGGCATCACCTACAGGCATCACTACAGGCATCACTCATGTTTCAGGCTGGACTCATACTTGATTTACGTGTCGGGTCTTGGATTCACTTGTATTAGTCGGGGCGGGGAAATACTCGTGTAGACATGTAAACATTCCCATCTGGAATCATCAGGAATCACTCCCTCTGGTCTAATCTGGAATGATAGCAGCCGTGCACTCAGTGCGCGATGAGCCGTACTCACCCCTAGCCGTTTACATGTCGAAACAAGTATTTCAAAGACACCGAGTTCATTCTTTATTCTGTACTCACTTGCGTTCTTTTGGTCTCACTTACATGTTTCTGGACTTGACTCACTACATGTATTTCATGCTGGACTCACTACACGTTCATGTGCACAGACTTACTCTTAGTGTAGATTTCTTGTATCTTGCAGTCATTACTATCTTGTTTCTGATTTTCCTGCATCTTTACCTTTATGCACCAGTGATTTATATATTTCTTGTTTTATACTTGCTTCATTCTTCTTGCTACTTGCTATAACTATTTTATAGTTTTTACCATTTAAATGGAACTGCTGTTAGAGATGTACTTGCTCCAGTCCTGACTGGACATATTTTTTAGAGTATCCGGAGGAGTGGTGTCCGACATTTTATGGACCTCAGCCTGTCGATGGTGCAGACAGGGACCCTCTAGTTTAGGAGTGATTTCCGGGTTGGTAGCCGGGATCACTAAGACCTTGTTATTATTTTTATTAGCTTTTAGCATCGAATTTGTCTCCGGTTTTGGATTGAGACCTTGTATTGTATATTATTTTGGATGATGTATTATTATTATTGATGTTGTGGTTGTTGTAGTTGTTGTTGGTTAAACTTTATAGTTGTTAGTCTTCTGTGTTATCTTATTGTGCTTAGATTCGTGATTGAGTACTTGTGATTATCATTATGATATTGCTCCTCCGTTTGGAGTTGAGATATTTACAGGTTTATATATTGATTACGTGAGATTGTTATCTAGATAGTTGACCTAGACAACATTCTACCGCCGATGCTGCGGCGTAGGCTGGATGTACCCACGACTCATGTCCAATTTTTTGGGTGTAGGTCATGACACATTTTTGGTGGCGGCCCATGCAGGTCTCGATTCGCAATTAATGCGATGTCGTGGTGGTACAACAACTTAGTTGTACTGCTGCGAGCCTGCTCTAGGATCTAGGATCTAGGATAAGCGTGTACTCAATCACGACTAGGAACAATTCCAATCTAATTATTCTGAAATTGTTTTCTTTTGAAATATTACTGTCCTTCTTTGATAATATCGTATCTTGCACCGTGTTGACTTCATTTAATCTATATTCATGATGCCTCCGAAGACACGATCTCGTCATACCGTTCCAGCAGTTGCTACTGAGAGGTCTGCTACCTCTCGTCCAGCTCATATTCAGACAGCTGCTACCGTTCCACTCACCACTCCTACGGTTGAGGGAGCATCTGTTTCTCTCGGGGATCCTCCTTCACCTATCGATCCGAGGACTACCCAGTCGTTCCGGTGGTTCCTCCACCACTTCCTGCACAGTAGATGCCGCGGAGTTGTTTGCGTTCTTCAGGAAGATGATGGACGCGCAGCACCGTCAAGTGAATGTGATGAGGCTGGGCATTGAGAACGCCCACCAGGTAGCCATGACGACAATGGACAGAGTGGCACAGATTCAGCCACAGGCAGATCAGATTCAGCGCCCGAGGCCGGGCAGCATCATTGACTTCCAGAGGATGTGACCCAAGGAGTTTCGGGGTACAGAAGGGATCCTGTACGCGGACGACTGGATAGAGCAGATCGAGGGGATCTTCAGGCTGGCACAGATTCCAGACAGCATGCAGATAGAGGCAGCGGGCAGTCAGATGTTTGACCTCGCTTTGACGTGGTATCGTACTGATACGAGGATTGCGGCGCCAGGGCTTACTTGGGAGGCTTTCAAGAGGCTTTTTAAGGAGAAGTTTTTCTCAGACGTGGCACTCAATGCTTTGGAGAGCCAGTTCGAGGCACTCGTCCAGGGGAGCGTGATGGTGGACGAGTACACAGCGAAGTTCTGCCGTCTGGGCAGATTCGTGGAGGGCTTGAGTGAGGCAGCAAAGGCGAGGAAGTTTCGCAAGGGCTTGGTCATGGCGGTCAAGTCTTTGACCAGGAGCGACCGCGAGGCAACTTTCGAGCAGATAGTAGGAGATGCTCAAAGAGCAGAGGATGACTTGGAGCTCAAGTCCAAGAGAGGCAGGGATGATTCAGGTAGTGCGAGTGGCAGTGCGGGATCGGCTAAGCGTCCCTATGTGCAGAAGGCAGCACAGTAGGGTCAGGATCAGAGGGTTCCCACTTGTGCCTACTGCAGGAAGGCAGGACACACTTGGGATATTTGTAGGAGGAGGCTGAAGGTGTGTTTGTTCTGTGGATCCGCTGCTCACCAGATGCGAGATTGCCCTACTGCACCTCCATTTGGTGGAGCACAGGATCAAAGAGTTGGAGCTAGGCCACCTGTGGCACAGTATTATACCCCGCACCAGCAGAGGGATACACCCCAGCAGGGCAGGGCTTATGCGTTGACGGTCGAGAAGGCCGATGCTACGGGTGTCGGGTTAGCAGGTTTGTCTCTTTGTTCTTCTTCCTGTCCTTTTCCATTCCTTGTGGTGTGCTTCATTAGTACCTGTTAGATTTTCTTTGTGCTGTGGTAGATAGTGTAGTAATCCTGATTGAGACTATGATAACACGACCAGTAGGACCATGATCTTGTATGTTGTTTAGGTAGAAATTCTTGACTGTGATTGTTGGGGGTTTGACCTAGAGGGAGTTTGATCTACTTTAAATTTTGAGGACAAAATTTTCTAAGGAGGATAGGCTTGTCACTACCCCATTTCCAGAGCCGGATATTTTTTTATTTTTTATTTAGTTAATTGTGTATTATTTATAATTATTTATATTTATATTTAATTAATGATTGTATTATTTTTATATTGATTATTTTAGGGTTTTGGCTAGCCTTGACCCATGTCAGACCCTAGTGGACCCATGTCCGATCCAACCCACACCCTTGTGAGACTTATTTTTGGGTTTAGAATATTTATTATATTTTTAGTTCGTTAGTTGGAGAGATTTGGAGTTAGTTTGAGTGCTTTTGGAACCCGAAACCCAAACCCAAGTGAGAGGAGGGCATTTTGGTCATTTGGACATTAGGGAAACCCCCTTTATTTGTGCTTGGCCGATCAAACCAGCCCCCTACCCGACCATAATAGCAACCCCTCCCCATTTCTTTTTCTTATTCACTTATTCTTCTTCTCCACTTCTTCTTCTTCTTTTCTTCTTCCTTTCTTCTTCCAATTTTCTACTTCAAGTAAGTTTTCTCCTTTTTTTTCTCTTCCTTCTTCCATTTCTTACTTGGAGACTTTGGCGTTGGAGCTTAGAGCTTAGATTTGGTGTTGGAGCTTGGATTGGGAGCTTGGAAGCTAGTTGTGGTGGATTTGGAGCTTTTTGGAGACTTTGGCTTGGGATTCCAACTCCCAAGAGGTAAACCCTAACTTTCTCCTTGATAATTACTTTTATATAGTGTAATTAATAGTTTAGAACTTTCCTAAACCTTAGGGCTACCCGTGAGAGGAAGTTGAAACTAGTTTGGTTGAGTTTAGAGACTTTAACACTAGGTTTTGTGTTAATTTCGGGTGGAATCCAAAATTGGCCCAATTTTGGGTGATGCCCTAGGTTAGACAGACTTAGGTAGACGTTGTCAGGTGTCTTGAGGGTGAGTGTGTGTCTTCGTTCGGACACGGAAAGTCGTGTCGCGAAGAAATGGGCATTTCGGGCGTTTTAGGGGTTTTCGTCGTCGCCGGTTCCAAGTGCGTGCGTATTTTCGCCACGGGCCTAGAATCGACGGGATAGCATTTTTTTAGGATCTAGACATCGTTTAGGATCCGTGGGTAAATTTTGGGCCGATTCCGAGTTGGTTTGGTGTGTGTTTCAGGAGATTTTCCGAACCGCTTACCGCGTGTTTGTTGAAATGACCGAACGGCCTTTTCGGCGTGGTTTTCTAGTTTTGGGCTTGTGCGCGTGTTAGGTTAGCTTCGGGGAGTGTGTGCTAGAATTCTTGGGCTATATTTTATATATTTATATGTATTTGTGCGTGTCGGGGTCGTTGGGCGCGCGTTGGTGGGCGTTGTGTGCGTTGTGTTGTGTGTTGTGTGTGTGTTGTGTTTATATATATATATATATATATATATATATATATATATATATGTATATATATATATATATATATATATATATATATATATATATATGTATATATATATATATATATATATATATATATATATATTTGTGTGTGTGTTCCTATATATATATTTATATATGTATGTGTGTTTTTATGTATATGTGAGTGTGTTAGTGAGTGCTTGTGTGAGTGTGTGTGAGGGTGTGTATGAGTGAGTGTTTATATATATATATATATATATATATATATATATATATATATATATATATATATATATATATATATATATATATATATATATATATATATATATATATATATGTATGTATGTATGTATGTATGTATGTATGTATGTGTATATTTGTGTGTGTGGTTGTGTGTTTGTGAGAGTGTGTGCTAGTGTGTGTGAGAGTGAGTGTGTGTGAGTGAGTGTATATATATATATATATATATATATATATATATATATATATATATGTTTGAGTGTGTGAGTGTGTATATGTATATATATATATATTAGTGTGTGTATATATATATATAGATATCTGTGTGTATATATATATATATATATATATATAGATATGTGTTTATATGCATAAGTGTGTGTGTGAGTATATATGTTAGTATGTGTGTAAATATATATATATATATATATATATATATATATATATATATATATATATATATATATATATATAAGTTGGTGTGTGTATATATATATAGAGAGTTGTATATATATATGTATATAGGTGTGTGTGTCTGTGTGTCCTTGTGTGTGTGTGGTCGTGTGTTTGTGTGAGTGAGAGAGGGGTGGACAACAAGCAGCAGCGCATGCCGCAGCAGGGTGCTGCACAGTGCAGCAGCAGCAGCAGCATGCTCAGCAGCAGCAGCAGCTTTATGCAGCAGCAGCAGCAGTTTTTCTGGGCAGCAACAGGGTAAGCAGCATCAACAGTTAGCAGCGAGCGAGGGAGAGTGAGTGATATGTATAGGTATATATCTATAGTTAGATATATTAATAGATAGTTAGATGGATATTAGATGATAGTTAATAGATAGATATCTATGGATGGATAGATAAATAGATACATGAATAGATATATTAGATAGATAGATAGATAGGTATCTATGGTTTAATAGATAAATAGGTATATAGTTAGATAGATTGATGGATATGTGGATATACATAGATAGCTAGATAAATAGATAGGTAGATATTAGATAGCTAATTAGTTAGATAGATACATATATAGATAAATAGATATATGATAGATAGATGAATAGATAGATATCTATATATAGGTAAATAGGTAGTTAGATAGATAGATAGATATATAGTTATATAGCTATATAGATATGTAGATTAATAGATAGATAGTTAGATAGATTAGATAGATATATCTATAGATAGGTAGGTAATGAATAGATAGATAGTTATATCTATCTAAGGTGTAGATATATATATACCTATAGCATGTCGAAACAAGTATTTCAAAGACACCGAGTTTATTCTTTATAGTCTGGACTCACTTGCATTCTTGTTGGTCTCACTTACATATTTCTGGACTTGACTCACTATATGTATTTCATGCTGGACTCATTACACGTTCATGTGCACAGACTTACTCTTAGTGTAGATTTCTTCTATCTTGCAGTCATTACTATCTTATTTCTGATTTTCCTGCATCTTTACCTTTATGCACCAGTGATTTATATATTTCTTGTTTCATACTTGCTTCATTCTTCTTGCTACTTGCTATAACTGTTTTATAGTTTTTATCATTTAAATGGAACTGCTGTTAGAGATGTACTTGCTCCAGTCCTGACTGGACATATTTTTCAGAGTATCCGGAGGAGTGGTGTCCGACGTTTTATGGACCTCAGCCTGTCGATGGTGCAGACAGGGACTCTCTAGTTTAGGAGTAATTTCCGGGTTGGTAGCCGGGATCACTAAGACCTTGTTATTGTTTTTATTAGCTTTTAGCACCGGATTTGTCTCCGGTTTTGGATTGAGACCTTGTATTGTATATTATTTTGGATAATGTATTATTATTATTGATGTTATGGTTGTTGTAGTTGTTGTTGGTTAGACTTTATAGTTGTTAGTCTTCTGTGTTATCTTATCGTGCTTAGATTCGTGATTGAGTACTTGTAATTATCATTATGATATTGCTCCTTCATTTGGAGTTGAGATCTTTACAGGTTTATATATTGATTGCGTGAGATTGTTATCTAGATAGTTGACCTAGACAGCGTTCTACTGCCGATGCTGCGGCGTAGGCTGGACGTACCCACGACTCATGCCCGATTTTTTGGGTGCGGGTCGTGACATAGTGCCCTTATAATTTGCCTTTTTTACTTAAGGACAGTCCAAATTCTCATATAAAAGTCAATAACTTCTAATTTTCAGTCCAATTTTTTTCCAGTACTGTCACAAAGTTGACAGTCGAAGGACTGTCAACTTCTTCCACTGTCAACTTTGTACAGTCCTAAATAATTATGACTGTAAAAAAAATTGACAGTCCTTCTTGGAAAGACTGTCAATTTTTTTACAGTCCTAACAAAGAGAAAAAGAAGAAGAACAACAGCAGCAACAGGTGTGCGGCAAGCGGCGGCGCGGTGCTACGACGAGTGGGGGCGTAGGTGCGGTGTGCGAGACGGACGCTGGCGGGGGCGACGCAAGGCGGAGGCGCACGCGCGGGGGTTGCTCTTTTTGTTATCCTGCAGATGGGGCTGCGGCGAGCAGAGGCCGACCCAGGCGAGCGGTGGCGGAGCGGGGCTGCGACGAGCGGGGCGGGGCGGGGCGAAGGCACGGTGGGGTCCCACTGGAGAATTAGCTTCTACGCCGCCGAGATGTCGACCTCCGTCGCGTGCAGCCCAACGCGAGCGCGTGCCTTCACCGTGTGCAGCCCCCCGCACATGTGCCTCCGCCTCTCGCTGCCGCCTCCGCCTCCAGCTGTGGGGTTGGGGTTGGGGTTAGGCTTAGGGTTAGGGTTTAGGAGTTTGGAAATTTGAAAGGAGATAGTAGAAATTTAGAATAAAGAATTTTGGGAAGGTTTGGAGGGATTGGGTTGTCCCGAGTAAATTTTGGGATATCCTAAGTAAAAATTACACAAATCTGGACTGTCCTGAAGTAATGGACTGTCATAAGTAACTTTTGTAGTGCATATAGAATTTGCGTTCTTTTTTCGTGTTTATGTGTGTGTGTGTTTGTTTAACACTCTTAGGTGAAATAAGTAGAGGGAAATCCAAATTTTTAGTGGCTCCATGTTATTTAGATTTTATTGGGACAAAATCTATTTCAATCTTAAATAAAGTATACTATTAGGGACCATTTATAAATACGTCCTAAATAATATTATCTTTTATTACGAAATAAATAGTTGTCCCAAATATTAATCTTTTAGGACTCTTAAAAATAGAGTTTCTAATAGTGTCATCCCAAAAGCTCTTTTTTTTTGTAGATCCCCAAGGAACAATCTTAATTCTTCTCTCGCTTGTAATATATTAAAACATATATCCATCTTGCTCATCGACTCTCCCAATAACATGAAATCAGAAACCATCAAAATCCAATCCATTCTGTATAGTCAAATGTCGATTCATCCCAATCAATTCCTTATGATGACACGTTCAATATCCCAAGTATCTAGCATATGCACATCGTAATGATATCTCGAGTAAGATCAATCTAAATCTAAATCGATTCAAATCCAAGGATCGTACTGCCATCAATAACTTCTTTCAAGCGCACGATTTTGAATCATAATCTAAATCAATAAAATTGTATCTATCACCTTCACTTGAGCATCATCAAATAAGCTAATCCGACGATAATCATTCAATTCAACTATTCCTTGATACCATCTCGTTCTTTCGACCACAAGCAACCCGTCCAACTTTAAGTAATAAAATAACCAATATCCAAATACAATATGCCATTCCAATTTCAACAATCATCAAATTTCTCAAGAATCCACATCAAATCCAAAATCAACTCTCAATCTCACTACCCCAGCTCTATAGTCTATCCAGACAACTCTTCTAAGGTCAATCAAACCAATCATGTCATTCAGCATGGAGACTGTTCGCCATTAAATTCAAAAGTCTTTAAGAAAGAACTTGATTTAATAAATAAACGAAAAGAGAGTACAGGGAGGAGTCCTAGATAGACAGTCTAAGTACAAAATTTGTGCTCTGGGGGATAACGATAGAGGGTTAAGAGTGTATCAACTCTCTTTATTTCGTGGATGATCCGATGCGGAAGCTCTTCTCTCTTGTTCGAGTGTAGATTCGCAGATAGCTAGCATGCCTTTTGTTCGGGTGTGGTACCCCACTATTTGTAGTCATCCTGGACGCGCATATGTTGGGCCACATGGATGCTGGAGGGTGCCACGTGTCCCTTCATAACAGGGTACAGCTGTGACCATGAGCAGGTCGAGTTATCACGTGGGCGTTTGTTAGGATTTTTTGTTGCTGAAGATCTGGATGGTTCTCGTCCTTTGTGGGCGTGACTTAGTCAGCTTGACACATAGTCCACACTTGGTTGGAGAGAATCGCTCTTATCGTAACAACAATATTTGGTCTTCATGGAGTCTGAAACCCATGTGGCCAGTGACGTATGTGATGCATGAAGTCTAGGACGCTTGAAGCCAGAGACACGTGGACCGCATGGAGTCTGGGACGCATAGGGCCAGTATCACTACCACATTTTAGGAAAAAGGGTATTTTAGTAATTTCCTATTTAAATAAATATTGTGCATGGTAAATAATTTTTGTTGTATTATTTAATTATTGTTGGATGTTATTTAATTATTTTGGACTTATTTTAGTGGACCCAACTAGTTTAGTTTTGACCCATGGACCAACATAAATTAAATAGTTAGACTTGGCCCATTTAGGAAGCCCATGGTTAAGGAGATGGATTAAATTAATTAAGTGATTAGACTAGAAGCTTCCTTCCTTAATTATTTCTTCATGAGAGGCCCCAAGGGGTACATTGGACATTTTACAATTGCTTGGGGAAGGGGGCATGGCCGGCCTATATTAGAGGGGGAAATTTCTCTCTTCTCTCATTCTCATTCCAAATCTAGATCTAGAAATTCCCACTCCCAAATTTCCTCCATTCCCATTCCAATTCCCACAAAATTCATCCCAAATTCATCCCAAATTCTTCCCAATTCACCATTAGAAAGTTGAGAAGTAAGGATCTAGAAGGAGGAAGCAAGGATCTACAAAGAGGAGCAAGGATCTACAATTTGGAAGCAAGTTCATCTCAATTGGAGGTTTCATTGAGAATCCATCTTCCAATAGGTATAATTCAGTTTTTCCCATTAAAATAGCTTCTAAATCTGAGATTTAATCATATAAAATCAACCCATATGTATGTACTACCCATAGGACTTTGTTTTGTGTTCATAGGAGACCCATGGAGAAAGTTATGGTGCTTTTTGTGTCAATTTTGTTGGAATTCGAATTTACATTTTGTTGTGTGTGTTAATTGATCCTATAGATCAATTGGGCATGTGCTTATGTGTTTGGGGCTTGTGTCGTGTCCATATTTGGGTACATGTGGTTCGTATTCCAACTATTTGGTGATACGTGTCATTTTAGGGGTTTTCCCTCCGACACGGGGCTTTGAACATGTCGTATTTTGACACGGACACATAGATCTACTTTTGACACTTTGATTTGTTCATAAATATTATTTGTGACTTGTTTGTGTCCTTCGGGGTGCAATTGGTTGTGTGTTGGACTCGTGTCACATGCGTATCCTAGATCTAGTGGGATACGGTGTGATACTCTCCAATTTGGTGTATTTATGTGTAGATCTAATTATTTATGCTTTAAATTCTTTATTTATAATTAGTAAATATATATAGATATTATATATTATTTTAGTGTATTTATTATGGTATTTATTGTAGCATAGATCTATATTTCTATGTGTTCTAATGTGATGTATAAATATATGTATGTAGCTTTCTTGCATGCAATTATATATGTACTTATGTTAATAAAATAATTTATACAAAAAGGTTTTGTAAAATATATTTATGTGTTTAATGTGTAATTATAGTATTTATAATTATTATATAATTATTTGTATATTAATGAATGTATTTTTATGTGTGCTTCTAGCCATGTAAAATACGTACATTAATATGTGCATGTGTTATGTAACTATTAATATTTAATTGTGTAAGTTTATATGTATATATATATATATATATAAGTATATAGTTATTAATTATTTTATATATATATAGGTATTTTGATTTATATATTGTATTTATATATATATATATATATATATATATATATATATATATATATATATATATATATATATACATATATATATATATATATATATATATATATATATATATATATATATATATATATATTACTGTTTGGTGACAGTGCTTTTAATGACAGTTGAAAACTGTCATTATTCTGTTCTGTTACAGCAGGCGCTGTAGCTATTAATGACAGTCCTGTCATTAATAGCAGCGGACGGGTTTACTCAGCATTTTGCGACAGTTTTCTGCGACAGTTGTTTAACTGTCACCGATTCAGCAGCTGTAGGTTTATAGTTCAGCGGATTCTGCGACAGATTTTCTGTGACAGTCAAGACTGTCACTATAAGCCTGTTTTATTTAAATTGTATTTTAGCTCACTGTTTTCAGTGACGATTGGGCAGATTTAATTTATATATTATATATTATTATTGTATATATATATATATGTATATATATATGTGCTTTTGTGAGGTATAATACTAGTAGTGATATATTATTTTATTTGTATAAATATTGGTTTGTATATACTTTATATTAGAGTGTATATTATTTATACTTTGTGTGGGTACCAATTGGGATCAAGACCTTGATTCCTAATTGTGTATTTTATTCTATATTATTTATATAGATGTCTTGAGAGGTTGACCTTGGTTTGACCATGTTTGACTTTAGTTGACTTTAGAGTTGACCATAGTTGACTTTTGACTTAGAATTTATTTATTGACCTAGAAGTTGACTAGTTTGACTTGTTCTCTTTCCGGGACCTTGTATTAATGTGGTATTCCATATCTAGGTCTTCGAGGTACCGAGTCAGACATCTGTGAGACTGTTCTTTGGACTTCAGGCGAGTATATTCTCTGATAGTTTCTCATTTATGATATCCTCTATGTTCGTTGTATCTAGTGTAGATATACATGTTTCTCTTGACACTATGGTTACACGGATTGGTATATCCGGATCTCGTCATGAGATGTTATTCCTTGGTATATGGTGTATATGGTGCAAGTATTATTTCATTGGTTATCTTGTACATGTACAGACACCGATTTTCGGGAGGAGTCGCTCTCTTCTTGGGGAATCTAGTGCCATAGCATACCGTGGTTGGATCTATTATACCAGTTGGGGGTTGGGAGTATTAGTATAGATATGTGATCAAATCCCTATTGAATAAAGTATTGGTAAGCGAATAGTATTGATCATGCACCGCACCGCATTGTATCTTGCCCAAGCCGATCACATGTTAAGCTAGTACTCACACACTTAGTCTTTAGTATTATTGTTTCATTGGCATATTGTTCATTATTGTATTTCTTTCCAGTATTTCCTTATTGTCTATATATCTCTTGTATCTATTTTGTGCATCTTGTTTATCCATAGCTATTTACTGTTACATAGTTTTTATCATGGATTAGAACTGCTGTTAGAGATGTACTCTGCTCCTTTCCTGACTGGATATATTTTTCCAGATGACACTGAGGAGTACCCTACCTATTATGGACCCCAGGATGTTGTGGGTTTAGATTCGGAGACCCTGGCTCAAGAGGGACTTATCCCAACTGAGACAGTTGACCCTGGAGTGTAGCTTTGTAGTATGATAGTATTCTTTTGTACTGGATTTGTCTCCAACTTATTTCTGTTACTCTTCAGACTCATTGATGTATTATTTTAAACTCATGAGTTGTATGATGACTATTCTATTCTTATCTGATTCGTGCTCATTCTATCTTAGTTCCGTGATTGAGTATTCTATCATTATTGGTGGTTCATTATATTAGATAGACTATCTAGATAGCGTTCTACCGCCGATTCTGCGGCGTAGGCTGGGCGTTGTTTTCGACTAGTATCCTTACACCGGGTACGGGTCGTGACACATTTTTGGTGGTGGCCCATGCAGGTCTAGCTTCACAAGTATGTGATGTCGTGGTAGTGCGACAATTTAGTTGTACTACTGCGAGCCTGCAATAAGATAAAGGATATAGGCTGAGATACTCAATCACATCTAGGAAAATTCTTTTGATTCAACTATTCTCCTTTGACATTGATACTTGATCCCTTAAACTGTCCTTTCCTTGATGTCTTACATCATGTGCCATATTGATCCTCATTCCGTCTTTTTATGAGACATACTCGGAGATACTTGCGGAGGCACGCAAGGTTGAGCGGGATCTGGGTTTGAAGACCAAGAGAGACCATGATTCTTTTCTGGGGGCCAACGACAGTGCAGTATCTGCCAAACGTCCTTATTTCCAGTCCAGATCTTTCCAGCAGCCACAGCAGAACCAGACTCTAGCTAGAGCACCTTTTTACCAGGCACCTCAGCAGCAGAGACAGTTACAGCAAGCTCTATGCAACTTTTGCAAGAAGCCTGGCCACATCTGGGAAGTTTACAGGAGGAGGCTAGGAGTTTGTTTGTATTGTGGTACTGAAGGGCATCAATCAAGGGAGTGTCCTCGTCGTGCAGTTCAGGGAGCAGCTCCAGCTCCGAGGACACAGACGAGACCATCTGCAGCACAGCCGAGGGGACCACTTCCGACACAGCAGCAGCGTTTTGTCCAGCATCAACAGCAGGAAGGTGCTCGACAGGGACGAGCGTTTGCTATGACCGTCGAAGAGGAGGAACCCACCGGAGATGTTATCGTGGGTTCTATTCTTCTTGATTCCATTCCAGCTTTAGCTTTGTTTGATAGTGGTGCTTCCCATAGTTTTATATCTGTTTCTTTTGCTCTGAAGCATGGTTGGTAGCTGAGTCTTTGCTTAGGACTTGCAAGATCATGACCGGGGGAGGCATTATCCTGGTTAATGATATTTGCAAAGATCGGAGAGTTACTCTGGGAGGCCGGAAGTTGAGTGCATGTCTACTTGTAATGCCACTTCTGAGCTATGATATTGTACTTGGGATGGATTGGTTGAGTAGGCACCGTGCTAGCATAGACTGTAGAGGAGGTAGAGTTTTGTTTGGTTCGCCAGGAGAGCCAGAGTTCGAGTTTGCTAGAGGAGCTGCGGAGCAGGGAGAAGGCATTATTTGTGGAGCTATGGTGGAAGACAAGGAGTTGCCGTATCCGTTGATAGCAGAGTTCTTGGATGTGTTTCCTGAGGAATTGCCAGAATTGCCGCCAGATCGAGATATTGAATTTTCTATAGATTTGGTGCCAGGTGCAGAACCAATTTCGCAGCATGTCTATAGAGTAAACAACAACGAGCTGGTCGAGTTGAAGAAGCAGGTGGACGAATTGCAGGATAAGGGGTTTATCAGATCGAGTTTTTCACCATAGGGAGCCCCAGTATTGTTTGTACCAAAGAAGGATGGATCAGTGTGTATGTGCATTGATTACAGGGCTTTGAATAATCTCACTATCAAGAATAAGTATCCTTTGCCACGGATTGATGATCTGTTTGATCAGTTGAGTGGTGCGAAGGTATTTTCTAAGATAGATTTGAGATCAGGCTACCATCAGGTGAAGGTGAAGCTGGAGGACATACCGAAGACTGCTTTTAGAACTCGGTATGGTCAGTACGAGTTTATGGTGATGCTGTTTGGTTTGACTAATGCACCGGCAGTATTTATGAACTTGATGAACAAGGTGTTCCACCAGTACCTTGACAAGTTCGTGGTGGTGTTCATCGACGACATACTCATATACTCGAGGACACTGGAGGAGCATGAGGAGCATTTGAGGATTGTGTTGGATGTGCTGAGGAAGGAGAAGTTGTATGAAAAGTTATCCAAATGTGAGTTTTTCTTGGACAAGGTAGAATTCTTGGGGCATGTTGTGACTGGTGATGGTATTTCAGTGGATCCGAAGAAGATTTCAGCAGTGGAATCTTGGAAGACTCCGAGTTCGGTAGCAGAGATCAGGAGTTTCTTGGGATTGGCAGGCTACTACAGGAAGTTTGTGCAAGATTTTTCGAGGATTGCCGAGCCGATGACCAGACTCACAAGGAAGGATGTGGAGTTTGTTTGGACGGAGGATTGCCAGGTTGCTTTTGAAGAGTTGAAGAAGAGATTGACGTCTGCTCCTATTTTGACGTTGCCATCAGGGTCCGAAGATTTCACTATTTATAGTGATGCATCGGGGAAGGGTTTTGGTTGTGTTCTTCAGCAGCATGGAAAAGTGATTGCCTATGCATCCAGGCAATTGCGTCCTCATGAAAAGAACTATCCTACCCATGATTTGGAGTTGGCAGCTGTCATATTCGCCCTGAAGTTGTGGAAACATTATTTGTACGGAGAGCATGTGGAGATCTTCACAGACCACAAAAGCTTGAAGTACGTTTTCACGCAGAAGGAGTTGAACATGAGGCAGCGTCGGTGGTTGGAACTGATGAAGGATTTTGATATCTCTTTGCAATATCATCCTGGGAAAGCCAATGTAGTTGCCGATGCTTTGAGCAGGTATCCGGTAGCTATGTTCTTAACGCAGGATCGATATTTGTTGGAGGACTTGGAGAGCTTGGGCATTGAGGTGATTATTCCTGGTGGTGCTATGCAGATGTGGGGATTGCAGATACACTCAGATTTGATGGACAGGATCAAGGCAGCACAGTATGATGATGTATCTTTGAGGAGTATCAAAGCTCAGGTGAGAGCAGGATTGGAGGATGATTTCACTATTGCAGAGGATGGATCTTTGAGGCATGGAGTTAGATTGTGTGTGTCTAGTGGAGAGTTGCGCGAGGAGGTATTGCAGGAAGCGCATCGCTCTCAGTATTCCATACATCCGGGTGCTAACAAGATGTATCGGGATATGCGAGAGAGTATGTGGTGGTATGGCATGAATAGGGAAGTAGCACAGTTTGTATCCAGATGCTTGGTGTGCCTGCAGGTGAAAGCCGAGAGGCAGAGGCCAGGAGGTTTACTTCAGCCATTACCTATTTCAGAGTGAAAGTGGGAACACATTACTATGGATTTTGTGTCCGGACTTCCACGATCTCCAGGAGGGAAAGATGCGATTTGGATTATTGTTGATAGGTTGACCAAGTCGGCCCACTTTTTGCCTTTCAAGGTGGGTTTGTCTACGGAGAAGCTGGTAGAGATGTATGTGAGGCAGATCATTAGGATACATGGAGTTCTCGTCAGCATAGTCTCAGATCGGGATAGTCGTTTCACTTCTCATTTCTGGAGGAGTTTGCAGGAGAGTTTGGGCACTCAGCTCAAGTTCAGTACTGCATATCATCCCCAGACAGATGGGCAGTCAGAGAGGACTATCCAGACTTTCGAGGATATGTTGCGCACTTGTGTACTAGATTTTGGGGGTTCTTGGGAGGACCATCTCTATTTGGTAGAGTTTGCTTACAACAACAGTTACCAGGCCAGTATAGAGATATCACCTTTTGAAGCTCTATATGGTCGGAGGTGTCGTACTCCTTTGTCTTGGGACGATGTTGGAGAGAGAGTTTTGCTTGGGCTAGATATGGTTGTGGATGTAGCGGAGAAGGTTCAGTTGATCAGAGACAGACTTCGAGTGGCGCAGGACAGACAGCGGCATTGGGCCGATAGCCATCGGAGACCTTTGGAGTTCGAGGTATAGTTTAGATTTTGTTTGTGCTTGTTCTTGTTTGTTATAGATTAAGTTCTTAAGATGGTGTTTTGTTCTAGGTGGGTGGTTTGGTGTTTCTGAGGATTTCTCCGACACGAGACACGATTCGCTTCGGTGGAGGCGGAAAGCTTAGTCCGCGATTCATCGGACCTTTCACTATTCTAGAGAGGGTCGGTGCAGTTGCTTATAGACTAGACTTGCCACCTGCATTGGAGAGAGTGCACAACGTGTTTCATGTGTCGCAGTTGAGACGATACGTGGCAGATCCTAGTCATATATTGGATCACTCAGAGATAGAGGTGGGCCCTACTCTTAGCTATCCAGAGCAGCCAGTTAAGATTCTGGATCAGAGAGAGAAGGTGCTGAGGAACCAGACTATTCCTTTGGTACGCGTCGCATGGAGGCATCACTCTCCGGGGGAGTCTACCTGGGAGAGAGATGATGACATGCGAGAGCGTTATCCATATTTGTTTGTACCTTGAGGTATGTTATTTTCTAGTTATGTTCTGTTCATTAGTTAATTGTGATTCTTTAGTTCTGTTCTGTGATTTTCTGGGGGTAGTTTTCATCTTTAAATTTCGAGGACAAAATTATTTTAAGGAGGGTAGACTTGTCACTACCACATTTTAGGAAAAAGGGTATTTTAGTAATTTCCTATTTAAATAAATATTGTGCATGGTAAATAATTTTTGTTGTATTATTTAATTATTGTTGGATATTATTTAATTATTTTGGACTTATTTTAGTGGACCCAACTAGTTTAGTTTTGACCCATGGACCAACATAAATTAAAAAGTTAGACTTGGCCCATTTAGGAAGCCCATGGTTAAGGAGATGGATTAAATTAATTAAGTGATTAGACTAGAAGCTTTCTTCCTTAATTATTTCTTCATGAGAGGCCCCAAGGGGTACATTGGACATTTTATAATTGCTTGGGGAAGGGGGCATGGCCGGCCTATATTAGAGGGGGAAAATTTCTCTCTCCTCTCATTCTCATTCCAAATATAGATCTAGAAATTCTCACTCCCAAATTCCCTCCATTTCCATTCCAATTCCCACAAAATTCATCCCAAATTTATCCCAAATTCTTCCCAATTCACCATTAGAAAGTTGAGAAGCAAGAATCTAGAAGGAGGAAGCAAGGATCTACAAAGAGGAGCAAGGATCTATAATTTGGAAGCAAGTTTATCTCAATTGGAGGTTTCATTAGGAATCCATCTTCCAATAGGTATAATTCAGTTTTTTCCATTAAAATAGCTTCTAAATCTGAGATTTAATCATATAAAATCAACCCATATGTATGTACTACCCATAGGACTTTGTTTTGTGTTCATAGGAGACCCATGGAGAAAGTTATGGTACTTTTTGTGTCAATTTTGTTGGAATTCCGAATTTATATTTTGTTGTGTGTGTCAATTGATCCTATAGATCAATTGGGCATGTGCTTATGTGTTTGGGGCTTGTGTCGTGTCCATATTTGGGTACATGTGGTTCGTATCCCAACTATTTGGTGATACGTGTCATTTTGGGGGTTTTTCCTCTGACACGGGGCTTTGAACATATCGTATTTTGACACGGACACATAGATCTACTTTTGACACTTTGATTTATTCATAAATATTATTTGTGACTTATTTGTGTCCTTCGGGGTGCAATTGGTTGTGTGTTGGACTCGTGTCACATGCGTATCCTAGATCTAGTGGGATACGGTGCGATACTCTCCAATTTGGTGTGTTTATGTGTAGATCTAATTATTTATGCTTTAAATTCTTCATTTATAATTAGTAAATATATATAGATATTATATATTATTTCAGTGTATTTATTATGGTATTTATTGTAGCATAGATCTATATTTCTATGTGTTCTAATGTGATGTATAAATATATATATGTAGCTTTCTTGCATGCAATTATATATGTACTTATGTTAATAAAATAATTTATACAAAAAGATTTTGTAAAATATATTTATGTGTTTAATGTGTAATTATAGTATTTATAATTATTATATAATTATTTATATATTAATAAATGTATTTTTATGTGTGCTTCTAGCCATGTAAAATACGTACATTAATATGTGCATGTGTTATGTAACTATTGATATTTAATTGTGTAAGTTTATATGTATATATATATATATATATAAGTATATAGTTATTAATTGTTTTATATATATATAGGTATTTTGATTTATATATTGTATTTATATATATATATATATATATATATATTACTGTTTGGTGACAGTGCTTTTAATGACAGTTAAAAACTGTCATTATTCTGTTCTGTTACAGCAGGCGCTGTAGCTATTAATGACAGTCCTGTCATTAATAGCAGCGGACGGGTTTACTCAGCATTTTGCGACAGTTTTCTGCGACAGTTGTTTAACTGTCACCGATTCAGCAGCTGTAGGTTTATAGTTCAGCGGATTCTGCGACAGATTTTCTGTGACAGTCAAGACTGTCACTATAAGCCTGTTTTATTTAAATTGTATTTTAGCTCACTGTTTTCAGTGACGATTGGGCAGATTTAATTTATATATTATATATTATTATTGTATATATATATATGTATATATATATATGTGCTTTTGTGAGGTATAATACTAGTAGTGATATATTATTTTATTTGTATAAATATTGGTTTGTATATACTTTATATTAGAGTGTATATTATTTATACTTTGTGTGGGTACCAATTGGGATCAAGACCTTGATTCCTAATTGTGTATTTTATTCTATATTATTTATATAGATGTCTTGAGAGGTTGACCTTGGTTTGACCATGTTTGACTTTAGAGTTGACCATAGTTGACTTTTGACTTAGAATTTATTTATTGACCTAGAAGTTGACTAGTTTGACTTGTTCTCTTTCCGTGATCTTGTATTAATGTGGTATTCCATATCTAGGTCTTCGAGGTACCGAGTCAGACATCTGTGAGACTGTTCTTTGGACTTCAGGCGAGTACATTCTCTGATAGTTTCTCATTTATGATATCCTCTATGTTCGTTGTATCTAGTGTAGATATACATGTTTCTCTTGACACTATGGTTACACGGATTGGTATATCCGGATCTTGTCATGAGATGTTATTCCTTGGTATATGGTGTATATGGTGCAAGTATTGTTTCATTGGTTATCTTGTACATGTACAGACACCGATTTTTGGGAGGAGTCGCTCTCTTCTTGGAGAATCTAGTGCCATAGCATACCGTGGTTGGATCTATTATACCAGTTGGGGGTGGGGAGTATTAGTATAGATATGTGATCAAATCCCTATTGAATAAAGTATTGGTAAGCGAATAGTGTTGATCATGCACCGCACGTATGATTAGTCAGGCCGCATTGTATCTTGCCCAAGCCGATCACATGTTAAGCTAGTACTCACACACTTAGTCATTAGTATTATTGTTTCATTGGCATATTGTTCATTATTGTATTTCTTTCCAGTATTTCCTTATTGTCTATATATCTCTTGTATCTATTTTGTACATCTTGTTTATCCACAGCTATTTACTGTTACATAGTTTTTATCATGGATTAGAACTGCTGTTAGAGATGTACTCTGCTCCTTTCCTGACTGGATATATTTTTCCAGATGACACTGAGGAGTACCCTACCTATTATGGACCCCAGGATGTTGTGGGTTTAGATTCGGAGACCCTGGCTCAAGAGGGACTTATCCCAACTGAGACAGTTGACCCTGGAGTGTAGCTTTGTAGTATGATAGTATTCTTTTGTACTGGATTTGTCTCCAGCTTATTTCTGTTACTCTTCAGACTCATTGATGTATTATTTTAAACTCATGAGTTGTATGATGACTATTCTATTCTTATCTGATTCGTGCTCATTCTATCTTAGTTCTGTGATTGAGTATTCTATCATTATTGGTGGTTCATTACATTAGATAGACTATCTAGACAGCGTTCTACCGCCGATTCTGCGGCGTAGGCTGGGCGTTGTTTTTGACTAGTATCCTTACACCGGGTACGGGTCGTGACAGCCAGAGACGCACGAGACAGCGTGGAGTTTAGGATACGTTGAGCAAGAGACACATGGGCCGCATGGAGTCTGGGACGCTTGGAGCCAGAGACGCATGGACCGCATGGAGTCTGGGACTCATAAGGCCAGAGAAGCATGGAGTCTGGGACGCTTAGAGACAGAGACGCATGGACCGCATGGAGTCTGGGACACATGGGACCAGAGACGCATGAGACCGCATGGAGTCGCATGAGGCCAGTTGTGTTGTACATACGGCGCTGCACATCCTTCGATAGTGAACTTTTGTGCCGACGTAAAACTTTTATCGTTTAGTGTGTTCACGTCTTTTGAGGAAGTCAAAAATTTTTTTTTGTTAGGACTCTGTGTTAGAGACGATCCTGCTGACGGGATGTCATGTTAGGTCTTTCTGCGGCCAAGCTGCTTTGGTTGATTGGGACCGCATGGATGTCGCCTTTGTTTGGGTCGCAGGGTGACTCTGCGGCCTGATTTGAGCTTCCTTTTGGGGGTACATGGTTGTTGGCTTGTTGGGGGCGCAGGGAGACTCTGCGGCCTATTCTCTTTCGACTTTTTATTTTTGGGGCACAAGATCGCATAGTTGTTGGATATTTTCTATGCTTCTACAAGACTCCCTTTAAAGTTTTCAAACTGATAAGTTTGGAATACTTTGAATAAGAAGCATGGAGAGGATGTCTTTGGTCGCATGACTGGAAGGTCGCATGAACGTCGGGTCTGCATGGTCGTGGGCCACACGGATGAGTGTTTCCAGGTTGTCACATCTCCATTTAATGCAGGATTTGATTCGATCCTCGGGAAGATTTCTTGGGATTCTGAGCCACTCACAACGCGGGGCCGAAGGCGACAGTTCACTTCTGGGTAACGACTGATCGGGACTTCAAGCGCCATTCTCATCTTAGGTTTCTACGTGGATCAAGGCGGTTTGGGCTATAAAAGAGGGAAAGTCAGGAAAGAGAAAGACTCTTTGCTAATTTTCTTTCTCCCCTGTTACAATTTTTTTTGTGTTCCTTGTCGACGACTGTCATGGCTTCTCAAACTCCTTATTCTTCCACTGCTGCCAAGGGAAAGGGCCTAGCTATTAAGGCTTCGATCCCTAGGAAGAAGGGCCCTAGAAGAAGGAAGATTCACGCAGCCGGGGGCGTCTCCCTGAAGATTTCTTCTGATATACAAAAGCCTGTCAAAGATTAGGTTCCCTCCGGGACGACGACAAATGAAAACCATGAGACCTTGCTTATATGGTTCGTCGCATGGATGAAGAGACATGCGCGGCCTTCTTTCGGGTCTCATTGCCTGAGTACGCAGACCTCTGACATGACCTGTAGCCTGGATGAACGGTTCTGCGATGCGTAGCTCGTGTATCTGTAGCATGGGTGGTAACCCTGCTTTGTGCAGATCTAGTCTGCGCCTTGTGTGGGTGGCACACATGGCTTTTTGTTGTGATATTTTAGCACACATGCTAATTTGTGCTTCTTTTATGTTCTTTGCTGTGAGCTTGTCCGCTACTCCTTCTGGTGAGTTGATTCTTAACCCTGAGCAGGTCCCGTTGAGCATGAACTTCATGGACTTGACTACCTCCGTGCAAGTCCAACTGGATAGGGGGTTTTCGTCCGAAAGGCAAGAGCTGATTGTCAGCTAGTACGATTTTTACCTTTAAAGCCAGATGAACGCAGGAAAAAGTGCTGTTGGGCAGGATCACTTTTTCAAGAAACCCTTCTTTCTTTTTGGGGAGGCGATGTCTACCTAAACTTCAGACTTAGGAAAGTCCAAAGAGAACTAGACTTTCGCCCATTGCGGGGCAAAGATGTCGTTGCCCGCTTTTGAGCGCCATATGCCTCTATCAGACTTTCGCATAGTAATGAGCCGGAGGGAGATGAACTGGAACCTGACGCCAGAGCCATGGGGGGGGTCCTCCTTGGTAACATCTGGTATGGATCAAATATGAGCAAGGGGACTTTCTCTTATCATAAGGAGTCGCACTTATATTCTTCTCTCGGGTTGGCACCGGGGGTTGTCAGGAGCGACTTAGGGACAAACTTGACGCTTATGCTGTGGACACGTTCCTCCACCAAGTGGCCAAGAAAGGGAGTTATCCTTCTTGTCAATTAAGGACTCTTGGCTGGGCCCATTTCAGCCCCTCGTGGTGTCGGTTGACCCGATGGGTGCTGAGACGCTATGAGCGGGAACTACGGGACGCCAATATCTTTCATGTGGTGCGGGGCACCTATTATGGCCTGGAGATGAACCGTTGCCTCTTTATCGCCTTGATGGAGATGTATAACTTCCATACGGGGACTTTCTTCACGCCTGGTGGTGAGATGGGACTTGCTTTGCATGAGATGCATTCGGTGTCAAAGCTCCCCTGGAGCGATATGCCTTACAAGGAATATGCCCCGAGTAACAACAAACTAGGGGACCTCGAAAAGGAAGATCAGGAGCTTGTAGCAGCGTACGCGGAGCTAATGTACTATCTTAGTATCTGCCAAAGAATGTATAAGGAGGAGTTATGCACCGATTAGTAGTATCATTGATTGTTTCTTTTTATTTTGATTGAGGCATTGGTAAGTCCTCAAGTGTCTTTTGTTTTTAGTTCCCCATTTAGGGGGAAAAACAAAAAATATATAATAAAAAGGAAACTTTTCTCCTTTTGTTGGGATTATCCGTATAAACTTTGGGTATTACACTAGAGGTGATATGGATGTAGTACAATATCGTAGATTTTTAAGGACATCCCGCTAGGAGATTTTTGGTGGACTTATTATTTTTTGCGCACTATAGTGCAAGTAATAAGTTCAAAGTGGGACTTGCTAGAGGTGATATGAACGTGGCAAGTTTGGTGGGCTTAACACCGTTGGCATACTTAAATTTAAGTACGGGTGATAAGTTGAAATGATGACCGATGATAGTCGTAGGGGAGAGGTTTTCTCAGAGGTCACTTGGACATGGCACACTCTCGGGAGAGGATGTGAGGACGATAGCTCGGAGGTGGCGTAGACATGAGCTGATCGATAGCCATGCCGAGAGGTTAGGTACGATCCTGGTATTTTTGTAGAAAACAGAAGAAAGCGCGCCAGAGGTAGTATGGACGTAGTTGTTTGCTTCCATTTAAAAAAATTTTGTTGGGGGACTTTGGTGGGCTTATTAATTTTTGTGCACTAAGGTGCAAGTAATAAGTTCGAAAATAGTCCCTATCAAAGGTAATATAGACGTGATAGGTTTGTGGACCCATTACTTTTTGCGCACATTATTGCAAGTAATAGATTTGGAACAAGCCCTGCCAGAGGTAATATGGATGTGGCAGTTTTTGTGGACTTAACACCACTGGTGTACTTTGGTGAGTACAGGTGATAAGTGGGGATGACAACCGATATCAGAGGTGATATAGACGTGATGATCGATAGCCAAGACTTGGAAAGTTTGCTCAGAGGTAATATGGACATGGCAAACTCAGCCGGGGAGGGATGTTAGGATGATAGTTCAGAGGTAATATGGACATGAACCGATGTTCGAGAAAATCACTGAGGAGTAATTTGTTGAGTGTGGTCTATCCGAACATGAGGATAGACCTAAGGATTGCTCGCTGGGGAGATTGGTGGGACGATATCTCAGAGGCAATATGAACGTGGCTAGCGTCTAACGAGATTGGTTTTTGAGTGGTCACTGCGGGAGTATGTGAGTATACCTGAGGACTGCTCCGCTGGGGAGACTTTTGAGGATCCATCATATGTTGTGTATCCTAGGTTCCTGGATATAGATGATAATTTTTTACAAGAATTTTGTAAAGAAGGGAAAAATATTGCACATAGGCATTTATTAGGAATGAAGAACCAAGAGTGTAGAGATGTACATCTGGGTTATCCCACTGGGGATGGGGGAGTACAAGCCTAGTTTAGACGTAGTACTTTTTCAGAAACTTATCGTTGATAGGCATCATGAGCAAGTCGTCATTGGGTTTCACTAGCCGGTAGGCGTCATTGGAGGATACATACTCCATAATGAACGAGCCCTCCCATTTAGGCTGAAATTTGTCGACCATCTTGTAGGTCATAACTATCGGCCTCCTTACTGTTAGGACAAGATCACCCACTTGGTAGGTCCTCTTCTTCACCTATTTATTGAAGGCTCCAGAGAGACGTGCTTGGTATAACTCGATACGCTGTTGTGCTAAGAGACGTTTCTCGTCGAGTGCTTCTAACTCTTGTAGCCGTCGACTGTAGTTGACGTTGACGTCTAATTGGTTGGCGAGAGCTACTCGGAGTGAAAGGATTTGGATCTCGAGCGAAAGGATCGCTTCGCTTTCGTACACCAGAGAGAAAGGCGTATTGCCAGTAGTAGTCCGAACAGTTCTATGGTAGGCCCAGAGACATTCACCCAACTTCTCGTTCCAGTCGCGTTTGATGCAGGACACAAATTTCTCGAGGAGCTTTATGATGTCTTGTTGAAGGCTTCTGCCAGGCCATTTACTGTTAGGTTGTAGGCAGTTGACGCTACATTTTGAATCTAATTTTTATCACAGAATCGGTAGAATGTATGGCTTGCAAACTGTGGACCATTATCGTGAATGATCCTTCGTGGCAAGCCAAAACGGTATATGACGTGATGCTTGATGAAGCTGATCAAATTGGTCGTCTTGACTTCTGCAAGTGGTACGACTTCTGCCAACTTGGAGAAGTAGTCGATGATGGAGAGGATGAACCGGTGTCCCTTGGATGAAGGTGGACTAATCGGTCCAATGATGTCCATACCCCGGGCTTCGAATGGCCAGGAAGTAACAGTCGGGTGTAGGAACTCTGAGGGCTGGTGGATGAAGTCTGCATTGATTTGGCACGCTTGGCACTTCCTTGCATAGTCGACGACAACTGCTACCATTGTGGGCTAATAGTAACCAAACGCCGGAGACAGTCCTGCAGCTTCGGACCAGGTTGGTGGGCACCGCAGACGCCATCATGAGGTTCCTAATATGCCTTTTTGGCTTCTTCATTCAATAAATATTGCAGCAGAAGACCGTCGTATAAGCGGCGATACAATATTTTGGTAGCCGTATCGTAGTAGAACCGGAGGAAACATCTTCTGATGGACGTAGCTTCCTTTGGGTTCTCGAAAAGAATTCCATAGACCACGTAGTCAATGAATAAAAGCCTCCAAACTTGGACCATCAGTGTGTACTTCTGCAGCGTAGCTCAGACATAGGCAGCGGTTATTTTTGGGGCAGACCAACTCTTGACTAATCCCCATGATTAACTGATGAGTGTCGCTTGGGACTTCCAAGGAGGCAGCGAGGCCAGCTAAGGCGTCAGCCTCAATGTTTTGCAACCAAGGTATATGCTCTATGAAGAACATTTTAAAGTTGTGATAATGCTAAGCGTCGCTTAGTGGTAGGGGATCAAGTCTTCGTTTCAGACTTCATACTCGCCCTGGACCTGTTTGACTATTAGCTGAGAATCACCGTAAGCCTCCAGGTATTCTACCCAAACTTGTTTAGCAAGTTGGAGCCCGATGATTAAGGTGTTGTACTCTGCCACATAGTTGGAGCTCGGCTCTGTGAGAGAGTAGGCACGATTGATGACGAGGCCGTGTGGGAAGATCAACATTATCCCGACCCTAGCGATGGCGTCACATTTGGGCCCTGCTCTTGAAGCGTCGTCAAAGAATATTCGCCACACAACTTCGTATGAAGTGACGTTGGAGTCCGCCGCCTCATCTGGAATCTCCTCATAGAGCTTCGAGGTTTCTGACCCTGGGTATGCTGCCAGAAAGTCGACCAGTGCTTGACCCTTGATGGCTTTCTGTGGGACGAACACCATATCATATAGAGATAATAATATCGTCCAGGTAGCCAAGCGGGAACTGAGTGCCCCTGGTTTGGTTATGAGGACCCTGAGGAGGTTGACTTGCGAGATTACATAAATGGTCTGTCCAGCCACGTAATATAGAATTTTCTGAATAACGAATACTAGAACAAGACATTCCCTCTCAACGGCGGTGTACCTATGCTCCGCGCTGATCATCATCCGGCTAAGGTAGTATATGGCCTGCTCATGGCATGTATCACTATTCGGGGCTAGCAGGGCACTGAGAGAGTGCTCCATCACGCGTACACAGAGTAGGAAAGGCTTTCCCATGACCGGGGCCACCAACACAGGAGGGTTTGATAGGCACTTCTTGATATTGTCAAACGCGTGTTGGCATTTTTTTATCCCAAACAAAGGAGACACCTTTCTTCATGAGCTAGGTGAATGGCTGACAACGTTCAGAGACGTTTGATATGAATCTTCTGATGTATGCTAATCTTTCTTGAAGGCCGCGTAGTTCCCGGAGGTTCTTTAGCGGACTTATTTCCATGATAGCCTTGGTTTTGTTAGGGTCTATGTGAATCCCTCGGGAAGTGATGACGAAACCCAGGAATTTGTCGCTGGAGACTCCCAATAACGACTTAGTAGAGTTCATCTTGAGACGGTGTGCGCGGATTAAGTCAAACACAGTCCTCAAGTCTTAGAGGTAATCATCTTTAGAGCAACTCTTGACGGTGATGTCTTTGATGTAGCATTCCACCATCTTGTGCAGATGTCCACAGAAAATGGTGCTCATAGCTCGCTGTTATGTAGCACCTGCATTCTTTAGACCGAAAGTCATGACCGTGTAGCAGTATACGACTACTGGGGTTCGAAATAATATATGTTTCTCGTCGTCAGGAAATATCTTGATTTGGTTGTAGCCTGAGAAGCCGTCCATGAAGGACATGCGCTCGAAGCCACAGGTATTGTCGATCTTTATGTCAGTGATCGAAAGGGAAAACTCGTCCTTAGGATAGGCAGCATTTAGATCGCAAAAGTCAATGCAGATTCGAATCTTCCCATTCTTCTTGGCGACATGTACTATGTTGGCTATTCAGTCATAATGTTGTTCTTCGTGGATGAAGCAACTAGCTATCAGTTTGTTGAATTCAGCCTCGATGGCGTTCATAATGTCTGGCTGGAACTACCATTGCTGCTGCTTGACAGGCTTAGTGTTCTGCAAGATGTTGAGCTTGTGGACACGATTTAAGGATCCAGCCCTGACATGTCTTCATAACTCCAGGCAAAGACATCAATATACTCCTTGTCGAGCTGTAGTAGGGATTCTCAGTCTTCTTCGGACATACTTTTGCTGATGAAGATAGGTTTGGGGGAGGATTCGTCGCATAGATTGACTTGTACGACTTCGTCCTCGGTAGGAGGTTCTCGTTATTCAAACCGTATCTCCCAGTGTGTGTCTAGGCGTTGGGGCCATGGTTCGACCTCAAGGAGTTCCTATAGATCTTCGTCGTCTTTCTCAGGGTCAGCTGATACCATGTTGGCAGATAATGTTTGCTTTAGTATCTCCCCGATACTGACATTGGAGTCCCAAGCAGAAGATTGCGAAGAGTGGGAGTGAACCTCATCTTCTTCATCTGAACCTTTGGGGGTTGTGGGAGGCGTTACATACCCTAACCCATGTTTGGTCTTATGGTAGTAGTCCTCGGACTTGCCTGCGGGAGCAAGTAGATGCAGGGGCAGCCGTCGGCCCTTGCCGCAGTTTAAACCCCTATTATTTTTAGGTCATAACCCATATTCTGGATGATATATTTGGCTTGAATGCTGAATCAGTAGAGTTATATTTTGCCGGTGTCAGATTCTGGCTCTTGTTCGTCCGGGGTGAAGGACCGAGGGCATTCAATCATGCCGAAGATGATAGGTTTGTCTCCCTTCCTCCTTGATGGCACCATAAAGTAGGAACCTTGACTAGGGTGGACTTGGTTTACTGTGTAGGTGGTAGTCACCTATGTTTGCAGGTGTAAGCCTAGGCCGTGCTCCATAGAGTACAATGTGTTGATATGTGTACGCTCATAATAGTTCAAAGATAACCCTTTATTGATAAAATAAGGTCTCTCTTCCGGAGGAATCATATCATCGAGGGAAGGGACATTGACCTGAGTGGCCACATATTTTTGTAGTTCGTCATCCTTATGGGCTACCCCCAGTGCGGTTACAGGCGTTAGTGGCTTCCTGTACAATTTTACCACCAGAGGCTCGGAGGCTGCAACCGTGGCCGAGTCTTTTTTGGCGGTCTGCAAAGACGAATGACCATAGGTTCTGAAGGAGCAGATGGTGCGGGGTCCTTCCTCTGTAGTCGATTTGGCCTATGAAGTAGAATGATGAGAGGTTCGGATGGAGTAGATATTGCCAGAGATTTTGGTGCCTTTCTATGCAACTTGACGATGATGGGAGTGGCTGTGTCGAGAGTGCAAGACTTGAGACAGGTTCTCATGGGCTCCTCCGGTGTTGTCGTAACCTCGGCCTCATTGCCACCTTTGTCTCGGTGGGTTTGTTTGTAGAGGATGGCGTCGGAGTAGTACATCTCGACTCCCTTAAATGGGTTGATGTCTGCAAACTCTGTTCTGATGATGCCATGATCGTCGACGTACTTTAAGTATTGGTGCAGGGTTGATGGCACAATCATATATTGTTGTATCCAGGGGCATCCGAGCAAGACGTTGTAGGATACATCTACGTCAATGACGTAGCAAGTGACCTCTATTTTTAGGTCTCCGATCAGGCACTTCAGGCAAAATTTGCCCAGAGGGTAGCTCATTCATGCGTTGAAGTCACTAATGGCAGTATTGGTGGCTCCCAGACGATGCATCAGGATGCCCAAGGTCTGAAGCAGACTCCGCAGGATAATGCTGATTGATGAACCGGGATCGATGTACATTCGGTCTACCTTAATGGCGCCGATGTACCCTGTATAATATAGGGGACGATCATGCCGGTTATTCTTTAGCAACATATCCTGTTGCGAGAACGTGATACTGGGTATTGCCTCCATGATATTATTGTAGTGGGAGAAAGCAGCCAAATCTTTAGTGGGCATTTTGACCTGCCCCAGATAGGTGTCGACATTTTGTAATGCCTCGCTAAGAGCGGTCCGAGTGTCTCCGGAGAGCCGTAAAAGCTCAAATAATGACAATTTTGTCAGGGTATTGGCGAGTTGAGCCAAGATGTCAAAGTTGTAGGGCTTTTCCAATCCTTGAGTCATTTTCTTACGTAATGGCTTGTCGAAGTGTCCCTCTTTTTGTTTGGACTTGTCTGCTGGTGGGGGTTAAGATAGACCCGGATCAGACGCGACAGGTGCAGTAGTTGGAGATGCATTGACGTCGGGAGCTTCATAATCATGCTGGTAAGCAAGGCCCGACCTGGTTGTCCATACCCATGCCTCATCAATGGTAGAAGAAACATGCAGTAGGACTTGGTTTTTCCTGTTTTAGGCTTGACGGCGAAAGGCGCTGCTTGCTGCGTCAAGTCTGGGACCAGATCTAGGTGGACCCACATTTATTTAATTCCAGAAAACATTGATTTTAATTAGTTAAAAATCTCAGAAAAATCCCAAAAATTCATTTTTAATTTCTGAAAAATTCGAGTGTTTACTATCTACCCTCCTTAAAAGAATTATGTCATTGCATTTAAGAAAATGAAACATAACCGGTCAGAAGAGATAACACGGTTGCAAAGCATGTTTGAAGCACGACACAAAGGATAAAGAATTATGAACAAAGATAAATCGAGAGGAAGGGTGAGGGTTAAGCAGAATACGTAGGGAGGGAATAAAAATATTTTCCTAAACAATGAGAGATAAGTAATTCAAGAGTAAAGAAATCTGGATAGAGCAAGAAAATCTACAGTTTAGAAAAACTTGGGTATCAATTACTAACAAGTTTAAAATACTAGGTTTAAGGCTAAGGAAAGAAATTAACAGGAACATGATAAAGAATTACTAGGAATAAATAGCTATGATAAAACTTAAATCTTAATCGCATTCGTTATTCCATGAGTTTGTGCATTCCACTGTCATCGCAAAAGCCTGTCCACGTCCTTGCGGTGGTGCCCTCTGTTGTTGCTGGGCCTGCTGGAAGAGTGCTGCTCGTGGTGCCAAGGGTGGCCTCGGTTGATATCCTCCTGGTGCTGGTAAAGCTTGTTGGTTTACCATTGGTGCTCCTTCTCGACGCTCAAGAAAATCCCTTACCGAATGCTGACTGGATCCGCATGATAAACATAATCCCAATCTGCGTCAGCATTCCTTGGCGAGATGGCCTGCCTTGCTACAGTAGTGACAAGTAGGAAAGACTAGTGCTAGTGGTGTAAATGCTCTCTGTGGTGGATTCATCTGTGGTCTCTTTGCAGCTCCCTGCTATGCTCGGTCTGGTGCTAATGCATGCGGCCGCTTCTGGTTGGACTCTCTCCTGGTGACGTGCTCTATACGTCGTATTGTAGCAAGGACGTCCGTGTATGACATAGGTGCAACAGAGCCAATCTGTCTCTGTAGCTCAAAGTTTAGTCCGTCGAAGAACTTCTCAGCCTTCTCTTCTTCTGTCGGAATCAGAGTAGGGGCGAAGCGACTCAAACGGATGAATTACGTATTATACTCTTCCACTGTCATATTGTCTTGAGTGAGGCGATTGAACTTGTCCCGAAGTTCTGATCGAGCAATAGATCGAATGTACATCTCCTGAAAGAGTCTGGAGAACTCCTCCCAAGTGACTCGGTCTGGTCCGAGCCGTCTCTCCTCAGATAGCCACCAGTGATATGCATTACCCGTCAACTGCATCCGGAAGACAGTCATCCAATATTTCCTTGGAAGCTCAGCTGCTTCTAATTGGTGTTGAGTGTTTGTGAACCACTTATGAACTTAAGTGGGCTCCTCCTTACCTGAAAAGGTATGGGGCTTCAGTTGGCGAAAATCGGTGATAGAGCCCGTGGATGGCCGTCGTGCTGGTAGGTTCGCTTGCTCCAGTGTTGTTACTAGGTTGTTCCTCAAGTTCTCCACCTCGTGACGCAGAGCCTCTTGTTGAACCTGCTGTTGGTCTTGCATCATTGCGTAGAACATTTAGAACATCTGTTGTCCGTCCATAGGCTCTCCACCTACGTCGATGGTGGAATGTTATCTTGCTGGATTCTCGAGGCATGTTGATTTGCTTGATTGCTTTGTTGTGCTGATTGACCTCCACCCACTGGTGTCACTTCATCTTCGTAGGTGACCACAGCACCTTGTGGTGTTCCTGCAAGAGTCTCGTCGCTTGCTTGTGGTTCCATTACTCTGCATCCAAAATAAACTATAAAAGGTGCATAGGGGATCAAGGTAGGATACAAGTCAAGAAATTAATTCGAATTCGATATAGAGATCAAGAACGATTCAATCAAGTGGATGAGATCCTAAAACTTATCCTATCCTTTTCTGTAACCCCCAGACTTTTCAGAATTTAAAAATTAATTTTCAGAATTTTTCTGTAATTTTTCACTAATTAAAATCAAAGTATTTTGGAATTAAATAAATTTTAAATGTTTTTATTAAATATTAAAATATTATGAAAATAATATTTTTGGGTGTAAAATAAAAAAAATTAGACATAGGATAATTTTTCTGGAATTTATTGGACCCCAGAACCATTTTTAAAGACCTAAAAATTAATATTTTTAATAAACCAAAATAAACTTGATTTAATTCTAAACCGAACCAACCCAGACCGGCCTTTGTGAACCAACCCTGAACCCTAGCGGATCGGGTCGGATCTAAACCCGACCCGAAACTGCTACTGTAGCAAAACCTAGCTGAACGAATCCCGACGGCCGCGCCCGATCGTCTACTCCGGCCGTTTCCGCCGCCATGAACCTTCGGCTTCCTCGCGACCGTTCCACGCCGCTCAGCCTCCGCCATCTCCTCCTCTCTCCGTCGCTCAACCGCCACCGCCGCTTCTCCTCCCTCCCCGGCCTATTTAAACCCCTAACCACCAACCCCCCTTTACCCTCAGCCACCACCCGACGCCTCCCCAACACCACCTTCCTCCTACGAAGCCGCCATCATCCTCAGCCCAAGCCTCCCCGCCTTCACCTCGCCGCTCCCCACTACATCTGGACCATCGCGAGCAGCCACGGCCACCACTCTCCCCGAGCTCCACCGCGATCCCCTGCCTCCGCTGCCCTCGACCCAGCCCGACCGCTCCAGCTCCGGCAAACCCCGACCCCTCCTCCGCCGAACTCCCCTCCGGTCATCCAGTGCCGCCTCAACGACTCCAGCGCCGCCGAGCCTCCACGACGAAGACCAGCAGCAGCAGCGGCCCGCCATGCCCCAGCCGCCGTGCCCTAGCCGGCCGTGCTGCGTCGCACCGCCTCGCAAAATCACATTTTTTAGTCTTTTCGGAGCCCTGTTCAGGTGACTGTTTCTCTCTCCTTACTGCCCTATTATTTGTTCCGTCTGTTATGACGCGTAGACTGCATGACCCTCTCGATTCCCGTGTAACTTGTTCGGGGTATAGAGTCCTGTGGCTATCGTAAACTCAACCCAAAATCAGGAAAATAATTACCCTGTTTTCCCCGGAACTGAGTGCGCTCCACTAAACGGGACTACTTGGTCATGTGCGAACTTCACCGAAAGGTGCGCACCGTTAATACGGACGTGTGAGATTTCGCGGAAGTTGATTTGGATGTGCGTGCACACCAAAATCAACACGTATCCGTCGTCAACACCCCGTATCGGCCCTGTTCTGGAACTCGTTGTAACTTCGTATACGCACGTCGTATCGAAACAAAACTTGTGCCATCGGACTCATAGCAATACGCTGGTCCTGTGACCAAGTTTGGTTCGATTCTGAGAACGTTGACAAAATTGCGTATCGTGGGCCCCACAACTCCACTTGACGGGCGATTTTGTGATCGGCTCATCGGAATCCAGTTCTGGACATTCCGTTGGGTTCTTATCGTCGTTCTGGACTTGTAGACACTAAGTTTGACGAATTTGGAGAACATTATCTCTGACACGTTTTTTGGTACGAATCAGGCCATATGTGGACCCCGCTTTGACCAGAAACTGTCACTTTTTCCCTATGTCCAAATTGGACTCAAGGATAGACAATTCTAGCTATTTGATATCTTCTGAACCTGATGGTAACGTTTATTTCAGCATTCGGAGGAGTACCTGTAGATCCCGCTGATACCAGAGCAGCAGTTGGAGCTAGGATCACAGACAAGTGTACCTTGCCATACTTGCAGCACTTGTTTACACTATTCTCTTAATTTATTACTGTACTATCTCTGTTCAACCTAGGACCGTGTGACATTACTTAGCGTCCAAATATTATTCGGTTGTCAACGCCGTACGCGGAGTTGTGTAACGTCACCTAGACATGGATACTAAGACCCTATACATTCTCGTGCTTGCCTTATCAAGTACGTCATACCTCAGGATACCTGACACTATTCATGAGACAGAATCTTCTTAAGATATTCTTGATGATTCTGTATAGGTTACATGATTCATGACATAGATATTGCATGTGCTTAGCTATAATTATGACTTATTGCATCAGTTAGAGGTCATGATCCTGCGTGACATGGACATGAGACGTCGTGGACATAAGACGTGTGATTACATTGGGTGGGAAGAGTATTACCATATCAAAGGCTGATTATATTATATATATTGTTATCTGGAGGTGTCACGCCCTAATTTCTCCCAATTGATAATCGCCCCCGGGCGTGATGTCGTGCACGCGTAGGGCGCGCGTGCACAAGGCCTAGGCATAATAATAATCTTTAGAACATATGCAACAGAATACACAATTAAGATAACACACATTGAGGCCTAGAAAAGTTTTCTTTTTATTGATAATGAACATCTGATTACAGACTCTTGACCCAAAACGATAAGGATGCCACACATGCTTACAACTTGGATACAAAATGAGATAGCCATTCCATATATTACATCCTTTACTAGAATTCAAAACACAAAACACCTTGGGTGCGAGTCAGCACCATCGTCCTATGGCTTCCAAAAGTGAGAGCGAGCTCCTTTCAACTTATGTACTGGAGCTACCAAAAGTCACGTCACAAATGCGTCTTGATTCAGGAAGGGGTTGGAGAAACTTTAGCTCCTCGCCGCGTCGCCTTGGCTCGGGGAACCTGCTGCAACGAGGGTCAGTACTTCAAAGAGTACCGGTGAGGGCGAGCTAACCCAACTTAACCCAAATCTACAACGAGTTCATATGAGCATGCAACATTTATTATCATGTGATCTATCTATCTTGCCTTAGTTCAATTCTTCACATAAGATAGAGTAAAATAACATAACCAAATGTGCCACCGCTCGGTGACTTTACCTGTACCGTCTGAGCCACCTGTACAAAACTTACCATGACCTTCCCTGCCACGAAGATATAGTTAGTCTGCACAGTTTAAATATACATAACAATTACTTGGTTGGACTTGGGATGGCTCGGCTGCCATTCCTCCTCGGGTAGCTAGCCCTTAGCGGTCGCACAGACCCATCCAATGCTAGGACTACACTAGCAAATTGTTCTACCCGGGGCAAAGCGGTCCCAGTGCCCCGGCGACCGTTCGTAGAACGATATCCCTTATATACAAGTTGTCTAAGACCATTATTCCACAATCGACTAAGTTACCAATTAAGACACATATTCAAGCAATATAAGTAACTAACTTCATGTGTTTCCCGTAGTCTAAGCTAATTGCATAATGATTACATTTCACCCGTTTGCACCATGCATGAACAGTTATAGCTAAATAGGTTTTAACTACATCTGACACAAGATGGCTATATATATATATATATATATATATATATATATATATATATATATATATATATATATAACGGACATGCAAGCCTTGTGGTGATCGTTCATGTTTCTGTATGACAAGCATTATTAATATTTTAAGTCAACTTCTTCTTATTTCTGACTCAATCCTTAATGTTTTAGTATCGTTTGATCGGGATGAGCAATGCGTCAATTTATTCAGAATGCAGACTTGGAAGAAGGGAGCTAATCAAAATAAAGCCACTCACAAGTTGGTGAACTAGGAGAGAAAAAGGAGAACTTCAAGACTCCGTACGAGCGTCGTCTACCCGATCACCTGCACGCACCAACAGACGATCAATATCCCCTGCTTTGGTCTCCGAGGTTCGATACGAAATGCAAAATCCTAAGAACAAAAGCAATAAAATCCATCAAAACCGTTCAAGAAAACGTAAGTCATAAAACCAACAAGAAAGCGACCAAGCGGCATCGAAAATGGACAAGGAAAACCAGCGCAACGGAAAGGCCCCTCTCGACTCTGTCACTAACTCATTCCCCGAGGCACGATCCGTTGAATATGGGACCTGATTCCGAAGAAACCAATCCATAACGAGGAAAGGATCTTGATTCAATCTGTCCCGATCGGACGATATTAAGTATTTCTTGGTCGCGCTCCCCGAATAGGGAGAACGGGACATTACAGGAGGTGTCTTAGACTCTGACACAGAGCTTTGACACATGTACTGTCCTTTCGAGAAAATGCTGCTATGGGTTTTCCTGACACAGAGCCTATAGTAGTCTCAACCTGAGTATGATTAATGCTCTTATATTGTATATCACTTAGCTGGTTATATAGTTTACCCTATTGATTCATTTATTGTTGCACTGCATTTATTTTGGCATAAGTTATTTTGTACCTTGTTATGTCTCCTGAGGACCTGGATCCGGATTATGTTCCCAAATATAGCAGAGGAGTTCTATCCAGAGGTATATGGAGCAGGAGCAGGAGCAGGAGCAGGTACAGGAACTGAGCCGATCCCCGAGGATGAGGTGATCGCCGAGGATTTCTCCTGAGTATATGTTTTATCCATACTCAGTATTTGTTGTTGTTATCTTTATTCTTGTCTCTTGACTATTGTATCGGACTCATTATCGGGTTGTTCCCCGAGTTATGTTTTATTAAGACTTGTTGTTGATTTTATATTCTGATATTGTTTGTATTTATTTTTGTGGATGAGATTAGTACCATTGCCCATACTGTTGTTTTACAGCTTAAGTACACCCTGATGGGTCCATTAAATTGGGTTTGTCCATCGGTGTGTGCTGGTGGCCATTGCCACGTATCTAGTCCCTCGATATTTTGGGACTGGGGCGTGACATGGTTTTTGTGGTGGCCCATGGGTCAACGACTAAATTGCTTCAGTTTTAATTTAGGGACCGAGCAAGCCTGCAATAAGATAGGATAAGTTATAGGATCTCATCCACTTGATTGAATCATTCTTGATCCCTATATCAGATTCAAAATTTCTTGACTTACATCCTGCATTGATTTCTCTGTGCGCCTCTTATAGTTTATTTTTGATGCAGAGTAATGGATTCACGAGCAAACGACGAAACTCCTGCAAGAATACCAATAGGTACTGTAGCCACCTACGGAGAAGATGAAGTAACGCCATTGAGTGGAGATCCCTCCACTCACCGAAGTAGTCAAGCAAATTAGCATGCTTCTAGATTTCGGCGTGATGACATCAAACCTCTACCACAGTTTACTCCATCAATGCCAGTAACCCCACAAGGGCAGGCTATCGATGGACAACAGATGTTTCAAATGATCTATACAATGATGCAAGCCCAACAGCAGATTCAACACGAGGCTATGCGTCACAGCCTAGCAATCATACTGGAGCAAGCAGATCTACCAGCACGACGACCAACGACGGGCTCTATCACTGACTTTCGCCAGCTGAAGCCCCGCACCTTTTTAGGCAAGGAGGAGCCCACAGAAGTTCATGAGTGGTTCACCAACACTCAACATCAATTAGAAGCAGCTGAGCTTCCAAGGGAACGTTGGATGACTGCCGTCAGAATACAATTGACGGGTAATGCACATCACTGGTGGCTATTTGAGGAGACACGACTCGGACCAGACCGAGTCACTTGGGAAGAGTTTTACAAACTCTTTCAGGAGATGTACATTCCAGCTATCGCTCGATCAGAACTTTGGGACAAGTTCAATCGCCTCACTCAAGACAATATGACAGTGGAAGAGTACAACACGGAGTTCATTCGTCTAAGTCGCTTCGCCCCAACCCTGATCCCGACAGAAGAATAAAAGGCTGAGAAGTTCTTCGACGGACTAAACTTTGAGCTACAGAGAATGATCGGATCCGTTGCACCTACTTCATATACGGACGTCCTTGCTGCAGCTCGACGTATGGAGCGCGTCACCAGGAGAGAGTCCAGCCTTAAGCGGCCAATCACATCAGCACTAGCCAGAGCACCACAAGAAGAAGCTGCAAAGAGACCTCACCTACACCAACAGCAGAGAGCATCTACACCTGTCATGCCCCAGTCCCAAAAATGTCAGGAACTAGGCCACGTGTCACTGGCCAGCTGACACGTCACTAAGGGCTTAATCTATTTTGAATAGACCCATAAGGACGTGCTACGCTGTCCTAAGATACTACAAGAACAACACAGGCAAACTATCTCATCCACAACAAAATATCAGAAAAGCAAGTGCTGAATATATATAAAAACTGAGTCTGATACAGTACACAACTGGTGAGATTACAAGCCTACTACAAAAACTGATAATAGCGCAGAAAAATCAGATAGACTAAGCAGTGTCTATCTGATCAAAACATCTCCATCTCCAAGTGGCAGGCCTCTAGGGTCAAGCATTCTCTGAGGGTGTCTCCTCGAGCTCCTCCTCGGTAACACATCTAGCCTCCTGATCAGGGCCGTACACAGTGGGGTAGAAAGCCTCGTCTAGATCTGGCAGGGAACCAGGTCCTCAGTGGGACATAACAAGATACAGAAAATGACATGCCAAGTATATAAATACTGAATAAAGAAAATAAATACAGGGTGCTAATCATTCTAAGTGAAATGCAAGTAAAGACCTTGTAGTACGCATGGGGATTGTATCGGCTAGACATATGCTGACGTAGTTCACCAATCGTGGGGACTGGCTAGTATATGTGTCATATGCCCCCTGACTCAAGGGAACTCTACAATCGACCATCATGGTACGAAAGTATAAAACATTTATGGAGGGGTGTCCCATACGTCTACTAGTTATCTTTCCCATCCCAATGAAACTAAATGTCAAGTCATACTATTCCTGAATTAATCTAATCCGTGATGCGGGTCACACGTACTGGTAGCTAATCAACTACGCAGCTCGCATCCCAATATGTATTGCAACCATGTTGCGTGTTCCCGTGTTAGGGTCTAGGAGAATATTAGAATGCTCTCACAGAAAAGGGTGAGTCTGTAAGACTAAGTTAAACATGCTTTTGTCAACATATCAGTTGACTGTACCCAAGGCAGTATCGGGTAATCATGGTATATGAAATTTAGGAACAAAGCAGATATCAATAATTGAATTTGAACATTAACTTGGCAAGGTATACTTGCCTACTCCTTGATAGTACTAAAAACCTGATCTCCCAGTCAGGGTTGAGGGTGCTTGTGACTGGGGGTCACTGGCTGTACTGAAGTTGGTTTCTGTTAAAATAGACAGGGTTCGTGAATATCAAAGTTGTGATATAAAGTATATGTATATATACTTATATCTACATATATAATATAGTTATATATATATAGTATGTATATATATATATATATAGATATAATATATATAGCAGTATATATAGTATATACAGAACAGAAAAAAATGCAGGTATATATAGAATTTATAATAGTAGCAGGATATATCCTCTGCCATATATAAATAATATTATGATATCAGGGTGTATCCACTGGTGTATAATTTATATAGATAAATGAAAAGACAGTACAAAATTTTAATACATAAATAAATGCTGTACTATTCAGCAATATTATCAGGGTCTATATGTGACCACTGTTATATATAATAAAGTGCAATAATTGCATATATAGATAGGCTGTAATATCCAGCACAATAATATGTAATAAATTTAAATGACATTGCAAGAATTAAAAAAATATAATATAATATATATAAGCTGTATTATCCAGCTGGATATTAATATATATATACATATAGATAATATATATATATATATATATATATATATATATATATATATATATATATATATATATATATATATATATATATATATATATATAATAAGTGTAGGAAATAAATACAGAAAAATAAATAACTAAAAATGCATAGTATAATATAATATATCATGTTATATATAAGTATATCATATAAATATATGTATACACATATATTTATATATTACATATATATATAATTAAAACAGAATTTAATACATATATACATATTAGTAATTATAATATTTATATAGTATATATAAATAGACATATACATATACATATACATATACATATACATATACATATACATATACATATACATATATATATATACATATATAATTATATATGTATAGTATAATAGATATATATATATATATACATATATATAGTAAGTATATAATAGCAGTATATACAATATAATATACTGTATAATAACAGTATATAATACATATATATTTTATAATATAATATATATTTAAATATACATATAAATACATAGTAATATGCATATATATATACATATATATACATATAAATATACATATACATATAGGAATATATGTATATTTACATATATATTAGGGTTTAGGGATATACCCTCTGACAGGTGGGCCCTAGAGGTCGTCGACGGCGGGTGGACGGCGGCGGAGTCGGCCGGAGGCGGCCGGAGGAGCGGGAACAGCAGCAGTAGCTACTGGCAGCAGCAGCAACAGCAGCAGAGTGCGGGGGCTCTGGCCGGCGGAGGAGCGGCGGAGGTGGCCGGGCAGGCGGCGGGTTCGGCAGAGGGGAGGGTGGCGGTCAGTTTGGTGGTGGTGGCGGAGGTCCACGACGGCGGTGGCGGTGGCTGGAGGTCGTCGGAGGGAGGAGTGGCAGGTTAGGGTTGGGGGTGGCCGAGGGTGTTGCGGGGGTTCTGGCCGGCGGAGGAGACGTCATGGGGCGGTGAGGGTTGGTGGTCCGGTGGAGGGAAGGGTGGCGAGGCGATTGGTGAGGGTGGTGGCGGTGCACGGTGGCGGAGGGTGGCGCAGGGGGTGGCTCGGGTGTTGGTGGGTGCTGTGGGCTGTGAGGGAGAGGGGAGGTTGCGGGGGCTGTGGCCGGCGGAGCAGGGTGGCGCTGGTGGTGGGGCTTGGCCGGAGGGGAGAGGGGGTCAGGGCGAAGGGTTGGCCGGAGTTGGGCGGCCGGCGGTGGTCGGAGGGAGGAGTTGTGGGGATTTGAATGGGAGGGGTATGGGGTTTATATAGGGTTTGGGAATGAGTGGCAATTCTGTAATTATAGGAAAGTTTGAGGGTAATTTGGTAATTTGCTATTTTATGATATTTTCACAGGATTTCTCTGGATTCTTAAGGTGGGTCCCACACACCTATGGTCTAGCCAATAGGATTAGGCCACCTAGCATGCAATTTTGCATAAAGACCCCTAACTTTTTAATAATTGCATAAATGCATGGATTTGGTATTTTGCGTAATTTTGCAATTTACCTGATTTTAAATACTGATTTCCCGAAATTCTAAATTGTACAAAAATGAGGGAAATAGCTGGGAAAAAATGTTTTGGACAGTGTGGGGTGAGTCTGGGCAGATGCAGGGTCTGATTCTGCAGGTGATACGGGTCCTCGTATTTATTAATTAATAAATAGTGCGCACGGTGTTCACTAATTATTTAGAGGCTATTAGGGTCATAATTTCTCTACGGTGTCAATACACTAATTGTAGTATATTCAGTTTAGAATATTATCGTATTTTTGTTTGGGCAAAACAGGTGCCTACTGGTCCTCAAATCTCTAGGGGTACAGAGATGGGTAAAGAGCAGAAAATTAAATAGGAAATAAATACGTACGTTTGTAACGATATTTGTACGACTAAAACGAAGCATCAAACAAGGTTTCTGGAAGTTGCACAAAATACAAAAAAAATAGTCTAACAAGTCTAGGGCAGGTATGTGAAATTTGTTTAGGGTTTAACAGCTAGTGGGATGTCCTAACTAATTGTGTAATGAACAGGTGCACAATCAATAGATTAAATAAATTTTTTTTTTAAAAGTTGCTATAATTCTAATTAGTCTAAACTAATCCTAATTTACTGAAATCTGGTCGAGGGAGTTTACAATCTACCCTCCTTAGAATATTTCGTCCTCGAAATAAAAATAATCATATAATAAATTTTTTTTATTAAGGACATATGATGATTAAGAAAGATTGAATTTGAAATATTGGACATACCCTGGTTTGGAAATAGGTGGGGATAACGCTGACGAATATCCTCTTCTCGTTCCCAGGTGGATTCACCTGGTGCATGATGTCTCCATGCAACACGAACGAGAGGAATAGTCTGGCCTCACAACACTTTCTCGCTACGGTCCAGGATTTCTACAGGCTCCTCCTGATATGATAAACTTAGCCCGATGGTGATCTCTGAATAGTCCAGCACATGACTCGGGTCTGGAATGTACCTCCTCAGCTGAGATACGTGGAAGACGTCATGTACTCCCTCCAAGGTCTGAGGTAGAGCTAGCCTGTAAGCAACTTCTCCGACGTGATCTAGCACATCGAAGTGTCCAATGTATCTTGGACTCAGTTTTCCTCTTCCTCCAAATCTGATAGTTCCTCGAGTAGGTGAGATCTTCAAGAACACATGCTCCCTTACTTGGAACTCTAGAGGTCTGCGATGAATGTTGGCCCAGTGCTTCTGCCTGTCTTGTGCAGCTCGTAGGTGTCCCTGGATCTTCTTTACCTTCTCCACCGTACGAATGATCAGTTCTGGACCCAAGATCTGTCTCTCGCCAACATCGCTCCAGCATACTGGGGAACGATATTTCCTTCCATACAAAGCTTCAAAGGGAGCCATTTGAATGCTCGCTTGATAGCTGTTGTTGTAGGAAAATTCCACCAGATGCAAGTGATCTTCCCATGATCCGTTGAAATCAAGCATGCAGGCTCTCAGCATATCTTCAAGTGTCTGGATGGTGCGTTCTGATTGGCCATCTGTTTGTGGGTGATACGAGGTGCTGAACTTGAGGCGGGTACCAAGACTTTCTTGCATACTTCGCCAGAAGTAAGATGTAAATCTCGTATCTCTGTCAGATACTATGCTGACTGGTACTCCATGCAGACGTACTATCTCCTTCATGTACATGTCTGCCAAGACTTCTGTAGATTGTCCAACTCTAAAAGGTAGGAAATGAGCAGCCTTTGTGAGTCTATCTACGATTACCCATACAGCATTACGACCACTAGGACTTCTTGGGAAGCCCGTAACAAAGTCCATCGTAATGTGTTCCCATTTCCACTCAGGTATTGGGAGGGGTTAAAGTAGACCGGCAGATCTCTGATGCTTAGCCTTGACTTGCTGACACACCAGGCATTTGGCCACAAAGCATGCTATCTCCCGCTTCATTCCATGCCACCAGTAATATTGTCGCAGATCTCTGTACATCTTTGTGCCTCCTGGATGTATAGAGTATGTTGAGCTATGAGCTTCTGACATCAGCTAATTACGAAGTTCTTCATTTGGAACATAAAGACGATCACCACATCTTAGAGTCCCATCTTCGTGTATGCGACATCCTGTCTGAATTTTAGCCTCTGTTCTTTGTCGAAGCCTCTGAAATCTTGCATCTGTTGGTAGAGCAGTTTTGATTCTTTCTACCAAGGTTGATTGCAGCTGATAGTTTGATAATTGGCCGTCAAGTCCTGGCATAATGACCTCTATTCCCAAATTTTCTAGATCTCTCAGAAGACCTGGTTGGGTGATCATAAAGAATGCCGAGGGTCTTCTGCTTAGAGCATCTGCCACCACATTAGCTTTCCCTGGATGGTACTGTAGATCAATTTCGAAATCCGCCATTACTTCGAGCCATCGTCTTTGTCTCAGATTTAGGTCCTTCTGGGTGTAGACGTACTTCAGGCTTTTGTGATCGGTGAATATCTCCACTCGTTCGCCATATAGATAGTGTCTCCATAGCTTCAGGGCGAAGATGACTGCGGCAAGCTCCAGGTCGTGAGTGGGGTAATTCTTCTCATGAGTCCTTAACTGTCTTGAGGCATAAGCTACAACCTTCCCATGTTGCATTAAGACACAACCAAATCCTTTTCCGGATGCATCGCTATATATGACGAAACCTCCGGATCCAGATGGTATAGTCAAGATGGGAGCTGTAGTCAGACTCTTCTTCAAGTCATCAAAAGCTGTCTGGCAATCTTCAATCCATATGAACTCCTGCTCCTTGCGGGTAAGACGAGTAATCGGCTCCGCGATTCTTGCAAAGTTTTCTACGAATCGCCGGTAATATCCGGCAAGTCCTAGAAATCTTCTCACCTCTGAGACGTTGGTCGGGGTTGGCCACGTCTCGACAGATGAGATCTTTGCTGGGTCTACCGAGATGCCTTCTCCTGTGATAACGTGTCCAAGAAATGCGACACGGTCAAGGAAAAATTCACACTTGCTCATCTTAGCATAAAGGCTCTCCCGTCTCAGCGTCTCTAATACCAACCTTAAGTGCTCTTCATGCTCCTCGTGGCTCTTTGAATACACCAGAATGTCGTCGATGAAGACTACCACAAACTGGTCCAGATATTGGTGGAAGACTCTGTTCATCAGGTTCATGAATACGACAGGTGCATTAGTTAGTCCAAAAGGCATCACCAGAAACTCGTAATGACCATAACGAGTCCTGAATGCTGTCTTTGGAATATCTTCCCTCCGTACCTTGACCTGATGATAGCCTGATCTCAAGTCTATCTTCGAGAATACCACGGCTCCTGTTAGTTGATCGAACAGGTCGTCAATTCTCGGCAAGGGGTACTTGTTTTTTATTGTCAGAGCGTTGAGGGCTCTATAATCAATGCACATGCGATATGTTCCGTCCTTTTTTGGTACAAACAATACTGGTGCTCCCCAGGGTGATGCACTAGGACGAACAAATCCCTTGATCTGTAGTTCCTCCAGTTAAAGCTTCAGCTCGTCAAGCTCCTTCTTCGCCAGTCGGTATACATTGGAGGATACTGGTGCAGCTCCGGGTATCAGCTCAATAATGAACTCCACTTCTCTGTCAGGCAGTAGGCCTGGCAATTCTTCTGGAAATACGTCCTCGAACTCTGCTATAATTGAGGGAAGTGCTGTCTCCATCGCCATGTAAGCTCTAGGAGTCTGGCCTATTCCTTTCTCAATGGTTCCTCGGATATATTCGAACTTTGGGTGATCTGGGGGTCTAAAGATAACACTACCCTTTCGGCAGTCTAGGATAGCATTATTCTGGCTTAGCCAGTCCATGCCTAAGACAACGTCGAAATTTGGCATTGGGAGTACCAAAAATCGTGCTCTTAGTCCTCTACTACAAACAACTACCGGACAGGTTTCGATAATGTTGGTAACTGGAATAATACCTCCTCCAGTAAGTATTTTCCAACACTTGGGTAGTGGGGAAATGGATAGCTTGTGCATGGCTACGAAACTACTGGATATGAAAGACAAAGTAGCCCCAGAATCGAATAATACAGTTGCAGGTAATGATGCAACTAAAATGGTACCTGTTATAGTTTCCCCTTCAGGCTCTTCTGCAACGGCAGCTAACGCAAAGGCTTGTCCGTGCCTTTGTCCTCCGGTTTGTTGTCTGGCCTTGAACTGGGCCTCCTGAGTAGGCAGAGGTGCTCCTCTCTGATATCCACCTGATATGGAGGGAAGCATCTTCTGAGCTTGGGCTCCTGGCTTCTGCCCTTGCTGTGGTGCTGCATCTCTGCGTTGTGGGCAGTCTTTGGCCATATGATTTTTAGCTCCACATAGCAGGCATAATCCCAACTTCTTTCTGCAGTCATTGGCAAAATGCCCCTTCTTGCCACAAAAGTGACAAGTCGGGAGTTCCTTCTTCTGATAGGGTCCCGTTATCTGCTGCGTCTGATATTATGGACGACGGATAGGTCCTCCTGCTCCTTACTGATTCTTGGCCGGGAAGGTTGGATTTGAGCGTCTGGCTCCTCGGCCAATGGCTTCTTGCTCCCTGGCTTCTGTAAGAACCTCGTTGTAGGAGATTCTTGACTGCATTGTTGTGTACCTCTGGAGCTCGTAGTTAAGGCCATGGTGGAATCTTTTAGCCTTCTTCAGCTCGTTCGAAATCAGATCAGCACCGAAACGACTTAGTCTGCTAAACTCCGCGTCGTAGGCATCTACCGTCATGTTTCCCTGCTCTAGGTGCAGGAACTGGGAGTATAGGGCATTCTGGACTGTCGTTGGAAAGTACTTGGCGTTGAAATGCTCCAAAAATTGTTGCCAAGTTTGGTCTTTGCCGATGCTGTGCTCTATGGATTCCCACCAGTGATGGGCGTTGCCAAGAAGTTGGCCCCTCACAGCGGTCATCCATAGGTCGGGGGTGAGTTGCGATCCTTCTAGCAGCATTTTGGTGTTGGAGATCCAATCGGAGATCTCCTCGGGAGTCTCGTTGCCTTTGAAATCTCTCGGGCTCATTTGACGGAAGCCTCGAACTGTGCCCGCTGGTTGGACAGGTGCTGGTGTCGGAGTAGTAGTTCTCTCCAAAGCCGTCATTAACGTCTGTCGCAGAGCTTCAGTTTGCTGCCACTGAGACTGTCTCAGGGCCTCAGTTTGTTGCCACTGGTTCTGCAACATAGTCTGGAGAAACTGCAACATTTGAGGTTGACCCTCAAGTTGTGGCATCAGGATAGGCAAGGCTGGAGGTGGAGACAAAGGTGTCTCTGCCTGTGGTATTGGTATCGTCTCCTGGCCAGAATTCTGGTGATTGGACGGATTTCCTTGGGCACTTGGCGAAGGGTCTGTTGCTTGGTCAGCCCCATTATTCGTAAGTTTCCCGGGTATGTCCGTATTTCTGAGGAAAATAGGATAATTAGAAAACACAAAGGAGATAAATAATGATAATCAAGCAAGATGCAATAATAGAAATTGTAAAGAGGGTGTCAGTGTGGATGAGACCTAATATTCCTATACTATTGCAGGCATTGCTGGGCATGTCATCATACCACTAGCAATAAAACTAGACCTGCATGGGCCACCACTAAAACCATGTCACGCCCCAGTCCCAAAAATGTCAGGAACTAGGCCACGTGTCACTGGCCAGCTGACACGTCACTAAGGGCTTAATCTATTTTGAATAGACCCATAGGGACGTGCTACGCTGTCCTAAGATACTACAAGAACAACACAGGCAAACTATCTCATCCACAACAAAATGTCAGAAAAGCAAGTGCTAAATATATATAAAACTGAGTCTGATACAATACACAACTGGTGAGATTACAAGCCTACTACAAAAACTGATAATAGCGCAGAAAAATCAGATAGACTAAGCAGTGTCTATCTGATCAAAACATCTCCATCTCCAAGTGGCAGGCCTCTAGGGTCAAGCATTCTCTGAGGGTGTCTCCTCGAGCTCCTCCTCGGTAACACATCTAGCCTCCTGATCAGGGCCGTACACAGTGGGGTAGAAAGCCTCGTCTAGATCTGGCAGGGAACCAGGTCCTCAGTGGGACATAACAAGATACAGAAAATGACATGCCAAGTATATAAATACTGAATAAAGAAAATAAATACAGGGTGCTAATCATTCTAAGTGAAATGCAAGTAAAGACCTTGTAGTACGCATAGGGATTGTATCGGCTAGACATATGCTGACGTAGTTCACCAATCGTGGGGAATGGCTAGTATATGTGTCATATGCCCCCTGACTCAAGGAAACTCTGCAATCGACCATCATGGTACGAAAGTATAAAACATTTATGGAGGGGGTGTCCCATACGTCTACTAGTTATCTTTCCTATCCCAATGAAACTAAATGTCAAGTCATACTATTCCTAAATTAATCTAATCCGTGATGCGGGTCACACGTACTGGTAGCTAATCAACTACGCAGCTCGCATCCCAATATGCATTGCAATCATGTTGCATGTTCCCGTGTTAGGGTCTAGGAGAATATTAGAATGCTCTCACAGAAAAGGGTGAGTCTGTAAGACTAAGTTAAACATGCTTTTGTCAACATATCAGTTGACTGTACCCAAGGAAGTCTCGGGTAATCATGGTATATGAAATTTAGGAACAAAGCAGATATCAATAATTGAATTTGAACATTAACTTGGCAAGGTATACTTGCCTACTCCTTGATAGTACTGAAAACCTGATCTCCCAGTCAGGGTTGAGGGTGCTTGTGACTGGGGGTCACTGGCTGTACTGAAGTTGGTTTCTGTTAAAATAGACAGGGTTCGTGAATATCAAAGTTGTGATATAAAGTATATGTATATATACTTATATCTACATATATAATATAGTTATATATATATATAGTATGTATATATATATATATATATATATATATATATATAAAATATATAGCAGTATATATAGTATATACAGAACAGAAAAAAATGCAGGTATATATAGAATTTATAATAGTAGCAGGGTATATCCTCTGCCATATATAAATAATATTATGATATCAGGGTGTATCCACTGATGTATAATTTATATAGATAAATGAAAAGACAGTACAAAATTTTAATACATAAATAAATGCTGTACTATTCAGCAATATTATCAGGGTCTATATGTGACCACTGTTATATATAATAATGTGCAATAATTGCATATATAGATAGGCTGTAATATCCAGCACAATAATATGTAATAAATTTAAATGACATTGCAAGAATTAAAAAAATATAATATAATATATATAAGCTGTATTATCCAGCTGGATATTAATATATATATACATATAGATAATATATATATATATATATATATATATATATATATATATATATATATATATATATATATATATATATATATATATAATAAGTGCAGGAAATAAATGCAGAAAAATAAATAACTAAAAATGCATAGTATAATATAATATATCATGTTATATATAAATATATCATATAAATAAATGTATACACATATATTTATATATTACATATATATATAATTAAAACAGAATTTAATACATATATACATATTAGTAATTATAATATTTATATAGTATATATAAATAGACATATACATATACATATACATATATATACATATACATATATACATACATAATTATATATGTATAGTATAATAGATATATATATATATACATATATATAGTAAGTATATAATAACAGTATATACATTATAATATACTGTATAATAACAGTATATAATACATATATATTTTATAATATAATATATATTTAAATATACATATAAATACATAGTAATATACATATATATATACATATATATATATATACATATATATACATATACATATACATATAGGAATATATGTATATTTACATATAAATTAGGGTTTAGGGATATACCCTCTGACAGGTGGGCCCTAGAGGTCGTCGACGGCGGGTGGACGGCGGCGGAGTCGGCCGGAGGCGGCCGGAGGAGCGGGAACAGCAGCAGTAGCTACTGGCAGCAGCAGCAGCAGAGTACGGGGGCTCTAGCCGGCGGAGGAGAGGCGGAGGTGGCCGGGCAGGCGGCGGGTTCGGCAGAGGGGAGGGTGGCGGTCAGTTTGGTGGTGGTGGCGGAGGTCCACGACGGCGGTGGCGGTGGCTGGAGGTCGTCGGAGGGAGGAGTGGCAGGTTAGGGTTGGGGGTGGCCGAGGGTGTTGCGGGGGTTCTGGCCGACGGAGACGTCGTGGGGCGGTGAGGGTTGGTGGTCCGGTGGAGGGAAGGGTGGCGAGGCGATTGTGCGGGTGGTGGCGGTGCACGGTGGCGGAGGGTGGCGCAGGGGGTGGCTCGGGTGTTGGTGGGTGCTGTGGGCTGTGAGGGAGAGGGGAGGTTGCGGGGGCTGTGGCCGGCGGAGCAGGGTGGCGCTGGTGGTGGGGCTTGGCCGGAGGGGAGATGGGGTCAGGGCGAAGGGTTGGCCGGAGTTTGGCGGCCGGCGGTGGTCGGAGGGAGGAGTTGTGGGGATTTGAATGGGAGGGGTATGGGGTTTATATAGGGTTTGGGAATGAGTGGCAATTCTGTAATTATAGGGAAGTTTGAGGGTAATTTGGTAATTTGCTATTTTATGATATTTTCACAGGATTTCTCTGGATTCTTATGGTGGGTCCCACACACCTATGGTCTAGCCAATAGGATTAGGCCACCTAGCATGTAATTTTGCATAAAGACCCCTAACTTTTTAATAATTGCATAAATGCATGGATTTGGTATTTTGCGTAATTTTGTAATTTACCTGATTTTAAATACTAATTTTTCGAAATTCTAAATTATACAAAAATGAGGGAAATAGCTGGAGAAAAATGTTTTGGACAGTGTGGGGTGAGTCTGGGCAGATGCAGGGTCTGATTCTGCAGGTGATACGGGTCCTCGTATTTATTAATTAATAAATACTGCGTACGGTGTTCACTAATTATTTAGAGGCTATTAGGGTCATAATTTCTCTACGGTGTCAATACACTAATTGTAGTATATTCAGTCTAGAATATTATCGTATTTTTGTTTGGGCAAAACAGGTGCCTACTGGTCCTCAAATCTCTAGAGGTACAGAGATGGGTAAAGAGCAAAAAATTAAATAGGAAATAAATACGTACGTTTGTAACGATATTTGTACGACTAAAACGAAGCATCAAACAAGGTTTCTGGAAGTTGCACAAAATACAGAAAAAATAGTCTAACAAGTCTAGGGCAGGTATGTGAAATTTGTTTAGGGTTTAACAGCTAGTGGGATATCCTAACTAATTGTGTAATGAACAGGTGCACAATCAATAGATTAAATAAAAATTTTTTTAAAAAGTTGCTATAATTCTAATTAGTCTAAACTAATCCTAATTTACTGAAATCTGGTCGAGGGAGTTTACAACACCACTAGCACTAATCCTACCTTCTTGCCACTACTGTGGCAAGGCAGGCCATCTTGCCAAGGAATGCCGACGCAGATTGGGATTATGTTTAGCTTGCGGATCCAGACAACATTCAGTGTGGGAATGCCCTGAGCGTCGAAAAGGAGCATCGATAGTAAACCAACAAGCTCTACCAGCACCAGGAGGATATCAACCAAGGCCACCCTTGGCCCCAAGAGCAGCTCATTTTTCATCAAGCCCAACAACAACAGAGGACACCACCGCAAGGATGCGGACAAGCTTTTGCGTTGACCTTGGAGGACGCGCAGACTCGTGGAGTAGCAAATGCGCGTAAGTTTTTTATAGTTATCTATTCCTAGATGCATTGCTTTAGCTCGTGCCAGTTAGTTCGTGACCTAAACCCTAAACCTAGTAGTTTTGAACTTATTTAATAACCTAGTTTTCAAAGCTATAGTTTTCTTGCTTTAACTAGATTTCCTTCACTCTTGAATTTGCATAAACTCTCATTGCTTAGGGAAATTATGTTTTTCATTCCCTATGTGTTTTGCTTAAACCCTCATCCTTTGATTCTCCTGGATCATGATTCTTGATTGTGATATGCTTCGAACAATGCTTGCAACCGTGTCATCTCTGTTGACCGGTTATTCTTTGATTGCTAGGACGCAATCCCCTTAAGGGGGGTAGATTGTAAACTCACAGATTTTACAGAATTTAAAAATCAATTTTTAGAATTTTTTTGTGATTTTTCACTAAATAAAATCAAGGTATTTTAGAATTAAATATTTTTTAAATATTTTTATTAAATATTAAAATATTATGAAAATAATATTTTTGGGTGTAAAATAAAAAAATTAGACATAGGTAATTTTTCTGGAATTTATTGGACCCTAGAACCATTTTTAAAGACCTAAAAGTTAATATTTTTAATAAACCAAAATTAATCCGGTTTAATTCTGAACCGAACCAACCCAGATCGGCCTTTGTGAACCAACCCTGAACCCTAGCGGGTCGGGTCGGATCTAAACCCGACCCGAAACTCGACCCGAAACCGCTACTGTAGCAAAACCTAGCTGAGCGAATCCCGACCGTCGCGCTCGATCGTCTTCTCCGGCCGTTTCCGCCGCCGTGACCCTCCGGCTTCCTCGTGACCGTTCCCCGCCGCTCAGCCTCCGCCATCTCCTCCTCTCCCCGTCGCTCAACCGCCACCGCCGCTTCTCCTCCCTCCCCGGCCTATTTAAACCCCTAACCACCAACCCCCCTTCACCCTCAGCCACCACCCGACGCCTCCCCAGCACCACTTTCCTCCTCCGACGCCGCCATCATCCTCAGCCCGAGCCTCCCCGCCTTCACCTCGCCGCTCCCTGCTGCATCTGGACCACCGCGAGCAGCCACGGCCACCACTCTCCCCGAGCTCCACCGCGATCCCCAACCTCCGCTGCCCTCGACCCAGCCCGGCCGCTCCAGCTCCGGCAAACCCCGACCCCTCCACCGCCGAACTCCCCTCCGGTCATCTAGCGCCGCCTCGACGACTCCAGCCCGCCGAGCCTCCACGACTAAGACCAGCTGCAGCAGCGGCCCACCGTACCCTAGCCGCCGTGCCCTAGCCGGCCGTGCCGCATCACGCCTTCTCGCAAAATTGCAGTTTTCTATCTTTTCGGAGCCCTGTTCAGGTAACTGTTTCTCTCTCCTCGCTGCCCCATTTTCTGTTCCGTCTGCTGTGACGCGTAGACTGCATGACCCACTCGATACCCGTATAACTTGTTCGGGGTATCTCGTCCTGTGGCGATCGTAAACTGCGACCCAAAATTAGGAAAATAATTATCCTATTTTTCCCCGGAACTGAGTGCGCCCCGCTAAACGGGACGACTTGTTCATGTGCGAACTTCATCGAAAGATGAGCGCCGTTAATAAGAACGTGTGGGATTTTGCGAAAGTTCATTTGGATGTATGTGCACACCGGAATCAACGCGTATCCGTCGACAATACCCCATATCGGTCCTGTTCTGGAACTCGTTGTAACTTCGTGTACGCACGTCGTATCGAAACAAAACTTGCGCCATCAGACTCGTAGCAATACGCTGGTCCTGTGACCTAAGTTTGGTTCGATTCTTTAAACCCCTTCGACAAATGTAGGATTTATTTAAATTAAGACTCAACCACAACCCAACTTCATGTAACCCAAATGTGGGCATTGACCTATTCCGAGCCTGCTATGCTCATGACGCTTGTGCCCCACCCAAATCTAGTTCCATGTGTTTTCAATACATTAAAAGAACACAATGCGCCTTGCTTTTAATAAAATTTAAATTAAGAGCAATTTCACCTCTAGCAAACCCAACCAAGCCACATGCACCTTTTCCATTGGATCAACCCCTCCCCAATAAATCCAGACAGGCCCAAGTTCCGAGGCCAGCCTATCAAACCCACCTTATAAATATACATACTCCCTAACATTAAACCCTAAAATTTACTATTCATCAAATACCCAACCCTACACCCGAGTTACCCCCCCCCCCGACTGCCTGACGCCGCGTCCACCACCGGACCACCCCACCGCCACCGGACCCCCACTGCTGGACCACCATCCACCGCCAGCAGCACCCCGTCCGCCTGCAACCATCGGACACCGCACCATCACCATCACCCCACGCGTCCTAGCCGAACCATCTCCTTCCCAACCGGACACCCACAGCCTCTGACTTCACAAACTCCGCCGACCACCACCCTCAGGTCTACTCCGGCCTAACCCTATGAACTGTCAGCCATCCCGTGTCGCCTTCAGCCCGCCCGATGCCACCAAGCCGCTACTGTCGCTGTCGCATCTGCTGCAGGCTGCTGCTGCCGCTGTCGGCCAACCCACGGTCGACGCCGGAGCTCCGCCCGCGAGAAAGACGACCAGGACGACCAGGACCTCGTCCCAACAGCCAGGTACTCGATTCCCCGCTCGTTCTCGAATAGTATCGTTGTAAGACTGGTTATTCGAGTCGTCGTATCGACGTGTCCAGTGTCGACACAAACCAGTTAGAAAGAATTAATACAGATATGTATGTGTGCTGATAATTAAATTAGATAATAATAAACTGAATCAACCCTAATTATATGCATGCTAGTATGATGATTAACAAGAGGTAGAAATTGTTTAATAACTAGCAACCATATAAATTATGAGACTTGTCACCAAGGTTAGAAATTCACTTGAAAGCCTTAACACAAACCGAGTACGTTTGGGCATGGGAACCGAAGACATGTATTCGTATAAATCAAATTAGTGGTAACCCCCTTAACTTTAATAATTATTGTCTCAAGACACACGCTGACAAGGACAGAACACGCGTACATCCTAGCTAGGTGCACCCGTGAAGCCGTACTCGATCAGTTGTGAACTTGTGACAATTCCTAAGAGCAACGTAGAGTCTGGTTATTGTCTTAGTGTCTGATGTTAGATGGTTATATTATATTGTGTGTTTTAGGACCATTGGATCAGACAGGAGACACCGCAGGAGCAGGCTTTTGGCATTCACAGCTTGAGGACTCAGGCAAGATACCTTGTCATATTTACTGTTTGATTTAAATGATGCATATGTTGTATGATTCTTGTTGCTGTATTTCATATGACTGTGTGCGTCCGAGATTGACTCGGGTGCAATCGACGGATACGTCGATGATTTAGTATACTTGTCCTAGTCCCTAGTAGACTCACCCCAGTGGGAGAATACTCTGAGATTCTCCGAGACCTGACACTTTTACACGTTTCATAGTGACATTCATATTGGGATGCGGGTCCGCGTACTCGACTAGCTATTGGTGCGTGTGACATGCATCACGGTTAGTACGTAATTCAGGATTTTATGATTTATAGAGACTTGGCATATGTACGTGGTATGCACGTCGAGTATTCGGCTTGTATATCTACATTGGACGGGGAGGACAACTAGTAGCGTATGGATACACCCATTGGAATCCGTAGTATCCAAAGGAGCCACGGATCCAATGACTCCCACTATTCAGATGCCACGTTCTTCTGAGCGATATGGACGATATACTATTCAGATGCCACGTTCTTTGGAGCGATATGGACGTTATATTATGCAGATGCCACTCTCTTCGGAGTGTTGGACGTTATATGCCTATGCCTACCCATGCATACCACTGTTGTCCTCACATTGCATTTCACTTAGATGGTTAGCACACCCTTTATTGCATTTATTTTATTCAGTATCCAGATATGGCATATTTTTATGTATCTTGTTACGTCCCTCTGAGGACCTGGTACCTTTCCAGATTTGGACGAGGCATATTACCCCACAGTATACGGCACAGGACATGAGACGAGGTTCGCTACCGCAGAGGAGCTAGAGGTGCTACCGTCAGAGTTTTCGTGATCACTTGGTAGGCCTTCTGCCTAGGATTGGGTGCGTCATATATATATATAATTCTATTTATTTAAAATTTTAAAAAATGGGGGATTGCATTCTACCCAAGTTATAAGATTCCGTCCTCAAAATTTTGGAAGCAATTAAATTATAAAATTGTTTTCTTCCTTGAAATGCTTGTTTCCTATTTTTCAAATTATTCATTTCCTCCTACATATCTTCATATTAGTTTTGATTTATATTTCTATAGATCATTCCTTCAACATCCAAGTTTTCTATTGCCTAATAGTAGGCCATCCTCATCTACAGCTTCTTCTTGAAAACTATATATGCATCACCTAATATTGGTATATAGCCTTATTATATTTACTTTTCAACCTCTATATAGACTCAATCCTTAAACCAATTTTTTTTCCATTGAGGTCTTCAAATTTAGATTACCAATGAATCCTTCTAACCATAATCTAATAATGTTAACACATCTTTTATCACTCCCCTTGACTCCTCAAAAATGTGTATATATAACTTCTAGTCCTCAATCTTCAAGCTTACAAATCAACTTTGAACCATGCATACTACTCTTAATGATCCTTATTCTTAATATATATACTTCATTTAGAACAACTTAGGTAGTGTGGTTCATCTAATCCCTTATAATTGTTGTATAGATCAACTATTTGATAATTCGAAAATCTTGAGTCTAACTACCCACAGGTATCTTTGATAAGTTTAAGACAATTAAGGGTAATACAGCTTTTCTTAACCTAGTACTTACTAGTCATATCCCTATCTATCATACCCTTTATATCATACATGCATCATAATCACACAAGCAACTCTAACCATTTTCACAAAAAGGTCCGTATATAGGGTTTCCTAATATAGTCATTAATAATTAAAAGGTGGCAAGGTCCTAGGGCTGGGTTAAATAAACCATACACATACCAATCAAGCTTAGGGTCAAGTAAACAAAAAAATAGTCAAAATGTTTCCAAGAATGGTATAAAGCTAATCTAGATGCATATGGCGTAGTATAGGTAAAACTCGAGAACAAATACCTCCGTGATCCTATTACCCGAAGTTCTGTCTTGCCAGCATACCTCTGACTATAGGAACTCCTGATTCTATAATACAAAGGATGGCTACAGGGTATGTCTGTTTCACCAAATAATATAGGTTCTTGAACCTGCCTTTGGCCAAATTCATGAGATATATTTTAAAGAAATAAACTAAAAAATGAGAAGAGTTAATCAAGAAGTCATTAAACAAAATTTTAGTCGAAGCACGAAAGCAATCATGCTGAGAGGAATAATACGAAAGCAATCATGCTGGAAGGATCTAAGAAATGCCTATAATCCTACCTGTGGATGTATCCTCAATTATTATTCCTCAATTAGTCGCAGGCTCGCAGTAATACGACTATCCTAGATACTACGTACCATGACTTTGCTCACTTTGCGAATACTCAACCTATACGGGCCACCACAAAAATTATGTCACGCTTTAGTCCCAAAATACATAGGACTAGAGTACGTGGCAATGGCCAGTTATATATCAAATAGTCTCCAGTCCAACTTAAATACGAGACCATTGTCTAGCCACGTCGAATCACGAACCAACGAATCATACTCCCTGTGAATATCTACTAACCCAAATCATAAATAACTATATATTATACACTACACAAATACAAACAATCAATCCTAACCAGGAAAGTGGGACTAGTCTAAGTCGCCTATCACCTATTTTACCGAAGTCATTTATAAGCCCACATACCATCTAGAATTAAGTTACACTAGTCTCTATAGTCATTATTTATCAATTTATATTCTGAATTCAAGTTAAACATAAATTTAAATCACATTTACAAATTTTGGAATTTGTGCCACGCAAATCGAGACATTCTGTTGACCAAAATGTCAACCCATAAAACCTGAAATTTGAGTACACGAACCTGTACATTTCAGTACTATAAGAATGCTTGAATCTACGGTTCGCACGAATCTCGAATCGGTTACAAGATATTGCAATTACGGTTTAATGATTACAATTTTGATAGATCACTAGTCATCTAAAACTTACACGATTTAAATAGAATACACAATTTAAATAGAATATCAAACAAACCTATTAAATTCTAAAAATTTATTATGTTATAGATCTCTGTGTCAACTTTTAGAAACATCAAACGGATCATAAAAATGATTCGGGATCTTCCGAAATCTCGAAAACAATGATCCGTAGTCATATCTCGAATGACTGACACCTTAAACAATTTTCAAATTTATTGAATTATAATTACAGGAAATAAATTACATATTCAGAAAGGTTGCCTTGATACAGTTTCAACAAAAAATGGCTGCAAAAACTAATGTCGGTTGTGGTCGCTATACCTTTGCGAAGATCAAAGAGCCGTAAAAAAATACTTCACAAAACCCTCTCTATCTACTCTTAATTAATTTCGACAGGAAGTATGATTAGGGTTTTAATATATATATATATATATATATATATATATATATATATATATATATATATATATATATATATATATAGAGAGAGAGAGAGAGAGAGAGAGAGAGAGAGAGAGAGAGATGGATCGGGTTAGGGATAGAGGTGGACACATGGTTCTCATCGAAGCGTTCACCGCCCAGATCGAGCAATCACCAAGCAAGCGGCCTTTGCTGAGCAGATATCGACTATGAATCGGAGTCAGAGCTCGGCTCAGGACTCAATAACTGCACCCACGTAGGATGTCCACTCAGAAACTGACAGTTGGGGGCCACGCTACGCTATTGAGAGGCTGATAGCGGGCCCCAGATGGCTGGTTGGGTTGCTGACTGTATAATTATTATTAGTTTATTTTTTATTTGTTTAATTATAGAAAATTCTAGAACACCTATTTAGTCTACCTAAACCTAATGAAAGAGTTTGAGTGCAAAATATTTCCATCCATCCTCGTAGAAATTCTCAAAAGGTCATCGATAAATAGGTTTCCTAGGTTTTTAATTATCTAAATTTTTTACAAAATTCCATAAAATCCTAAAATACTATAAATATGTTCATAAGTTTATATGTGAATATCTAAGAGCCATATCTAGCCTAGTGTTACATTTTTTCAGTTATATGATTAGGTGTAACATATGTTTTGCTTCAACGCTTAAAATTCACAATTATATATATATATATATATATATATATATATATATATATATATATATATATATATATATATATATATATATATATATATATATATAATAATAATAATAATAATAATAATAATAATAATAATAATAATAATAATAATAATAAATATTCTTAGTAATTCTATTTATTTAAAAATTTGAAAATAGGGGGGATTACACCATATCTTAGTTGACATTCTCCTTATAGAATAAAAGGTTAATGTCATATCACCAGTTATCACACCAATGTAAGCTTATTTATGGAACTATATCAGCATAAGCAAGATATACTTTTGGCTTTAGCAAATAAGCAATATGCCAAGCTTTTAACCTTGTTTTATACCAAAGGCAGGATCTTCATTCTTGAAATATTATATACAATTGTCGATATAAAACACAACCAGATAAAAAATAGTACATAAAATAATTTAACATATATTCAATTGGACCTTCTCTTTTTTCTGAGAAGGTGAATAATATCCCAACTAGACTATAACAAGAAAATGTATAGAATAGACCTGCTAAATTCTTCACTGAAGTGATTGAAGATCCATTCACAAAATCAAATTTCTATAACAAATACTTATGATATACAGAAATCAAGTATTACATTGCTATGTACACTTCCAATCTAATTAAGTAGTAGAAGTGATGCATAAAACTTTTTCTTCATGCAGCTTTCACAAATTCTATTTGGTTATTGTCGAAGTCGAACATCGTATGATACACACCAATAAAGACATTTCCAAAAAGTCTGCATCAAGCTGACTTCAGCATAAAAAATGAGAAACTTTGGGAAAACTTTTGTTTATATATGGACATATAGATAATTTTGTTCTTGTATAAAACTTTCATAACCGCTCGTTAATGAATTACTAAGTATGTATTGGAGTAGTTTACAAGCATAGTTACTTAAAACTATCTAAATTTGGACCTCTCATAACAGTTCATAACTAATACTCAAAAAATATCTCATAACCGTCATCCCAACCGTTACCAAGAAGACCCTCAGTTAAGCCTAGATGACTCGGGTGTATCGATCACGCGACCTCAAAAGTGACGCCACATTCGCAACGCCAGGAGTAGGAGCAGGCTCAAACAAATAAATCTTCTTATGTACTCTCGAAGTTTTGGCAGTGCCACTTTTTTGTCTTGGTTCTTTTATGTATATGGGAACAAGATGGAGGTTGAGGAAGAGGTTAGTATGGGTCTGGAGAATATTTGGAGTATTAGATGAATTTGGCGTTTGCACGTGGCAATTATGTTCAGGAACCCACAAAAGAAAGAAAAAAAAAAAAATTTGAGTCTCACTCTACTTTATTTATCATAATTTTATATGTATTCTACTCAATTATCATAATGTATAAAAAAATTTACTTTTTATGGAAACAATTCCACTCACGGTCAACCCCTTTGACCGAAATTTTTTGACAAAAATATCCTTCTCCTCCTCCTCCGCTCCGTCCTCCTCCTCCTTCTCCATAGCCCCCTCCTCCTCTTGCTCTCCTCTCCTCCGCAGTGGAGGCAGGGTGCTGCTCGTGCGGGAGCCGGGAGGCTCGTGAGAGAACTGCTTGTGCGGGAGCGGAGGAACTGCTCGCAAGGGGGTGGACAATGGAGGGCAGGGGACTGCTCGCGAGGGCTTTGAGGCAGCGATGGTAGGAGACTGCTCGCGAGGAGATATTTTTGTCCGAAAAATATGGTCAAACAAGTTAACCATCAATCGAGAATAGTTTCTGTCAAAAGTGAAAGTTTTTGTATATTATGGTAATCTGACAGAATACACCCTGAATTATGGTAAATAAAGTTGGTATGCAACTCAAATTTTCTCAAAAAAAATAGAAGATATTCTTTAACCAGAAAAGTATTGACTTTTGGTTCAAAGATTTTGGTTCTAGGTTTGGTTTGTTTTCCTTTTAATTTATTGGTTTGTTCCTTGAACCCATCACATCCTAGCCTCTGCTGGCTTATGGGGAAAAAAAAAAATTCCATATTGGTAAATAAAATTAATTTTAGCTCCACTATTTTGTCATATTAAAAAGAGAAATACACTATACTGAAAGTTTTCCCAAAACTCTTTGGTACATGCTTATGGGGCAAAATAAATAATCTAGTTTGGTAAATAAAATTTTAACTCCACTACTTCGTCATATTAAGAAGAGAAACACTATACTGCAAGTTTCAACAAATGAAACAGAAGCGATGGGTATCTTGGTAGCTCTTGCTCAATGATTACATATCTCACACCCAAATGTTGCAACTTAAGGACACATCCCCATCGCTCAATGTCCAAGTGCATTCTGAAGCCGAGGCAAAAGGAAGCAGACTCGAGCGCGTAGTTTTCCGAGATTCACTGTTCCATGAACCACTGAAGAGCACATCATGTGGTCGCATTGCATTAATCATACCTTCATCAAGACTGCAAGGGTTAGCTCATAATTTGGTGAATTTTCCAAATGAGATTGTTCTTTAAGCAGAGATAAGAAGCAATCGTACCTGAATTGAACCATGTCTGGAAGCAGACAAAAAACCAATCTTAAATGTAGAGACTCAGATGACCATTACAAAATTGCAAGGGCTTAACCTAAGGGGCTCATTGCAAGCAGCTTCTCTGCTTGGTCAGGGAAGAAAGTTATGAACAGATATGCACCTGCAAATGACACATCATGAGGTGAGCTATGAAACAAGCAACACCTCCTACACACACACTTATCGTCCATACAGCGAGCGATATAGGCAGTTAAAAGAAGAAACAAAAAAGTTTCAGATTTTCGTGGGATGTGGCTCTATTGAGTATCTATATTTTAAGTCTTAATATATATATATATATATATATATAGGAAAAAATGGATATGAGTCATAGGCTCATATTCCTACATGAGCCAATACACATGTGGACCAATAGGAATGGAGTGTACTAGTGCACATGGGTGCACATGGGATGTAGGAATCCATTCATATTGGTCTACATATGCCTATGGCTCATATCCCGTTTACCCATGTATATATATATATATGTATATATATATATATATATATATATATATATACACACAGAAATGTTCAAAAAACACTCGGGTGGTTTCATATTATGAAATCAACCTATGTTACAATGGTTGAATTTGGATTGCAAGGCTGAGATTACACATGTATCTTTTAAGTAGATATTGTCACCTTTTAATTTCAGCTTTGCAATTCAAATACAATGGTTGTAACATAGGTTGGTTCCATAATATGAAACCAACAATCTGGTTTTAGATCATTCTTCTCTCTCTCTCTCTCTCTCTCTCTCTCTCTCTCTCTCTCTATATATATATATATATATATATATATATATATATATATATATATATCAGTGTGAGAGAAAGTTTAAACCCTTTAGTACTAGAATTTTTGGGAAAAGAAAAGAAATAAACTTACAGATTAGCACAGTCCCAAGTACAGCAGAAATTTTGCCCTGAATAGTGACTAGTCCAGCCTTGCCAGCATTTTCCAGTTCAACAGAACCAATTGATTCAAATGTTCCTGCATAATTCGAACCATTACATACCCATTAGTAATTCCTACAACGAAACAAACTACTGAGAAGTTTTGTGTAGACTAGGACCTGACTTCACTGACTGAAGACCTGAAGTAACACATGCAATATTTTGGAAACCTTCTCTGTCTAGCTTATTGGCAGCTGCAGTAGATCTTCCACAAAATGGAAGTAAATTTCTCAGTTTATCAATCAAGGAAGTGAAATACAGTGGAAGTGAAACTCAGGTGGAACTGAAATTAGATTCATAAGCACACCATACAGATTAAAAGGAAGAATGTACAAGAAACATGAGCCAACAACAACGATTTAAATCCCACAATCTTGGTATTGACAATTAGAATCCCCCTCTCTTTTTTCTTTCATTCTGTCATGTTAAGGGGCTGTTCCCTTTCTAACATTAGCAAAACAACCTCTCTTTTATTTTCTAGGTCCATGTGTTTTAGACAATCCCTAGTCTTAGAAACTCCTTTACTGATATTCTATTGGTCCTACCGTTCTATAGGCCTTTGTTACACATGTCCAAGCATTTTCTTTTCATAGTCTAGGGGAACATAGGGTGCTCACTAGTTGCATGAACTCAAAATGCATAATACAAAAGTTAGGTTTACCTATCTGCCATCTGGCTGCCTAGGTTTTGTAAAATGACCCTCACATGATCGTAGCTACCTTGGCTAGGAATTTGTTACCAACATAGAGGGTCCACGTCATGTTGCCAGTCGGCCATAAAATCATTGCCAATGTTTGTGTGGAGCTTCAAATGCTCCATTGCCGAGCACCCATTTTGATCTAGCAAGGCTTGGATGATGATGATGATTAGTTGTTCTATCCAAAAATATGATTAGCCAACATCCTTATCTTCAATATCCCATGCATACAAACACATACAAAACAACATTACGATATGAATGCAGTAAACATCCATCTCTTTATTCCTTTAAGAATATACACAAACCAATAATGAGGTACCAACAATTGTGGGCACTTAGGCTGAGTAATTCATCATCATCATAATCCAAGCTTTCTCCCATCGGAATAGGGTCGACTATGGAGCATAAGAAAGGTCCATACAAGATTTGACAAAGTTTTTCTATCTGACGTCAACCCTCTATGTTGGTGCCATATTCCTAGCCAAGGTAGTTATGAGCATGAGAGGCCATGCCATAAAGCATAGGTGGTCAATGACAAGTAGGTAGATCTACCTTTTGAATTGCAGTTTAAGCTCATGTAACTAAGGAGTATCCTCCAAATTCCCTTAGACTATAAAGAGTCTATAGGAAGAGGTAAGATAATAAATTAAATATGTAAATAGAGAATTTAAACATAGAAGATAAGGGAAAAAAAGAAGAAAAATACATGTCTTATGTGTGTGTATACAATGAAGCAAAACTAGCTTGTGTGACACTATACTATAAAAATGCATTTAATACTACAAATAATCAAACATTGAGTGAACTGTTTGGTATGCTTCATATGTCATGCTATTGTGACACATCAAATAGAGTTGGTTTTGTTCCTGTTGCATGCTTAGGCTAATAATTTGGGTTGGGAGTCTTTTTCTTTTATCAAGGCACATTCATATCATTTCAGATCATGAACCCTCTTAATGCATTAGCTTATGTAATACGAAAGTATGGGTTCTTAATGAACATAACACATTGGACGGATTTAGATGCATACCCTCAAAATCTAGGTGAAGACTCGATTCCATCTTAAAATAACAATTTCTTAGCTCAAAAAATGAAATGATTTCAAAATAATAATAATTAGAGCAGTTAAGTACCGTACCAATTCTAATAATTCTAATCAAGATTCCTCCATATTTGATCTAAACAATTGATCAACGCACTCTACTCATTTGACTAACATAAAGAAGGAGAAAATTAGTACTTTTGCTTATCCCCTTTAAACATAAAAGTTCATATTGTCTAAATGTATCTTAATACGAAATCTGCCAAAGGATTTCCCAGTGCCACGAAGCTCCTATGCAGAGTTTGGGTCAAGATGTACGTAACCTTATCCCTATATTATGGATAGGCTACACGACTAGAACTAACTTCCTCCTGGATTCAGGTGCTATTGTTACCGTGAGCCAATTAGTACACTTTGTTCTATTCCTGATCTACGATGTACATGCATTTAATCAGTTAGTTTGTTCATGGATAAGAGTGTTGAATATAAACATATAACATTCATTCCTCACCAATACTCTAGAATTTTAATGCAGTTGGTAGGGACTACAATGGTAAAAGCAACCCTTGATGCGCAATTTAAGCATATTCTACAAAAATTATACCACTGTGTGAACCTGGCATCAATAAAATGGGTCTTCATCGTTATGACCTGCAAGGGTGTGTTGTATATAAATATATATACCCCTCATACCTCAGGAACACCCTAATAGTTTTGGTGCAAGCGGAAGGGACTTTAAGAGAGAAATCTAATATGCTTCCTCTTTTCTCCTTCATGGGGTTCTCACATGGTCAAAGTGACTCTTAGTTGACTGTCCGTAAATCCACTATGAAATCTTGTAACAGCCATGTGCCACCATCTCCCTATCTGCATGCACTATTGGGTCATCTTTATTGTCATTTGCTTCCGCATTTTGCAGTTTAATATTGATTAAAAGCACTCCATCTTTTTTCCTCTTTTTTCTATGTGACATGCCCTCAATTTTGCATTGTAGGTTAAGGTCATGAGAACAAAGTTTGAGGATATGGACCCTAGTTAGTTACACTTTTATGTAGTTCTCTCGTATAGTTAATAGGAAAATATAGCAGGAGAAACAAATGCCACTTTAATAAGTTACAGGGCATACCATTAAAACCTCAAAAATAAAGTTTTTGTAGGATTTGTTGTCAATAATTGTGAAGCTCCAGAGCTTTACATACAAAACAGTACAATCTCATACTAAAAATGACACAACAATTTTTATGGACATATATACTTCTTCAAATTCTAAAAAACAATTCATTTAGCTACATAAGCCTACACATGTTAAATATTTTAAGAACATCTCTAAAGATCCACGAAATACATACTTTTTATAAACTTCATATATATATATATATATATATATATATATATATATATATATATTACCTACCCGAGACCCCCCCCCCCTCCCTTCCCCTACTGCCGACTCCTATGTCACGCCCTATCGCTCGAGCCACTGTATCCTCACGTTTCCACCGGCGCTGTGCATACCTACAATCACAAACGCCAAGGCAACGATGGAGGAAATACCGCCGCAAAGCGCCCTAACCACGGCGGTCCCCAAAGGGGAAACCCGAGACCATTCTGTGAATACTGTAAAAAGTCAGGGCACACCACTGACAATTGTTATCGCCGCAAGGGTCTATGCTTCAACTGTGGTGCAAGGGACCACGTATCTCGGGATTGTCCACTCCCCTCTAAGCTCCTGCCCCAACAGAATAATCCCTAACGGTAGGCCCTGTTCTTAAGTTTCGGGACGAAACTTCCAATTAGTTGGGTAGGATGTAGCGCCCCGTTCTCCCGATGCGGAGAGCGCGGCTAAGAAACACAAACGGTATCGTTCGATCGGGATAGATTGAATTAAGAACTCGTCCTCGTTATGGATTTGTTTCTTCGGAATCGATTCCCATATTCAGTGGACTGCGCCCCAAGGATCGGCTTAGCGGCAGAGTCAGGAGGGACCTCTCCGCTGCTATCTTTTATTGCCTCGGTTTTCGATGTCGCTTGTTACTTTCGTGCTTTGAGTTGGTTTTGGGAATTGCTTATTTTCCTTGAACGGTTTCGATGGATTTCATTGTTTTCGTTCATTGACTTGCACTTCTATTCCGAGATTGGAAAGAGAGAAAGAAGTATTAATCGAGCTGTTCGTGTGCAGGTGAATGAGCAGTAGGCGGCTTGCGAGCGGAGTCGTGAAGCGCCTCTTTCCTTCTTCTTTCCAAAATCTAAGTGAGTGGCTACCAACCCGATTAGCTAGCCCTGCTTCCAAGCTTCACTCCTTTGCCCCGATCAAACGATACCAAATAATAATAAAAGAAACCAAGATAAAAAGACAAATATACTTGGTTATTATGCTTGTCAATCAAACCTGTGAACTGTTGCCTTATCGTATGCTTGTTCGTGCAAAGGTTCTATAAAACGGGCTAAATATAGAACACATCTTGTATATGCTTAATTATTCAGTGAGGCTCTGCAATATGAAATTCTGCTTGTCTGTATTCGTGTTGCCTCAACAGTATAATCTGCTATAAATCAGTTAATATAACGTGCGATCACGGACAACTTGTGCACAAGGAAATCTGGTTCCTGCGGACGGTCGCCGGGGCACTGGGACCGATCCGATCCGGACGGAACGTCTGTATAGTCGTCTGCATCGTCGGAAATGAGGCGTGCAGCGGGGGCTCGCACCCGCGTTGCACATCCGTCCGTCTTGAGACTATAAATCGTCCTTCGTGGTATTATGCCAGTGATCATCTGTATATTTAAACCTGTTGCATACTAACTTGTGTCTTCTTTTCAGGGAAGGCATGGTAAGTATTGTGCAGGTAATTCAGACGGCAGGTAAAATCCACCGAACGGTGGCTAGTTCATTTCAGTAAATTCAATATGCTGCTTACTTGTAAATGAACTAAGGCAAGATAGAAACCCATAAAAATATGCATGCTTCACTAAACAACGTGTTGATTGGTATAGTCAGGCTAGCTCGCCTTCACCAGCATGTTTCGATATGCTGACCCTCGTTGAAACAGGTTCTCCGCACTAAGGCGAACCGAGCGAGGAGCCGAAGTCGTCTTCCCGATCCAGTCCAGCTGTTAGCGCACCTTCACCGCGCCTCGAAGCCTTTTGAAGCCTGAAGCTGCAACTCTTCATACACAAATGCAGCTCCGTGGCAAAGCCGTCCTCCAGCCTGGAGGTCCTTATCGTTTTGAGTTTATAAAGGGATGTAATGTACAGGACTGCTATCTCATTTTGAGTCAACCCTTTTGTAAGCCGTTCGGCATATTAGCTGACTCGTTCAAGAGTTTGTAATAGATGTTCATTATCAATAAAGATAACTTTTCTATGTTTCAAATCTGTGTTTCAATTTATCTGCGTACTCTGAGTATGTGCTTGCTATGCAAATCATTGAAGCCTTGTGCGGGCGCAACTCCAGGCCCGCACGGCGGTCACGACTCGGGGGACGCCTCGGGGCGTGACATAGTGGTATCAGAGCACAGATTCAAAGTTCCTTAGACTTCGTGCTGGAAAAGTTCCTTTAACGATCAAATTCCTGTGCGAACTCTTGAACTCGCTAGACCAAAATGAGATACGTTCATGCAATAAGTCCATAATACATTATGATCCTAATGTAATTTACCTTCTTTTGAAGGAATGAATCCTGCGCAATCTGCAGCGCAAGTCCCGGACGAAATGCAACGCCAAGGAAGTAGTTCGGGCACTTCGGGAAGTTCAGAAAGCCAGCGAGCCACGCCAAGCATCGATCCCGTTCAGCAAATATTGCGGATGTTGGGGGAAAACCAACAAAGGGACGAGGCTCGCCATGAACGGGCCGAGAAGCGGGCGGAAGAGAGTCAGCTCAAGTTTCAAGACAATATAGAAGCGCGATTCTCAGTCCAACAGAAGCAGGTAGATACCCTGCATCAGATCGTTCAGACTTTGGCTGCCAACCATTCCGCCGCAACAACAACGACTCCGGTGGAGCAGCCCGTGCTTGAAGTAGAGACACCGCAAATTCCAAGAGCGAGGGACGTGACTGCCTTCGACTTTGGCCACTTCAAGAAAGTCTGCAACACCCCATTCAACGGGACTGAGGACCCAGTCGTAGCTCTAGATTGGTTGGCCGAACTTGAAGATCACTTCGCTCTGCTAGAGGTCCCCGAAGATAAGCGCGTCTCCTGCGCGCAACTACAGCTCCGTCTCAACGCGCACGATTGGTGGGACGTGCATCGACGATCTCTCCAATTTGATCACGGAGAGGAGGCGATCTCGTGGACGACCTTTCGTGCCGCGTTCGAAGAGGAGTATGTACCCCCTCCAGTCCAACGCCAGATGGAGAACGAGTTCGTGCAGCTGCGGCAAGGCAGCATGACAGTTAAAGAGTATTCCGCCGAATTCAACCGACTCTCCAAATTCGCTAGGGCCTATTTACCTGATGCAGCGAGTCGAGCTAGAAGGTTTGAAGGTGGACTCCGTCCTGCCATCCATTCGCACGTGGCCAATAATCAGTATGGAGCCATGCGTGAAGTCATGAATCACGCCCTATCGCTCGAGCCACTGTATCCTCACGTTTCCACCGGCGCTGTGCATACCTACAATCACAAACGCCAAGGCAACGATGGAGGAAATACCGCCGCAAAGCGCCCTAACCACGGCGGTCCCCAAAGGGGAAACCCGAGACCATTCTGTGAATACTGTAAAAAGTCAGGGCACACCACTGACAATTGTTATCGCCGCAAGGGTCTATGCTTCAACTGTGGTGCAAGGGACCACGTATCTCGGGATTGTCCACTCCCCTCTAAGCTTCTGCCCCAACAGAATAATCCCTAACGGTAGGCCCTGTTCTTAAGTTTCGGGACGAAACTTCCAATTAGTTGGGTAGGATGTAGCGCCCCGTTCTCCCGATGCGGAGAGCGCGGCTAAGAAACACAAACGGTATCGTTCGATCGGGATAGATTGAATTAAGAACTCGTCCTCGTTATGGATTTGTTTCTTCGGAATCGATTCCCATATTCAGTGGACTGCGCCCCAAGGATCGGCTTAGCGGCAGAGTCAGGAGGGACCTCTCCGCTGCTATCTTTTATTGCCTCGGTTTTCGATGTCGCTTGTTACTTTCGTGCTTTGAGTTGGTTTTGGGAATTGCTTGTTTTCCTTGAACGGTTTCGATGGGTTTCATTGTTTTCGTTCATTGACTTGCACTTCTATTCCGAGATTGGAAAGAGAGAAAGAAGTATTAATCGAGCTGTTCGTGTGCAGGTGAACGAGCAGTAGGCGGCTTGCGAGCGGAGTCGTGAAGCGCCTCTTTCCTTCTTCTTTCCAAAATCTAAGTGAGTGGCTACCAACCCGATTAGCTAGCCCTGCTTCCAAGCTTCACTCCTTTGCCCCGATCAAACGATACCAAATAATAATAAAAGAAACCAAGATAAAAAGACAAATATACTTGGTTATTATGCTTGTCAATCAAACCTGTGAACTGTTGCCTTATCGTATGCTTGTTCGTGCAAAGGTTCTATAAAACGGGCTAAATATAGAACACATCTTGTATATGCTTAATTATTCAGTGAGGCTCTGCAATATGAAATTCTGCTTGTCTGTATTCGTGTTGCCTCAACAGTATAATCTGCTATAAATCAGTTAATATAACGTGCGATCACGGACAACTTGTGCACAAGGAAATCTGGTTCCTGCGGACGGTCGCCGGGGCACTGGGACCGATCCGATCCGGACGGAACGTCTGTATAGTCGTCTGCATCGTCGGAAATGAGGCGTGCAGCGGGGGCTCGCACCCGCGTTGCACATCCGTCCGTCTTGAGACTATAAATCGTCCTTCGTGGTATTATGCCAGTGATCATCTGTATATTTAAACCTGTTGCATACTAACTTGTGTCTTCGTTTCAGGGAAGGCATGGTAAGTATTGTGCAGGTAATTCAGACGGCAGGTAAAATCCACCGAACGGTGGCTAGTTCATTTCAGTAAATTCAATATGCTGCTTACTTGTAAATGAACTAAGGCAAGATAGAAACCCATAAAAATATGCATACTTCACTAAACAACGTGTTGATTGGTATAGTCAGGCTAGCTCGCCTTCACCAGCATGTTTCGATATGCTGACCCTCGTTGAAACAGGTTCTCCGCACTAAGGCGAACCGAGCGAGGAGCCGAAGTCGTCTTCCCGATCCAGTCCAGCTGTTAGCGCACCTTCACCGCGCCTCGAAGCCTTTTGAAGCCTGAAGCTGCAACTCTTCATACACAAATGCAGCTCCGTGGCAAAGCCGTCCTCCAGCCTGGAGGTCCTTATCGTTTTGAGTTTATAAAGGGATGTAATGTACAGGACTGCTATCTCATTTTGAGTCAACCCTTTTGTAAGCCGTTCGGCATATTAGCTGACTCGTTCAAGAGTTTGTAATAGATGTTCATTATCAATAAAGATAACTTTTCTATGTTTCAAATCTGTGTTTCAATTTATCTGCGTACTCTGAGTATGTGCTTGCTATGCAAATCATTGAAGCCTTGTGCGGGCGCAACTCCAGGCCCGCACGGCGGTCACGACTCGGGGGACGCCTCGGGACGTGACATAGTGGTATCAGAGCACAGATTCAAAGTTCCTTAGACTTCGTGCTGGAAAAGTTCCTTTAACGATCAAATTCCTGTGCGAACTCTTGAACTCGCTAGACCAAAATGAGATACGTTCATGCAATAAGTCCATAATACATTATGATCCTAATGTAATTTACCTTCTTTTGAAGGAATGAATCCTGCGCAATCTGCAGCGCAAGTCCCGGACGAAATGCAACGCCAAGGAAGTAGTTCGGGCACTTCGGGAAGTTCAGAAAGCCAGCGAGCCACGCCAAGCATCGATCCCGTTCAGCAAATATTGCGGATGTTGGGGGAAAAACCAACAAAGGGACGAGGCTCGCCATGAACGGGCCGAGAAGCGGGCGGAAGAGAGTCAGCTCAAGTTTCAAGACAATATAGAAGCGCGATTCTCAGTCCAACAGAAGCAGGTAGATACCCTGCATCAGATCGTTCAGACTTTGGCTGCCAACCATTCCGCCGCAACAACAACGACTCCGGTGGAGCAGCCCGTGCTTGAAGTAGAGACACCGCAAATTCCAAGAGCGAGGGACGTGACTGCCTTCGACTTTGGCCACTTCAAGAAAGTCTGCAACACCCCATTCAACGGGACTGAGGACCCAGTCGTAGCTCTAGATTGGTTGGCCGAACTTGAAGATCACTTCGCTCTGCTAGAGGTCCCCGAAGATAAGCGCGTCTCCTGCGCGCAACTACAGCTCCGTCTCAACGCGCACGATTGGTGGGACGTGCATCGACGATCTCTCCAATTTGATCACGGAGAGGAGGCGATCTCGTGGACGACCTTTCGTGCCGCGTTCGAAGAGGAGTATGTACCCCCTCCAGTCCAACGCCAGATGGAGAACGAGTTCGTGCAGCTGCGGCAAGGCAGCATGACAGTTAAAGAGTATTCCGCCGAATTCAACCGACTCTCCAAATTCGCTAGGGCCTATTTACCTGATGCAGCGAGTCGAGCTAGAAGGTTTGAAGGTGGACTCCGTCCTGCCATCCATTCGCACGTGGCCAATAATCAGTATGGAACCATGCGTGAAGTCATGAATCACGCCCTATCGCTCGAGCCACTGTATCCTCACGTTTCCACCGGCGCTGTGCATACCTACAATCACAAACGCCAAGGCAACGATGGAGGAAATACCGCCGCAAAGCGCCCTAACCACGGCGGTCCCCAAAGGGGAAACCCGAGACCATTCTGTGAATACTGTAAAAAGTCAGGGCACACCACTGACAATTGTTATCGCCGCAAGGGTCTATGCTTCAACTGTGGTGCAAGGGACCACGTATCTCGGGATTGTCCACTCCCCTCTAAGCTTCTGCCCCAACAGAATAATCCCTAACGGTAGGCCCTGTTCTTAAGTTTCGGGACGAAACTTCCAATTAGTTGGGTAGGATGTAGCGCCCCGTTCTCCCGATGCGGAGAGCGCGGCTAAGAAACACAAACGGTATCGTTCGATCGGGATAGATTGAATTAAGAACTCGTCCTCGTTATGGATTTGTTTCTTCGGAATCGATTCCCATATTCAGTGGACTGCGCCCCAAGGATCGGCTTAGCGGCAGAGTCAGGAGGGACCTCTCCGCTGCTATCTTTTATTGCCTCGGTTTTCGATGTCGCTTGTTACTTTCGTGCTTTGAGTTGGTTTTGGGAATTGCTTGTTTTCCTTGAACGGTTTCGATGGGTTTCATTGTTTTCGTTCATTGACTTGCACTTCTATTCCGAGATTGGAAAGAGAGAAAGAAGTATTAATCGAGCTGTTCGTGTGCAGGTGAACGAGCAGTAGGCGGCTTGCGAGCGGAGTCGTGAAGCGCCTCTTTCCTTCTTCTTTCCAAAATCTAAGTGAGTGGCTACCAACCCGATTAGCTAGCCCTGCTTCCAAGCTTCACTCATTTGCCCCGATCAAACGATACCAAATAATAATAAAAGAAACCAAGATAAAAAGACAAATATACTTGGTTATTATGCTTGTCAATCAAACCTGTGAACTGTTGCCTTATCGTATGCTTGTTCGTGCAAAGGTTCTATAAAACGGGCTAAATATAGAACACATCTTGTATATGCTTAATTATTCAGTGAGGCTCTGCAATATGAAATTCTGCTTGTCTGTATTCGTGTTGCCTCAACAGTATAATCTGCTATAAATCAGTTAATATAACGTGCGATCACGGACAACTTGTGCACAAGGAAATCTGGTTCCTGCGGACGGTCGCCGGGGCACTGGGACCGATCCGATCCGGACGGAACGTCTGTATAGTCGTCTGCATCGTCGGAAATGAGGCGTGCAGCGGGGGCTCGCACCCGCGTTGCACATCCGTCCGTCTTGAGACTATAAATCGTCCTTCGTGGTATTATGCCAGTGATCATCTGTATATTTAAACCTGTTGCATACTAACTTGTGTCTTCGTTTCAGGGAAGGCATGGTAAGTATTGTGCAGGTAATTCAGACGGCAGGTAAAATCCACCGAACGGTGGCTAGTTCATTTCAGTAAATTCAATATGCTGCTTACTTGTAAATGAACTAAGGCAAGATAGAAACCCATAAAAATATGCATGCTTCACTAAACAACGTGTTGATTGGTATAGTCAGGCTAGCTCGCCTTCACCAGCATGTTTCGATATGCTGACCCTCGTTGAAACAGGTTCTCCGCACTAAGGCGAACCGAGCGAGGAGCCGAAGTCGTCTTCCCGATCCAGTCCAGCTGTTAGCGCACCTTCACCGCGCCTCGAAGCCTTTTGAAGCCTGAAGCTGCAACTCTTCATACACAAATGCAGCTCCGTGGCAAAGCCGTCCTCCAGCCTGGAGGTCCTTATCGTTTTGAGTTTATAAAGGGATGTAATGTACAGGACTGCTATCTCATTTTGAGTCAACCCTTTTGTAAGCCGTTCGGCATATTAGCTGACTCGTTCAAGAGTTTGTAATAGATGTTCATTATCAATAAAGAGAACTTTTCTATGTTTCAAATCTGTGTTTCAATTTATCTGCGTACTCTGAGTATGTGCTTGCTATGCAAATCATTGAAGCCTTGTGCGGGCGCAACTCCAGGCCCGCACGGCGGTCACGACTCGGGGGACGCCTCGGGGCGTGACATAGTGGTATCAGAGCACAGATTCAAAGTTCCAGGGTTCGAACCCCGGACCTACTCGACCATGTCCCATAGTCTTACCATTAGACTACACCCTATATATATATATATATATATATATATATATATATATATATTTTTATTTTTTTTTTTTTCTTAAAGTTTTTTTTAAGTTTCCCATAATTTTCTAGCTATTGAAATACAAAGGTTCATGAAAAACCAACTTGAAAAGTACTGGAATTAAATCTGCAAATATAAATTGCAGAATGTTGTGGCTTTTTGTTTGAAGGAGTTATTATAAAATTCTGGGATCAAAACACTGCCCTGGCATAATATTTTTCAAAGGGTAACCAATATTTACAATTCCACTAGCATCAAAAGTCTAGATTAGCATGAATAGTTAACATCTCAAGAAAATGTAGGTGCCTCTGCAGGTTTTAGCTTCTCGTATTCTTTGTGACCGTCTCTCTTTGTTGGATTCGATCTCATCAAGATCTTTGGTCATTGGTATCTCCTCCATGCCTTTCCATTGATCTCGTAGAACCAAGGCCAAAAATGCAACCCAAATGATAAATCCTCCTATAACATCTCTGGATTCACAAAGTTACTTAAATCTGGAGCTCATTAAAACCAACACACAACCTGTACACCAAGACCATTTTATTCTTTTAAGTTACACGTTGTTGAGAATTATACCTCCAATCTACTACCAGAATGTTTTGGTCAAGTGTAGTCTGAACTGGACATTCAGTTCACAAACTGGAGGGTTCTTGTTTGGTTATATGTATAATATATTAAGAATTTGAAGGTCTATATAAGCAAGCCAGGGCTTCGGTTCTCATCTTCTTGCATATTGTAGGAGAGGGCAATGTAAGTTACATTTAGGGTTTTCAGAATATTATGAACATGTCAGTTGTATTGTTTAGTTGTTATAAATAAGATGAAGTCCCCATTGGGAAGATTAAAAATAAGTTTAAAGTTGCTATTTGGGAGGAGGGTTGGTTTTCTCTAAAACATACATTGAGCCAGAGCCATCTCTTCCTTTCTATTGTTTCTCTCATGTCTACAACCATATAAAACTCAACATGGTATAGAAGTGTTTAATCTCGGAGACACAACAATCATCAAAGAGGCTTATAAGTCGAAGAAATATATAAAGGATCAACTACAGATTCGCCCACTCACGTTGTTAACTATTGAACTCTATGTCGAAGGCTATGTGACGTTGAACAAAAATGGAATACTGAGATTCCTTTATTTTGTAACTGGGCTTGGCTTGTTCAGATATTCTTAAATTTGTTTCGGAATTATTTAGGTTTGTTTTATAGTAGGTTTGTCTAAATCAAAGATCCAAATTTACGATAGATAGGATTATACTTGGATCTTTATTACATTTTCTATAGCAAGCACCTAGCCATCCCACCCCCCCCCCCCCCCCCCCCCCACCCCCACCACACACACACACTCACACTCACATACACATTTTCTATGACAAGCAATTACAGTTACAATCAAGGTTTACAGAATCAGTATTGTAATCCGGAAATAGTCTTGGACGTTTATTCCTTGACGAAGATCAAAATATATCTGACCCCCATTTAGCATATCAAGCATCATGTAGGGTGCGTTTGATTGCAAGGTGGGAAATATGTGGAAAATAAATTAATTTCACAGAATTATTTTACTATGAAAAAAATTCCATGGAATATTGAAATTTTCCATAATGATGTTATTTGATTGCAACTACTTTCTTGTGGAAAATCAAATAAATTTCCATGGAATTAATTCTTACGGGTTGAGCAAGTTATTTTCCACCGTATTGGAGGAAAATAGGGTCACATGACTTTTTTTTCTGAAAACAATTCCGTAGAAAATATAAGCTATCATAAACTACACATTTGTGGAAATTTTGTGATGAAAATATCTTCCATGGAAAAAAAAAAGCCAATCAAACACAGCCGTAGAACAAATTATGGACCATTGTCCACAAAAGCTTCAAAACAGAGAAACAAACCTCAATCCTTCCTGACAAACAAGCAACAATTTGCTGTCTGCGGAAAACTGTCCCTTCACCGCCTGAACAAAATCAGGGTTGGGTTTGGTAAATGGGAGCCCATAAAACAATCCTGAGAAGTTGTTGTGTAGAGTCCTTCTAACGATTGTCCCTGTAATTCCAAATGTTATTCTCGACATGTCAATTATAATTGGTCGATACATTAATGGTAAGCACAATCATCCTCATCAAACCCTCCTCCATAAAAACATGTCAAGGAAATTGCACACAAGATATAGACTTGCCATAAAACCTAAAATGTCTAACTTATCAGTCATGCAGTTTAACTTTAAAATTAATGCAACTATGGAGCAACCAGAATAAATGTTTCTTTTTCTTAGATAAAGTAGTATATTAACATAAAAAAGCTTAGAAAGTAAATGCATACCAACATCATTGTCAGTGTTCTCAATAAAGAGGGGAACATGGTAACTAGACTTGATGTGTGCTCGTTCATATTGTGTTTTATCCCTAACATCCAAAACTGCATATCCTTCCTCAGCAACAAGCTTCTTCGCCTCTTCGCCATTCACAAAGCTCACTTCGGCCTTTATAACTGCAATTCTCCTTCGATAAAATGTGTAATTTATTGATTTGGTATGGTTGATGTGCAATGTAGTCAAAGATCCTCTGGAAAAGAATTATAGAACACATTTATTCCAATTCAGGAAACAGATATAATTAAATCCTTTCATTACCAAAATTTCAATCTATTAATGAAAATAAAAAAAGTTTTTGCATGAATAGCCTCTAAAGTATATTTAACATGCAGTCTCATACAAAATCTTGAATTGCATGTATATCCTCAAAAAATGTTTCTTTTTCCATACATATCCTCAATTAGGGGTGAACATTCGGTTTATTCAATTTCAACCGAACTGAAATTAGCCAAAACCGAAACTGATCTGAACCTAATAATTAATTCGGTTTGTTCGATTGGGCTATTTCTATTGTTTAATGAGCCCGGTCCAAAGTTGGGATCGCAGTTAAATTAAATTAAAAAATATAATTTTTATACACATATTTCTTGTATTTCAAAATTGTGCCCAAAGTTGGACTAGTTAAATTATCAAAGTTGGACTTTAAAACACATACATAGAATTATTGTTTTCAAAGTATACACCTTTCTAATCACAAAATATTTATAGAATTGAGGGTATTTACATAATTTCATAAGTCATATTCGGTTTTCGGTACTGGACCAAAACCGAAACCTAAAACCGAAAAAAAAAAATAGTATTTTCAAAACCTAAACCTAACCGGATTTTTTTTCAAACCGAACCGAATCGGTTCGTTTTCGGTCCAAAGCCAAATAATGCTCACCCCTATCCTCAATCTATGAGTAATTTATCAAGTATCCAAATTAATTTGCTTATGTAGAAGTCTGGTTAGCCAGTAAGCAGCCAATGAACAATTGAATATATTTAATTATAAATTGTCCACCGTTTACACACGCAAAAATTAAATATATTAAGTGTAGTAAACTTTATACAATCAAATAATTAGATTTTGCGCAATTAAGTAGAGTAAAATTGACGTTTTTTTTTAAATTACAGTAATTTTGCAAATAGAATTAGGGTTTCGGAGTACCTCAATGAGGAGGAAGGGACAATAGAGAATCCAAGAAGCAGCGCCATTGTTGCTATTTATGTTTATTAGGGTTAGGGTTTCGGAATTTCTTTCCACCACTGAAGTGGCCTGGGCATGAACCATGGATGGATGGAGATGGAGAGGAGGAGGAGAAGTGATATGGACATGCGATCATGTGGACTAATTAGACGTCGCCACGTGTTACCTCCGGATAAAATCTCAGGGAACGGAAGGCCGGGGGCCTACCCATATAATCGTCGGGAATGGTTCACATATTAAGTCCCCTAAATTAAGTCAATTTTTTTTTTCTTTCAAAAAAGTCTTTATTTATGTTTACTAATTATAGTTGTTCATTAAATTTAGCATGGGTAGATACATAATTACATATATAACTCGGTGTTTGTCATTACTTAAATTTGGTTTTCAAAATAGTCTTCACTTAAGATACTCGGTGTTCGTCATTCGTTCAAGTCTAATCAATTAATGAGTCTATAACGCAAATTTAATTCTCTCTCTCTCTCTCTCACACATATATATATGCCTTGTTGCTACTCATGGGTGACTTTGATGTGCTTATGTATCGTCGAGAGAAAAAGGGAGGGCGGCCAGTTCCCGATGTTATTCTCCACGACTTCCATCAATGCAAGATTCAGTCAGGGACGTAAACATTGGAGCGGTGTGGCCACTTGTTGACCTGGCACAACAAATCAGTCCATAAAAGGGTTGCTTGTCAGTTGGATAGGGCGATTGAAAATAGTACATGGTTCGACAAATTTTTACACGTTATTGCAGAAGGACTTGCGATGGGGACGAGTGATCACTCTGCTATTCGAGTGCGGCTTGTGGAGAAGACTATTACGAAAGGTCGGTAGTTTTGTTATAATAACAGTTGGCATTTAAAGGAGGGGTACCGAGAGGTGGTGGACTCAGGACAGCACCAACGGGTGTCGGGTAATGCCCAATTCCAGTTGGTATATAGACTGAAGGCTGTGAAGGTTGCACTCAAGCAGTGGGACCGATGTCGCCCGCGGGCGGACCTGGCAGGGAGAGAGGAAGGGTTGTGATCGGTCCAGAATAGCCTTCAAAGGAGCATTCTTCACGACGCTCTCGCCGCAAAGGAGAAAGGGCTTATACAAGAGGAGGCAGTCAGGTATTACACTGATCTATATAATCAATCTGGTTATACTAATGTCTTTCCTGATTTAATTTGCTAGCGATTGGTCACGGACATGGGGAAAACCACTTGATGTCCCTAGTCTCTATGGAGGAGATGGAAGCTATTGTGATGTGTACTGATCCCAACAAATCTCCAGGGCCGGATGGATTCAATAGCAAATTCTATAAAATTCTGTCACGCCCTAGTCCCAAATACGTAGGACCAGGTATACACAAGCATGACAGCCATATGTATTCGTAGGCTACTCCAATCTATGGAACCCACGAATACACCCGTATGATGTAATATGAACTAGAGCTCACTAGTGGTATATATAAGTCACAGACAGAACTAATCTCATCCACATAACAAGTCAACCAATAGAGAAATAAGCTAAATCAAGTAGTTCAAAATGATCAAGTCTGAATAATCCAAAATGATAGTCGGGTGGAGACAAATCCACTACCAAACGACTATATCAAAACTAAAATAAGAGTGGAGGATGAACTCCAATATAAAATAAAATAATAAAAAAGTGTACTAAAAGATCCATCGACTAAGAGATATCAAGTAAGCTCAGAGGGTAAGACCTCCTCTACCGAAAATGAAGAATTAGGTCCCTGTTCGTACTCCTACGGATAGTCCTGATCATCTACACCTAGGAAAGAATCTGAATCCAGCTCCTCAGAGGGACATAACAAGATACAAAAAATAATATGTTATATAAACTGCAATAAATAAATAAATATGAAAAGGGTGTTCTATCCATCTAATGTAAAATTTAGAATAACCTTTGTGTGTATGAGTGAGATTGTTGGCTCATCTATTTATATGCTGCAATCAGTCATATGCCCTAAACATCCATAACGTTCAACAACGTTAGAGGGAAATAATAATATAATCATCATTCCAAGTTCCATCCGGAGACTATGGCCACCAATTTGGCTATCCCATACTCACAGTGATTGTCCTCCCCCTTATCCCCGCACTGGCCAAGTTGTATACACAACATGTCCAGCGTTGTAACTATTTTGAGTCTCTAACACACTAATCATAACAGTTACATTTCTAATCGTCACACGTTCCTTACGTATCGATGATCAGTCGGTTACATAGTTCGTGTCCCTAATAGAATGTCATAAATCGTGTCATGTGTGTGTCATGGCCCAAGGAGATATGACAATATCCCACAAGAAGGAGGTAGTCCGCTAAAACTAAGTCAACATGTATAAAATACATAAAAGTTACGAAAGACGACGAATACCGTCATTTGCACCAAGTCAAGCTTATATGCACAGTTTATATGAAAATAAATATGAAACAATAAAATAAAATGCTGAAATAAAATCATACTGATAGTAAATATAGCAAGGTATCTTGCTTTGTGTTTGTCCAAATACATTGAGTTGTGAGTCTAGAGTCTAGAGTCTAACCATGAATTATCGTCATCCATCACGTACCCATCGTAGAAAGTTTAACACAAGTTAGATCTACAAATTCTGTGAATAACCGATAATCCTAAATAACCAATTTTTAAAGATATTTACTAATAATTCTGAATAAAATAATTTAATATTATATTTTTCTTATATTAAAATATGATTTGTATATAAACTACAAATTCTAGGCCATTAGAGTCAACTTTGCAAACACGAGATTCATGGCACGCAAATCGAGGCATTCAGTTGACCAAAAAGTCAACTGATACGAATATAAAATTTGAGTATACCATCTTATAGATTTTAATGCCACAAGATTGCTGGAATCGACGGTTCACCCAAATCTTGCGTCGTTTGCAAGATATCACAATTACAAATTATAATCTCTCGATCAATAGATCACTAGTTGTCTCAGGTTTGCATGAATTATACAGATTATATAAATAATCTAATAAATTCTAAAAAACTTCTATGTTAAAGAGATCTGGGTCAGCTTTCCAAAACATCAAACAGACCGTGAATCAGAGTTCGGGATCTCCCGTAATCAACGAACCAAACAAATATCTCGGACAACTAAAACTTAAACAATTATACAGAATTAGTGTTAGGAATTACACGAAATAAGTTATATTTTCAGAAACTTTACCTCGATATGGTTCTAACAAAAACAATAACGCATGATTTGGAGTCCAGAGTTAGGAGATATACCACTTCCAAGTCGATGTAGCTACTGAAAAATGAGACTAATTTTGTGACAAATTTGCGCTATTTTTTGACGAAAAATAGAGATGGATTTTTAATGATAGAAAGAAAAAGTAAAGGAATTATATATGTATTTATTTCTAATTTATTTACTTTAATAAATAGGGTTTAATTTAAATAGGTTGAAGTTGATTTGTTAGGATGTAATATGAATGAGATTGCTTTCCTAGTAGACCTAGGATTATGATGAATTTAAATATAGTTTTGATTTATCTATATCATTTATAATCTTATTTAAAATTATTATGGGTAATAGATATAATCTACACATATATTTTATTTGAATAATTTATATCTAATCTTATTTGTACAAGGTGTATTTATTAACACTAAATTAACATATATCATATATTTGAGTATATAGTACAACCAAATTCTAAAATAATAATTTATTCTATTAGTTAATTTTATTAATTATTTTGGAGCCTAGTTTAATAATTAAAATTTGTATAAAAAAATAAAAATTGGAAAGGGGACCACTCACTTGTAGGTTACAAAATCTTATTTGTACATTGGTGTGTGCATAGCCAACAATTCAGACCATTCCTGAATTTCGTTTTTGTGTGGACCACTTACATGTAGGTTACAAAAACTACCACTCCAAATCTCCTAAAATTCAGCCACAACCTTCCTACCTCACCCCAACAACCCCATGCCTCATTTCCACCATTCTCATCAGTTTACACCACTCAAACACTCTCCAAACCTTGCAAGGACTGACAGTACATTCCAGGAGAAGGCTGCTGGGTTATGTTGTCTTGCACAACGAGTTTTACCATCAAATAAGTAGGTAATTGCCTCAACTCCTTCACTACAATCTTCCTCTATCTCTTGTCTTTCATTCCAATATTTTTCCATACTTTTTCTTGGTGTTTAAGACCCCCGAATCGTTGTCGCATGAAGATGTGTCCAAAATAGGTGTTTTCTGGGCAAACTGTGCAAAGAATGAGGCGCACACTCCAAACCGTCAGGTAAAACTCTACGAAACTTCTTCTGTTGGACTAGAACCTAACTATGTCATTTTGAACCCTTTAATGACATGATAACTCTACCAAACTTTGATACCAATTAGGGGACACATTAATATATGTTTTATCTAGTTAATCCCAAGTTTTTGTCATGAAAAACTTGGTTATATGGCACTAAACACAGCACACAAAAATTAGTATTCATATTCACATTTTTTTGGTTCATTGTGCACTAGAACCTAACTAGTTTCACTTTGTATTAATTGTAACTTGTCTATAAGTTTTTTAGGTTATAAACCTTTAATTTCATGATTTTAAACATATTATGTTCTGATTTTAAAATATTTATTTAGGACCAACTTGTGTGACATGAAACATGTCATTTAAAGTCTAGAAATGCCTAGTTTCAATAGTTTCTGGAAACCGAAACTCACCAAGAATTTACCAACAATTTCACATGATAAATACCCTCAAAGATCATTTTAATATAAATTTTATATTCTGATTAAACATGAATTTTAAGGATTTTTATGATGGTGAAATTCAACCCTCAGTTTAATGTAGGTACATGTCTTAGAACCAATTTCTAGAGTTTATTAGTTACCCTACAATTGTGATTCTTTGACTTCTAGACAAATGATATTTCTAATATTAATATATAAATATTATTTTCATATATTACGGTATGATGTTTATAATAATCATTAAGGTTTATTAAGAATAAGGTGACATTATTTTCAAAGGACCCTTAAAATAACCCAATGCTACACTTATGCATGTAAGACCCAATTAGTGTGACACATAGCACCTATGTCGTGTGTAGTAGCTTAATAGACCTAAGAGACTTAGTTTATATTTTTTTTTGGATTTTATGTCGATTAGAAGACTAGAAGGTTAGGTGTTTATTTCAAATCTTAATTATTTAATTATAATATATTTTCCAAAATGATATCTTTTCTTTTGCTACTGTTTCTACGTATAAATAACTTGTGCATTTAGAAATGTATAGTTATGCTTGTATTATGAATCTAGAGTAGTATTTATTATAGGATTTCAGGATGACTTGACTTCAGATACCGGATTTGGGTCGCAGTTGAACTATCTTGGAATTTTAGGCAAGTATACCTTGTCTTCTTTTACTGTTTAAATATTCAATATTGTAGTTCATATGCTTTGCTCTAAATAAAATGTAGTTGTGTGCGTCTGAGAATGACTCTGGTGTAGTCGACGAAGGCGTCGATGTTTGGTCTTGTGTCTAGACTTAGTCACTATTGGACTCACCTAAAATTTGAAGAGATATCTTTATATCTTCTTAGAACTTGACACTTAAACATCTCATGACACAATGAATGAGGACGAGAGCGTACTAGGACACGGTCTTCGCACTTGACTAGCTATCAATGTGAATGGTTAATTTGTCGGTATATTTTGAAGCTAGGGGTGTCTAGTTAGTTAGTGACTTGCTTGGTAGATACGAGATGTTCATGTCGTAGTCACGCCATGTAAATTAGTATTTGGGCGGGGAAAACAATTAGTAGGACATATGGGACAACTGTTATACTATCGTAGTTTTCCAGAGGAGAACTGCCTTGTGGTCTTACCTCTTGTTTCTTGTTTTATGTTTCATGTTTCGCATAACGTTCTTAGAACGTTATGTTGGATATATATATATATATATATATATATATATATATATATATATATATATATATATATATATATATATATATATATATATATATATATATATATATATGTTGCTTAGGCGATGGTAGCTAGTGTCACGCTATGTCGGTTGATGAAATATGGCATTATATATTGGCATTTGCCAGGGGCTCAACTATTACCTTCATGATCCTACCCATACATTCTAAAGTTGTTTCCAAGTTGTATTCACATAGATGGTTAGGCTACTTGTGTATTTATTTAGTATTACTTTGTGGCATATATTTTTGTATCTTGTTACGTCCCTCTGAGTACTTGGTTCCCTGCCAGATTGCAGACTTAATTGATTTGGTAATTTCTGGAGCTGCCGATGGATATCATCTCGGTATACAGGTATTTGTTATTAGGTATTTATATCATAATATTCCATTGTTCACCTAATATCTCCTTATTCCTTATTACATGCAATTATAGCCTTATTTTGTAAGCTTATTCATTCCCCGAGCTTGATCGAACCAAGTGTGTTATTAGGCGGCCAACTCTAATACACTTTGTTCATTCTTAACCTTTATTTCCTGTAGATTGAGATATATATATATATATATATATATATATATATATATATTTAGTATACTTTTACAGCGTAGTACATGTAGAGGGAACCATTAAATTAGGAATTCTTTTATAGGTTGTATTAGCTGGCCATTGCCACGTGGCTTGGTCCCGTGTATTTTGGGACTGGGATATGACATGGATTTTGTGGTGGCCCATGCAGGTCAGAGCATATCGTCTCGGTTACGTTACTGTATCGAACGAGCCTGCGATAGTATTTAATAGGATCACAATCAACAACTGCTTGACAAATTCTTTTGAATTCAATTACCGCCATTGGACTTTTCATATGCACTCGATCTCTTTCTTCATTGACATCACATATTATTGTTTCTTGTTTCTCCCTATTTCGGAGGGACAAACTTCGTGCTTTGGAGTAGTTAGAGAATTTGACAACTAGTATCACTTATGTAATTTGCATGAATATGATGCTTATTATGATTTCTTTGGTAGATAACAAAATTATTTAAGGATGCTATATCTATATAGTGTTGTTGATATTTTAGGAAAGATGGCTACTATGGTTACGAAAACTTTCCTTTTGGTCTGGTCCCACGTACTTTGCGACTGGGGCATGATAGATAGGGACATACGAGCAATTTATTTACTCTTCTTATTAGCATGGCAGCAGTTTGTTCAATAACATTAACGTTGTTACTTAGCATGCAACATTCATTTCTTTACTTAGCATAGCAAGAGTTATTTTATTAACAAGCATACAAGTTCTCTTATTCAGCATACAAGGTCATGTTCTATCATTCTTCTTTATGAACATTAATCTTCTTAGCAATAAGCGATTATAAAATAAGATTCTTTATTAGGCGTGAAAGAATTAGAGGATGTGGTTCTGCCCACTCACCAAGATTAATCGTCTTATGTTTCAATAATGAGCTCTTCGTGAAGGCTTCTTCTTAAGCCAGTAAATCGATATCTCTTGTTACATAGTGCCAACGTGGAGCGGGACACTATAATGGATGGCTGGAGGCGATAGGTCAGGGGAGTTTAGCTTCAAATCTTGCTGCGCTTTGGTGAGGATGGTTCATCCAAAAGTGGATCACATCAAGTTTGTGTGATGCAACCGAGTAGCTCGCAAAATACAACTTTGCATAGGCTGTTGCTAGGTCATCTTCTGACCAAAGATAGGCATGCACGGTTTGGTATCCATATATTGGCCACCATGGATGTGTTCTTTTCTGCCAAGCCAATAAGATGTTAACTTATTTATATTTTCAATGCCCATTCATATTGCATATTTGGTGGTCCCAATGTAGCAGGTTGGTTGGAGGTTGTAGTGACGTCACATATATGGTAGGGATTATAGATCATATCAGAGTTCTGAGGAGGAATAAAGCACAATGGTATATGGAATCCCGAGTCATATTGATAGCTGTTGTCTGGCATGTCTGGAATTAGAGGAGGAAGCACATTTTTGAGGGTTTTTATACTTCCCCAATTGGAATCTTATACTACATTGAATTTGATATGGTAGAGATGATTTGTTACTAAGATTTATATGAGTTGTACCCCTTTTAGTTAAATAAAATTATCCAGTCTTTCAATATATATATATATATATATATATATATATATATATAGCCGCATCCTGAGGAGCCCTAGGAAACACTAATCGCCTTTTCTCCTCTCTTCTCCGACTCTGGCTTGGCCTCTGGTTGCGCCGGTGTCCCAATCCGGAAGCTGTCGATCCACCCGGACGATAGCTCTCTTCTCGCTGCATTGTTTCTCCCTTAGTTAGGGTTCTTATGGCTTCGTCTTTCCTGGAAGCCATAGTCGGGCCTTCCTTGATTTCGTCCACCACGACCATTCTGATCTGCGAGGCCACTCTCTCTAGGGGTTCTAGTGATCCCCTTCTCTGCAGAGGATGTTCAGATATTGACGACTCCATTCAAGTTTGCCCTTATTGGTAAATTTTGTCATAAACGTCCTTCGATCGACGTGATCCACTAGGCATTCTCGTTGCTCGAGTTTGTAGGAGTGGTGAAAGTAGGAGTAATATATGCAAAGCATATTCTGATCAGCCCTAGAAAAGGACTTTATTCGTTTGAGGTCCAAGGATTTGTGGTACGTGGCACGAGCACCCATATGCCTCTTTCGATGGTCCACAAAATTCTCATCGTTGAAAGAAAATGCCTTGGCTCCTGTCTGGGTAAAATTCTCCAGTTTGTCGCACTATATGTTCAAGCGGAACACTCTTTTCTCAATTATATCAGGAGTGGGCAACCCATTGAGTTTGTGTGCAATATTTTCAGTGAGTTGTGCGCCAACCTTGTTTTAGTTAGTTTATGCGCCAACCTTGTTTCGGTGAGTTTGTGTGCCAACCTTACTTCTGTGTGTTTGTGCGCCACCCCTTTTGTAGTTCATGCACTTTATATGCCCCAGACTTCATGAGACTTTAGGCGCCTGACCTTCATGCGTACAATTTCATGCGCATGTTATCCTTAGTGACCCCATGCGTGCACGTAGTTCTTTTATTATGTGTTCTTTTATCCTATTTGGAATGTTCTTATCATCCTTTTGTTTGCTATTAAATATGAAAGTTGGAAAGAACTTGATTCAATTGAACAAACTAAAAAAAGTACAAAGAAAAGTTCTAGCAGACAATCTAAGTACAAAGTTGTTTCTGGGGGGTGACAATAGAGGGTTAGGATATAGAAACTCTCTTTACTCCATGGACGATCCGATGCAGAAGCTCTTCTCGCTTGCTTGAGTGTAGATTCGCAGATAGCCAGCCCTTCGTATGAGGGTAATACCCTGTTATTTATAGTTATTCAGTAGCTGCATGGATTTTGGGCCGCATGGACGTTGGAAGTTGCCACATATCTTCTTCTAACAGAAATGAGTTACAATTGTGCACAAGAATCTGGGCTTCAGCTGTCACATAGATATTTGTTAATATTTTTTATTGCTGAATATCTAGATGGTTCTCATCTGTTGTGGGTGCGACTTGGTCAAGTGGAGACGTGGCCGATATTTAGTTGGAGAGAATCACTCAGTTGTAACAACAAAATTTGGTCGATGTAAAATCTGGGACACGTGTGACCATGAACGCACGGGACGCATGGAGTCTAGAACGCATGGGACCAGGGACGTATGGACCTTATGGAGTCTAGAACGTATGGGCCAGAGCCATATGAGACACATGGAGTCTGGGACGCATAGGCCAAATCCACATAGACCACATGGAGTCTTGAATGCATGGGCCAGAGTCGCATGGAACACTTGGAGTCTGGGACGCATGGGCCAGAGCCGCATGGGATCTTTTGTCATATTGTACACGTGGCTCTGCACTATCCTTGGGACTTCTGTCTCTTAGTGTGTTCCGTCCTTCGAGACGATCAGGAAAATATTTTTGTCAGGATTCTGTGTCATGCGCCATCTTTGTTGTCAGGACGCCATATTAGGTCGACTTGCGGCCTATTGTCAGGACGCTTGTTTGGACCGCATGGGTGTCCCTTTTCTGGGCCGTATGGTGTCCATGCGGTCCAACATCTGTTGAGTTTTATTCTGGGGCGCATAGACGTTGGGTGCATGAATGCATCTTTTCCATGCTTCTATAAGACCCCCTTCAAAGTTTTTAAACTGACAAGTTTGAAATACTTTGAATAAGAAGCATGGATGGGGTATGTTTGGGCCACATGGACATTGAGCTGCGTGGACGAACGCTGTCCGGTTGTCCTTTATACATTAACTGCCAGATTTGCCTTGACCCTTGAGTGGATTCTGTTCGAATTTTGAGCCACCCTTTCACACGGACCCCAGTACTAATGGCTGTAGGAGAGAGCCCAACCGAGCGTAGCTATTATTGGGTGAGGGTGGAATTCGAAGGGTCTATCTTCGTCTTTTGGTGGCCTATAAATAAGGGTTTCAGAAGAAGAGAGAGAACTTCTTGCTTCTTTTTAGTTCTGTTTTTCCACATCGTTTCCTCCTTTTCTTCCTCCATGTCCGGTCGTCTTCTCAGAGCATCTGCCATAGTCCCTAAGGTCTCATATTCTTCCTCGAGGGCCAAGAAGGCCATCGTCAAGGAAAAATGCCTTGCCTCATCATCTAGAGCTGAGGACGAGGCCCCATCATTTCATCCTGACGTTTAGCCGCCCATACATGGTAAGGGTCGAAGGAGGAGAACTCTGGACACGCGAGCATTTTGCACCCGGTCCATTATACAGATCCTCGCATGTGACCATGCTCATGCTTTATGCGAAAGTCTCCCTTTGGCTTCATGCACAAGTCTTGACTCGGGCGCATGAAAGTCTTGCCATGAGTTGGTCGCATGTCTCCTTTCGTGACTTGGCCGCATGGAGGTTCTGCCATGAGTTGGCCGTATGTCTCCTCTCATGACTTGGCCGCATGGAAGTCCTTTCATGACTTAGTTGCATACAACTTTCATGACTAGGTCGCATGCCATCTTGATGTCTCTAATTCTCACTTTTTTATTTTGTAGTGGCTTTGCCCGTGGCTCCGTATCACCCCCACATTTCAGATTAGGGGTATTTTTGTCTTTTCGTAATTAATGTGTAAATAATTTGCATGATAATTAATTATATTTAAATTGCTGTGATTTTATTTGATTGTTGCACTTTATCGTTGCTTCGATAATTAGAACACTACACTAGCCATTGTCTTCCAACAGATTTTACACCCTTGTCCTAGACATACCAGACTGTTATTTTGATCCTTGTGTGACTCATAATTATGCCTTGTTGTGTTTCATTTTAGTCACACAACATTCGTCGCAACCGACTATATTTAATTCTATGTAAATCCAACTTTGTATCCTTGTGTGTTCCAATCAAAATTGGAGGCACAATCTCGACCCATTTTGAGCAACCCAAATTAGGATAATATTCTATTCCAAGTCTATTTCATTTATGACCCTTGTGTCCCACTTCAATTCAGCCCTTGTACTCCTAATTAATTTTAGAACACCACTTGCATTATTTTAATTAATTAAACCATAAACCCAACTTTGTATAATTTTCCAATTGTTGGGCACCTTGGTGCACAAATGCATTAAGGTATCCACCCCATTGGACACGACACGTAAATAAACCCTATTTCTCCTTCATGTGTATTTTTTCATAATTTTTGGGAGTGTGCAATTGCAACATCAACCTCCTTAAAACCATGGCCTCAAAACCTTGAAGCAATGCATCATAGCCAGTCATTTTTTAATTTGTTTAAATCCTAACCATTGAAATTATCCATGGCAAGCCCAATCCCAAGAGGGCTTTGACCAAACCTAATTCTAGGTCAACCCAAACTTTATACCTATATAAATAGTAATATTTCTACTTTACTTTTCTTTTTTCTATTCTTAAACCAACCACAGCTGTAACCCCTCCTCCCCTTTACTGTTCTTTCACCCTTTCCGTCCGCTGACCGACCGGAGTCGACACCATCTGCCCCGACCATGAACCCCATCTTCTCGCCGGACCCTGCTGCGATCAACCGCCGATGCCACCTCGACCTACACTGCCTCCAACCCGCTGCACGACGCTGCACCAGAAGCCCGCGGTCATCCCCGCTGTACACGTCGCCCGGACTCCCCTCCACGACGCTGAAGCAGCCCCGCTTTGCCTTGACTTAGCCCCTGGAGTTCGATGACCCCGACCGCTGCACTCGACCGGCCACAACTCGCCTGCACACGACTAGAGCATGCCGGACTGACCGCTGAACCGAAGACCGCCTGTTCGACGACCGTCGACGACCGCTGAACCCGAGTCACTGTCCACCAGGAACTCGCCAGAGAAGCCTCGACTGACCCACTCGACTGAAAGACTTTGACTCCACGACGACCTCGACGTACACGACTCATCTCACGTACCCAGGTTCGAGCCCTTCACGTATGTGTATGCGCACGCGCATACGCGTATTCTTCATTGTATACATGAGTATTGTAGTTGGTATTGATATGTGTATTGGTATATTGGTGTGTTGTATGTACATATTATATATCTATATGTATATGAACCTAATTGGTATATATATGTAGGGTATATATACTAGTATATATTCAAATGTATTTTGGGTATATAAGTATATATACATATATAGTATTAATTCTATTTAAAAAATATATATATATACATATATCTATTATAATTGTAACCAATGGATATTATGTATATGTTAGTTCATAGTATGTACTATGTATTATATGTACTAGATGACTAGAATGTGACCACAGATACCTCGTAGTTACATTGACCTGTGACCACATAACATGATAGCAGACTGCCACATGTACACCGACGTACTGGCAAGACCGTATCATTGATGTATGTTATGCACAACAACTACAGATGTGACACCCTAGCATAGTCTCTGAGTTATTGTGTGGATTGTGTGTTAGTGTAATGTCTGATGCAGAATTGTGTTATATAATATGTTTATAGGACTGTTGGATCATTCAGACGTTACTTTGGAACCAGGATATTGGTATTGCCAGCTAAGGACCACAGACGAGTACATTCTCTGGCAGTTTCCATTATGTTGATTATCTCTATAATTCTTGTTGTATAGTGTACATGACTCTGACACTGTTGTTTACACGAGTTGGCATCATCGAGACCTATCACGAGGAGTCATGATTGGGATCGATCGTGCTAGCTGGGGAAAACGGGAATATATTAGTAGCTTATGTGATCATACCCAACTTTACATGCATCATAGCTCACCCATACCTCACGTCGGTGCAGCCTGACCATTACATGCCTCATAGCCTATTATGTGTGACTAGCCTGACTATTGCTCGCATCATAGCTATCTGGATGGTTAGCCTGACCTTACATGAATCATATCTAGTCATACATAGCAAGCCTGATCAGTCCTAAGCCGATCACATGATATGCTGATGTTTCACATACTTAGTTAGATGTTCTTGACATGTATCTCTAGTATATTGATATAGCATTCCTTATATCCTAGTCATGATTCTAGCATTCATATATATATATATACCAGTTCATTGTTCTAGCGTGTACTTGTATTTCTATTTCATTGCTAGTTGTATATTGATGATGACATATGCTCCAGTACTTCAGTATTCCTTTATTCCGGCATTTCTTTATTCCAGTACTTTATTATGTCCAGTATTTCTTATTTTCAGTTTCATATCTGTCTTGTATTTCTTTACACTGTGTTATAGTTTTTGTCAATATATGTGGAACTGCTGTTAGTGCTTGTACTTCGTTCCAATCCTGACTGGATATTTTTCCAGAGGATCTTGAGAATTTCTGTACCACACACTATGGACCGGGTATAGATACAGATTACACACCAGAGATCTTAGAGGAGACTATTCCTTTAGAGGAGACACTGCATGCAACTATCTAGATAGTATTTATCTTATGCATCTGAGACTTATCGAGGTTTATTTCAGTTTATGTTTAGATTTATGTTAAGTTTAATTTGAGACTTGTGGAGACTTTATGTTGGACAGCTAGACTGTGGATTATCTTATTTTGAGACATGGTGTTTAACTATGTTATTTTTCTTATCTTTTATCGTGCCTTACTCTTATAGATATTGTGATTGAGTTTACATTATGAGCTATTGAGAGATGTTTATTTTATTGTCCTTCGTATGGAGTTGATATCATTGACAGGTTGTGAGTTATGTTTAGTATTATTGAGACCTAGACAGCGTTCTACCGCCGATGCTGCGGCGTAGGCTGGACGTACCCATGACTCATGACCAAATTTTGGGTACGGGTCGTGACACATTTTTAGTGGTGGCCCATGCAGGTCTAGTTTCACAAATTGTGCGATATCGTGGTAGTGCGACAACTTAGTTTTACTGCTGCAAGCTTGTGATAGGATATAGGATTTAGGAAGAGAGTATGCTCAATCATACTAGGAAATTCTGATCTTCACAATGTTATTCTAATTGATTGCTTTCTTTAGAATTTTACTGTCCTTCCTTGATAATATCGTATCTATCACCTTAATTGATTCTTTTGATCTGTATTCAGGATGCCGCCGAATACTAGATCTATGAGAGTGGGAGCATCAATTTCAGAGAGGTCTGCCACCTCTCGACCTGACGAACAGACACCTGGAGTTCCTCCTACATCTCTTGTTCATGTGGGAGTATCTGCAGCTAACGGGATTTCTCCTCCACCTATTCAGAGGATTGCCCCAGCTATGACGGACAACCTTCCACCACCATCGACACCGATTCCCGGAGGAGTGTCCACTGACGGGGCACAGATGTTCGCACTGATCCAGGGCATGTTAGAGGCCCAGAGAGTAACAGCAGAAGCTCAGCGTGTTCAAGCTGAGGCTCAGAGAGTGCAAGCAGAGGCACACCAGGCGCAGACAGAGCTGATGAGAGAGAGCATGGAGAATGCTCATTGTAGCGCCCCGTTCTCCCGATGCGGAGAGCGCGGCTAAGAAACACAAGTCGGTATCGTTCGATCGGGATAGATTGAATTAAGAACTCGTCCTCGTTATGGATTTGTTTCTTCGGAATCGATTCCCATATTCAGTGGACTGCGCCCCAAGGATCGGCTTAGCGGCAGAGTCAGGAGGGACCTCTCCGCTGCTATCTTTTATTGCCTCGGTTTTCGATGTCGCTTGTTGCTTTCGTGCTTTGAGTTGGTTTTGGGACTTGCTTGTTTTCTTGAACGGTTTCGATGGTTTTCATTATTTTCGTTCATTGACTTGCACTTCTATTCCGAGATTGGAAAGAGAGGAAGAAGTATTAATCGAGCTGTTCGTGTGCAGGTGAACGAGCAGTAGGCGGCTTGCGAGCGGAGTCATGAAGTGCCTCTTTCCTTCTTCTTTCCAAAATCTAAGTGAGTGGCTACCAACCCGATTAGCTAGCCCTGCTTCCAAGCTTCACTCCTTTGCCCCGATCAAACGATACCAAGTAATAATAAAGGAAACCAAGATAAAAGAGAATAGACTTGGTTCTTATGCTTGTCAATCAAATAAGCGAACTGTTATCATACTGTATGCTAGTTCGTTCATAACTATTCTATAAATCGTGCTAAGTATGGAACACCTTGTGTGCGCTAAACTGTTCATAGAGGCTATGTTAAATAAATTATGCAATACCGACTGTCCCGTACTACTGTTTGCCTCAACTGCATGAACTGTTAACTTAGCAAACGTATTGTTCGATCACGGACAACTTGTGCACAAGGTAACTGGTTTCTGCGAACGGTCGCTGGGGCACTGGCACCGATCCGGTCCGGACGGAACCCTAATGTATAGTCAACTGTACTAGACGGAATGGCTTGTAGCACCCACCGTACTTTCGTTGCAACCTATTCTCTTCTATGACTAGTGTCCTTTATGGCAAACGCCAGTGATCCATTGTATATTTAAACCTGTTGCATACTAACTTGTGTCTTCGTGGCAGGGAAGGCATGGTAAGTATTATGCAGGTAATTCAGACGGTCAGGTAAAATCTACCTAACGGTGGCACGTTCATTTCAGTAAATTCAATATGCTGCTTACTTGTAAATGAACTAAGGCAAGATAGAAACCCACAAATATGCATGCTTCACTAAACAACGTATTGATTGGTATAGTCAGGCTAGCTCGCCTTCACCAGCATGTTTCGATATGCTGACCCTCGTTGAAACAGGTTCTCCGCACCAAGGCGAACCGAGCGAGGAGCCGAAGTCGTTTTCCCGATCCACTCCAGCTGTTGGCGCATCTTCACCGCGCCCCTGAAGCCTTTTGAAGTCCGAAGCTACAACTCTTCATACACAAATGCAGCTCCGTGGCAAAGCCGTCCTCCAGCCTGGAGGTCTTTATCGTTTTGAGTTTATAAAAGGATGTAATATACAGGACTGCTATCTCATTTTGAGTCAACCCTTTTGTAAGCTGTTCGGCATATTAGCTGACTCGTTCAGGAGTTTGTAATAGATGTTCATTATCAATAAAGAGAACTTTTCTATGTTTCAAATCTGTGTTTCAATTTATCTGCGTACTCTGAATATGTGCTTGCTATGCAAATCATTAAAGCCTTGTGCGGGCGCAACTCCAGGACCGCACGGTGGTCACGATTCGGGGGACGCCTCAAGTGATTCTACGGAATTGGGTCGTGACATAGTGGTATCAGAGCACAGATTCAAGTTCCTTAGACTTCGTGCTGGAAAAGTTCCTTTAACGATCAAATTCCTGTGCGAACTCTTGAACTCGCTAGGCCAAAATGAGATACGTTCATGCAATAAGTCCATAATACATTATGATCCTAATGTAATTTACCTTCTTTTGAAGGAATGGCTCCAGCGCAATCTGCAGCGCAAACTCCGAACGAAACGCAAGGCCAAGAAAGTAGTTCGGATACTTCGGGAAGTTCAAAGAGCCAGCGAGCCGTGCCAAGCATCAATCCCGTCCAACGAATGTTGCAGATGTTGGAGGCAAACCAACAAAGGGACGAGGCTCGCTATGAACGGGCCGAGAAACGGGCGGAAGAGAGTCAGCTCAAGTTTCAAGACAATATAGAAGCACGATTCTCAGTCCAACAGAAGCAGGTAGATACCCTGCAGCAGATCGTTCAGACTTTAGCAACCAACCAGTCCGCGGCAACGCCAGCGACTCCGGTGGAATAGCCCGTGCTTGAAGTAGAGACGCCGCAAATTCCAAGGACGAGGGACGTGATTGCCTTCGACTTTGGCCACTTCAAGAAAGTCTGCAACACCCCATTCAACGGGACTGAGGACCCAGTCGTAGCTCTAGATTGGTTGGCCGAACTTGAAGATAACTTCGCTCTGCTAGAGGTCCCCGAAGATAAGCGCGTCTCCTGCGCGCAACTACAGCTCCGCCTCAACGCACACGATTGGTGGGACGTGCATCGACGATCTCTCCAATTTGATCACGGAGAGGAGGCGATCTCGTGGACGACTTTTCGTGCCGCGTTCGAAGAGGAGTTTGTACCCCCTCCAGTAAAACGTCAAATGGAAAACGAGTTCGTGCAGCTGCGGCAAGGCAGGATGACAGTTAAGGAGTACTCCGCCGAATTCAACCGACTCTCCAAATTCGCTAGGGCCTATTTACCTGATGCAGCGAGTCGAGCTAGAAGGTTTGAAGGTGGACTACGCCCTGCCATCCATTCGCACGTAGCCGTTCCTCAGTATCGTACGATGCGTGAAGTCATGAATCACGCCCTATCGCTTGAACCACTCTATCCTCACGTTCCTGCCGGCGCTGTGCATACCTACACTCACAAACGCCAAAGCAACGACAGAGGAAACAACGCTGCAAAGCATCCGAATAATGGTGGCAAGCATGGAGAAAAGTTAGACAAAGTATGCCATTTCTGTAGGCGGCCTGGGCACGCAATAGATAAGTGCCGCCTGAAACTTGGGTTATGTTTAGTTTGCGGTGAAGCAAACCATACCGTTCGTGACTGTCCACTGATCCGCCTTAACCGTCGCCCGCAACAGAATAATCCCTAACGGTAAGTCCTATTCTTAAGTTTCGGGACGAAACTTCCAATTAGTTGGGTAGGATGTAGCGCCCCGTTCTCCCGATGCGGAGAGCGCGGCTAAGAAACACAAGTCGGTATCGTTCGATCGGGATAGATTGAATTAAGAACTCGTCCTCGTTATGGATTTGTTTCTTCGGAATCGATTCCCATATTCAGTGGACTGCGCCCCAAGGATCGGCTTAGCGGCAGAGTCAGGAGGGACCTCTCCGCTGCTATCTTTTATTGCCTCGGTTTTCGATGTCGCTTGTTGCTTTCGTGCTTTGAGTTAGTTTTGGGACTTGCTTGTTTTCTTGAACGGTTTCGATGGTTTTTATTGTTTTCGTTCATTGACTTGCACTTCTATTCCGAGATTGGAAAGAGAGGAAGAAGTATTAATCGAGCTGTTCGTGTGCAGGTGAACGAGCAGTAGGCGGCTTACGAGCGAAGTCGTGAAGCGCCTCTTTCCTTCTTCTTTCCAAAATCTAAGTGAGTGGCTACCAACCCGATTAGCTAGCCCTGCTTCCAAGCTTCACTCCTTCGCCCCGATCAAACGATACCAAGTAATAATAAAAGAAACCAAGATAAAAGAGAATAGACTTGGTTCTTATGCTTGTCAATCAAATAAGCGAACTGTTATCATACTGTATGCTAGTTCGTTCATAACTATTCTATAAATCGTGCTAAGTATGGAACACCTTGTGTGCGCTAAACTGTTCATAGAGGCTATGTTAAATAAATCATGCAATACCGACTGTCCCGTACTACTGTTTGCCTCAACTGCATGAACTGTTAACTTAGCAAACGTATTGTTCGATCACGGACAACTTGTGCACAAGGTAACTGGTTTCTGCGGACGATCGCTGGGGCACTGGCACCGATCCGGTCCGGACGGAACCCTACTGTATAGTCAACTGTACTAGACGGAATGGCTTGTAGCACCCACCGTACTTTCGCTGCAACCTATTCTCGTCTATGACTAGTGTCCTTTATGGCAAACGCCAGTGATCCATTGTATATTTAAACCTGTTGTATACTAACTTGTGTCTTCATGGCAGGGAAGGCATGGTAAGTATTGTGCAGATAATTCAGACGGTCAGGTAAAATCCACCTAACGGTGGCACGTTTATTTCAGTAAATTCAATATGCTGCTTACTTGTAAATGAACTAAGGCAAGATAGAAACCCACAAATATGCATGCTTCACTAAACAACGTGTTGATTGGTATAGTCAGGCTAGCTCGCCTTCACCAGCATGTTTCGATATGCTGACCCTCGTTGAAACATGTTCTCCGCACCAAGGCGAACCGAGCGAGGAGCCGAAGACGTCTTCCCGATCCAGTCCAGCTGTTGGCGCATCTTCACCGCGCCCCTGAAGCCTTTTGAAGTCCGAAGCTGCAACTCTTCATACACAAATGCAGCTCCAGGGCAAAGCCGTCCTCCAGCCTGGAGGTCTTTATCGTTTTGAGTTTATAAAAGGATGTAATGTACAGGACTGCTATCTCATTTTGAGTCAACCCTTTTGTAAGCTGTTCGACATATTAGCTGACTCGTTCAGGAGTTTTTAATAGATGTTCATTATCAATAAAGAGAACTTTTCTATGTTTTAAACCTGTGTTTCAATTTATCTGCGTACTCTGAATATGTGCTTGCTATGCAAATCATTAAAGCCTTGTGCGGGCGCAACTCCAGGCCCGCACGGCGGTCACGATTCGGGGGACGCCTCAAGTGATTCTACGGAATTGGGTCGTGACACTCATCAGGTGGCTCTCCAGGCTGTGGAGAGAGTAGCACGATAACTGCAACATCGTGGCCAACAATAACAGAGGCCAGGTACTATAGTGGAATTTAAGAGGATGATGTCTCGAGAGTTCAAAGGCGCAGAAGGAATACTCTATGCTGAGGATTGGTTAGAGGACATAGAGAGGAACTTGCGTTTAGCACATATTTCGAAGATTCTTCAGATAGAGGCCGCTGGCAGTCAGATGTTTGATATCGCATTAACATGGTATCGTACAAAGCCGAGACTCGCTGTTGAAGGACTTACTTGGGAGGACTTTAAGGATCTCTTCAAGGAGAAATTCTTTCCTGACGTAGCTTTGGGACCATTAGAAAGTCAGTTCCATGACTTAATCCAAGGAGGCATGTCAGTCGACGAATACGCCGCAGAGTTTTGTCGATTAAGTTGATTCGCGCCATCGATGATTCGAGACCCATGAGATAGAGCACGAAAATTCAGAAAAAGATTGAATAGAGAGATCAAGTCTCGTACTTCGGGACGACGCACTGCTACATTTGAGGTTATTCTGATGGATGCCCAGATTGTCGAAGATGACTTGGACCTCAGGCCCAAGAGAGAACACGACACTTCTGGAGGAACAGGTGGTAACACAGGACAGGCCAAGTGCCTATACTTTCAACAACAATAACAACAGAGGCCGTACCAGCAGCAACACCAACAACAGGCACCAGTTCGAGGACATATCCAGCAGCAGCAACCACAGAGACAGAATTAGCCCGTTGCCCAGTGCACATATTGCGAAAAGATGGGACATACTAGAGACATCTGTCGGAAGAGGTTGAGAACATGCTTGTCATGTGGATCATCAGCACATCAGCTGAGGGACTGTCCAGCTGTTCAGACTCGCCAGGGAGGAGCAGCAGTTCAGAGAGGACCAGCCAGAGCACCTACTGTACCAGGAGGCCAACAGAGAGGACCTCCACTTCCACCACAACAGCAGAGGTTTGCTCAGCACCAACAGCAGCAGAGGAGAGCACCACAGGGACGAGCTTATGCCATGACTACTAAGGTGGCCGAGCCAGCTGGAGACGTGATTTCAGGTTCAGTTTTACTCGATTCTATTCCAGCACTTGCATTATTTGATTCTGGCGCTTCCCATAGTTTCGTATCTGTATCTTATGCCCTTAAGCATCGTTTAGAAATGAAACCATTAGATAGGACTTGCAAGATCATGATAGGAGGAGGCATTATCATAGTCCGTGATTGTTGCAAGGATCGGAGAGTGTTATTGGAAGGCCGAGAGTTGAGCGTGAGTTTACTCGTCATGTTACTTCCGGAATACGATATTGTACTCGGAATGGACTGGTTGAGTAAACACCATGCTTCTATAGATTGTCACAGAGGTAGAGTAGTATTTCGACCACCAAGGGAGCCAGAGTTCGAGATCGCCAGAGGAGCAGAGGAGCGGAGCAGAGGCACTTTTTGTGGAGCCTGAATGGAAAAAGAGGAGTTACCACATTCACTGATAGCAGAGTTCCTGGATGTATTTCAAGAGGAGTTGCCAGGTTTGCCGCCAGACAGAGATATTAAATTCTCTATAGACTTGATACCAGGAGCGGAGCCTCTTTCGCAATATGTCTATAGAGTCAAGAACAACGAGTTGGTAGAACTGAAGAAGCAAGTTGAGGAGCTACAAGACAAAGGTTTCATTAGATCCAGTTCATCGCCATGGGGAGCACCAATATTATTCGTACCGAAGAAGGATGACACGGTATGCATGTGTATCGATTATAGAGCTCTGAATAACCTCACTATCAAGAATAACTACCCGCTATCGAGGATAGATGATCTTTTCGATCAATTGAGCGGAGCAAAGGTGTTTTCAAAGATAGACTTGAGGTCAGGCTATCACCAGGTGAAGGTGAAGAAGGAAGACATACCGAAGACAGCCTTTTGGACCAGATATGGCCAGTTTGAATTCACAGTAATGCTATTTGGTTTAACCAATGCACCCGCAATATTCATGAATTTGATGAACAAGGTATTCCATAAGTACCTTGACAAGTTCGTAGTGGTGTTTATTGACGACATTCTAATATATTCGAAGACCCCAGAAGAGCATGAAGAGCACCTGAGGATGGTCTTAGAGACTCTCAAGAGAGAGGAGTTGTACGGGAAGCTTTCCAAGTATGAGTTTATCCTTGACAAGGTTGAATTTCTTGGACACATGGTGACAGGTAACGAAATTTCAGTTAACCCAAAGAAGATCAAAGCAGTGGAGTCATGGGCTACCCCCAGTTCGGTAGCCGAGATCAGGAGCTTTCTTGGACTAGCAGGCTACTACAGAAGATTTGTACAAGACTTCTCCAAGATTGCATAACCAATGACTAGGCTGACCAAGAAAGATGTGGAATTTGTCTGGACAGAAGAATGTCAAGCCGCATTTGATGAACTGAAGAAGAGATTGACGACGGCACCAGTCTTGACATTGCCATCAGGGACAGGTGGATTCACTATCTACAGTGATGCTTCAGGAAAAGGTTTGGGATGCGTTCTTCAACAACACGGGAAAGTAATTGCCTATGATTCAAGATAATTACGCCCTCATGAAAAGAACTACCCCACTCACTATTTGGAGTTAGCAGCAGTTATCTTCGCTCTAAAGCTGTGGAAACACTATATGTACGGAGAGCGTGTGGAGATCTTCGCAGACCACAAGAGCTTGAAGTACATATTTATACAGAAAAAGATGAACGAGGCAGAGAAGGTGGTTAGAGTTGATGAAAGACTTCGATATCTCATTACAGTACCATCCAGAAAAGGCCAACATAGTCGTCGATGCCTTGAGCAGGTATCCGATGGCTATGTGTTTGACTTCGGATAGACATTTATTAGCTGATCTTGAGAGCTTGGGAATTAAAGTACTAGTTCCAGAAATTGAGATTCAAATGTGGGGATTGTAGATACAATCAGAGCTGATGGACAGAATTAGAGATACTCAGTTTGATGATGAGACTCTAAGGAATATTAGAGCACAAGTTCGGACAGGATTGACAGACGACTTTACTATTGCGGATGATGGATCTTTACGGCATGACACGAGGATGTGTGTGCTAAGCGGAGAGCTGCGCGAAGAAGTTTTACAAGAGGCACATCGCTCTCAGTACTCGATGCATCCCGGAGCTAACAAGATGTATCGAGATTTGAGGGAACATGTATGGTGGTATGGTATGAAGCGCGAGGTAGCACGCTTTGTATCCCGATGTTTAGTGTGCCAGCAGGTAAAAGCAGATCGACAGAGGCCAGAAGGATTGCTTCAACCTTTACCCATTACAGAATGGAAGTTGGAGCACGTGACTATGGACTTCGTTTCAGGACTTCCACGTTCTCCAGGAGGAAATGACGCAATTTGGGTCATCGTGGATAGGTTGACCAAATTATCCCACTTTCTACCATTCAAAGTGGGTACATTGACAGAGAAGCTAGCAGAGATGTATGTATAGCAGATTATCAGATTACATGGAGTTCCTGTGAGTATTGTCTCAAATCAGGATAGTCGTTTTACTTCCCATTTCTGGAGGAGTCTGCAGTCTAGCTTGGGCACTCAGCTCAAGTTCAGTACCGCGTATCACCCCCAGACAGACGGACAGTCTGAAAGGACTATTCAGACTCTTGAAGATATGCTACGCACTTGCGTTTTGGATCTCGGAGGTTCTTGGGAGGATCATCTACACCTAGTAGAGTTTGCTTACAACAACAGATACCAGGCCAGCATTGAGATATCACCATTCGAAGCTTTATATGGACGAAGGTGTCGTACACCATTATCTTGGAATGATGTTGGAGAGAGAGCTTTGTTAGGACCAGAAATGGTCGTGGATGCAGCAGAAAAGGTAAAACTTATTAGAGACAGACTACGAGTGGCGCAGGACAGGCAGCGGCATTGGGCCAATAGCCACCGTAGACCCCTAGAGTTTCAGGTATGGGTTTTGTTCTTCTTTTTGGTTTTTAATTATTGTTTAGATTGCGTGTTAAGATTATTTTTTCTAGGTTGGCGATTTGGTGTTCCTATGAATTTCTCTGACAAGGGGCACGATTCATTTTGGTAGAGGCGGAAAGCTTAGTCCACGATACATCGGGCCTTTCAGTATTCTTGCAAGGGTCGGTGCAGTAGCCTATAGACTTGACTTGCCGCCTGCTCTAGATGGAGTGCATGATGTGTTCCATGTGTCGTAGCTGAGAAGGTATATGCCAGATCCTAGTCACGTACTAGATCACTCAGAGATCGAGGTTGGACCGACACTCAGCTATCCTGAATAACCTATTGAGATCTTGGATTGTAGAGAGAAGGTATTGCGGAACCAGACTATTCCCTTGGTTCGTGTTGCATGGAGACATCACTCTCTGTAAACTCCCTCGACCAGATTTCAGTAATTTAGGAGTATTTTTAGCTAATTAGAATTAGTGCAACTTTTTAAAATTTATTTGCTTTACATATCCTATTGATTTGTGCACCTGTCCCTCACACAATTATTTAGGACATTACACTAGCTGTTTTTCTCAAACAAAATTTACATACCTGCCCTAGACATGATAGACTATTTTCCTGAATTTTGTGCAACTCTCAGATGCTTTATTTTGAGCCTCGTTTGAAACGCACATATATCGTTACAAAAGTCCGTATTTATTTTCCTATTTAATTTACTGCTCTTTACCCATCTCTGTACCCCTAGGGATTTGAGGCCCAACCTGCACCAGTTTTGCCCAAACAAAAATACGATAATATTCTACTTTGAATATACTACAATTAGTATATTGACACCGTAGTAAAATTATGGCCCTACCTGCCTCTAAATAATTAGAGAACACTGTGCACAGTATTTATTAAATAATAAATACGATGACCCGTATCACCCAAAAACCAGGCCCTGCCCCTGCCCAGACTCACCCCCACCACCTCAGGACCCTCCCACAGCTTTTCCCTCTCAATTCTGAGCCATTTAGTATTTTCTGGGAACAGGGTATTTTATCAGATAAATTGCGTAATTACACAAAATACCAATTTTGGGACCTATTTGCAATTTAGGAAATATCAGGGGTTTTTATACAAATTTACAGTACGAGGTGTCACCCCCTCATTGGCTGGTGAACATGGACCGTCCACGTGTCATGTGGGACCCACAAAATATCTAAAAAGGCTGCCAAGGTATTTTAAAAACCCAAAAACCCCAAAATACCCCTAGACTTCTAACTAATTACCATAATACCTAAACCTGAAAACCCTATAAATACCAACCCTCCCCCATTCCCAAACACCCCACACCACCCTCCGGCCACCACCCACCACCGGACCCCTGCCCAACCCCTCGCCACCTTCCTGCCCTCCTCCCCGACCACCAGAGTCCCGCCCTAGCCGACCGCTCCGCCGCCGGCAGCCCCCGCAGCTCGAACTCCCCCCCAACACCAACAACAGCCACCACCACCCGAACCCCTCCCACCACCGCCTCCGGCCACCGTGCACCACCGCCACTACCCCACTCGCCTCGCCCCGACCCCCTCTACCGGACCACCACCTTCCCACCGCCCCACGACCATCCCTCCGGCCGCCCTAACCCCCGCAGCACCCCTACCTCCCCTCCCGACCACAGCACCACACCCCCTCCGACCTCACTCACTCTCTCCACCGCCACCACAGGCCACCACCACCACCACCACTGACACCATCGCCATCATCTCCGCCACCGAACCCCCACCCTGAGCCGCCTCCACCACCACTGCACCCGCCGCCGGAGCTGCTGCAGCTGCCACTGCTACTGCTGTTGCTGACTGCAGCTGCTGCTGCAGTTGCTGTTCCGGCCAGCTGCCGCCGTAGCTTCGCCGGAGCTCCACCGGCGACGACGTGGGACCCCCCCTGATGTGGCAGGTGACTCACCCCCCCTCTTTCTACGTATTTACATATATATGTATATATGTATGTATTAATATATGTATATATGTATATATATAAGTATATATATCTATATACTTATATATATTAATATATATTAAATATGTATATTATATATATTATATATACTATATAAATACAGTATACATATATTATTATTATATATTTAATATGTATATAAATATGTATATTTATGTATATATATCTATGTATTATATATATATTTATATATAATATATTATGTATATATATAAATATCATGTATTATTATAATTACGGTAAATATATATACAATATATATATATAATTATTATATGTATTATGCATTTTTTTATTATAATATATATATGTATATCTATACATATATATATGTATATATGATATTATATATATATATAATTATATTTGTTATATAATTATATTATTATTATATATATATATATGCAGTATATATATATAATATTACTATATATATGTATATACTTATTTCATTTCCTATATATATATATATATACATATATGAATATATATGTATATATTCCTTATGCATTTTCTTTTCTTTTATATATATATATATATATATATATATATATATATATATATATATATATATATATATATATATATATATATATATATATATATATATATATATATATATATATATATATATATATATATGTATGTATGTATATATATATCTATGTATATATATATGTATTATCTATATATAATGTATTATATATATATATATATATATATATATATATATATGTATATTATATATAATATAATACTGAATATACAGTATATATATATGTATTTACATTTCTGCATTTTCCTTTCTTTTATATATATGTATATATGTAAGTATATATATATATATATATATATCTATATATATATCTATCTATATATTTAATTCCTGCATTTTTCTCTTCTTTTATATATATATATATATATATATATATATATATATATATATATATATATATATATATATATATATATATATATATATATATATGTAAATATATATATCTATATATATCTATATATGTATATATTACTTATATATATATATATATATATATATATATATATATATATATATATATATATATATATATATATATATATATATATATATATATATATTATATGTATATATATGTATACCTTCTCATTTTTTTTATGTATATATATATATATGACTTATATATGTATATATATATTATTATTATATCATATAAATATAAATATAAATATATATATATATATATATATATATATATATATATATATATATATATATATATATATATATATATATATATATATATATATATATATATATATATATATATATATATATATATATATATATATATATATATATATATATATGTATCTTTTTCCTGCATTTTCCTTTCCTTTATATATATGTAAACATATATATACATATATATATACCTATTATATATATGCTATATATATATACATACTATGTATACTATATCTATAGGTATATATATACTATATATATATATATGTACCCTATATTATATATACGGCTATATATATGATATATATATATATTTTTACCTAAATATATATGCTATTATATTATGTACCCTTTTATTTAATTGGTATTTACGAGACCTCTACGTCTTAAACAGAAAATATCTCCAGCACAGTCAGTGACCCCCTATCACAAGAACCCTCAGGACTGACTGTGAGACCAGGTTTCCAACACAATCAGGAAGTAGGCAAGTATACCTTGCCAAGTTACTGTTTAAATTCAAATACTGTTATATGCTATTTTCTTCTGAATTTCATATGACTGTAAGTACATGAGATTGCCTCAGGTACAGTCAGCTGATACGTTGACACAAAGTATAAATAAACTTAGTCTTTACAGACTTACCAACAACTGAGAGGGTATTCTAATATCCTCCTAGACCCTATCACGGGAACACGCAACCTGGTTGCAATACATATTAGGATGCGAGCTGCGTATTTGATTAGCTACCAGTACGTGTGACACGCATCACGGCTTAACTTAAAATCAGGAGAACTCAGAAACAATTACGACTTGGCATTAGTTACATTGGGCGGGAAAGATAACTAGTAGTCGTATGGGACACCCCCTCCTTGTATGTTTTACCTTCGTTCCATACTCCTCGGAGATGGACGATTGCAGAGTGCCCATGCGTCTGAGGGCATATGACACATATACTAGCCAGTCAACACGATTGGTGAATTAAGTCAGCATATGTCTGGCCTACACTTTCCCATGCGTACTACGAGGTCTTTACTTGCATTTACATGGATGGTTAGCACCCTGTATTTATTTATTTATTCAGTATTTACATACCTGGCATGTTATTTTCCTGTATCTTGTTATGTCCCACTGAGGACCTGGTTCCCTTCCAGATTTAGACGAGGCCTACTACCCCACGGTGTATGGTCCAGGATAGGAGACTAGGCATGCCACAGAGGAAGAACTAGAGGAGACACCATCAGAATCTACCTGATCCTGGAAGCTGGTTCACCTGGAGATGGAGCTATTTTCTTAGATAGACGATACTTTAGTCTATCTTATTTTGGCACTATTATTATCTTTTGTAGTGGGTTTGTTCCCACAAGTTGTGTACTATGACATTTTCAGACTCAGCATTATATATATATTCAGCACTATTTCCTGACATTTCTGTGGATGAGATAGATTTATCTGTATTAGACTTATAATATTTTAGGACAACGTAGCACCTTTCTTTGGGTCCATTAAATTGGATTAAAACCCTTAGTGACGTGTCAGCTGGCCAATGCCACGTGGCCTAATTTCTTACCTTTTGGTACTGGGGCGTGACATAGTTTTAGTGGTGGCCCATGTAGGTCGCAGTTTATTGCTAGTGGTATGATGACATGCCCAGCAAGCCTGCTATAGGATAGAAATAATAGGACTCATCCACTCTGACTTCATTCATAAAATTTTGCATCCTGCTTGATTATCAATTATTATTTCCTTGTGCCTTTCTAATTATTCTATTTTCTTCAGAAATATGGACATACCCGAAGAACATGCGATTGATGGGGCTGACCCAGCAACAGACCCCTCGCCCGATGTCCAAGGAACCCCGTCCACCCCGAAAGACTAATCCCCTAGAAGGATGTTGGTCTACCCACCAACCCCGTACATCCACCAGAATCCTGCCCAGACAGGAACACCAGCCCAGCATGAAGGGCAAACCTCCCATGCCCCAACACCGCAGGCGGAGACACCACTGCCTCCACCTCTCGCCTTCCCTGCCCAGATGCCTCAGCTTGAGGGACAAACTCAAATGTTCCAGTTCCTCCAGGCTATGTTGCAAACTCAATGGCAACAGACTGAAGCCCTGAGACAGTCTCAGTGGCAACAGACTGAAGCCTTGAGACAGACTTTGATGACGGCTTTGGAGAGAACCACTGCCCCAATACCAGCACCAGCACCTGTCCAACCAGTGGGCACAGTCCGAGGCTTCCGCCAAATGAGCCCGAGAACCTTTAAAGGCAGCGAATCCCCAGAGGAGATCTCAGATTGGATCTCCAATACAGAAATGCTGCTAGAAGGCTCGCAACTTACCCCCGACCTGTGGATGACCGCCGTAAGAGCTCAACTCTTAGGCAATGCCCATCACTGGTGGGAATCCATAGAGTGTAGCATCGACAAAGATCAAACTTGGGAATAATTTTTGGAGCACTTTAATGCCAAGTACTTCCCTGCAACAGTCCAAAATGCCCTATACTCCCAGTTCCTGCACCTGGAATAAGGGAACATGACTGTTGACGCCTACGACACGGAGTTCAGCAGACTAAGTCAATTCACTACCATCTTGATACCGAATGAGCTGGAGAAGGCCAAAAGATTCTACCACGGCCTCACCTGCGAGCTCCAGAGGTATACGACAACACAGTCAAGGATCTCCTACGAGGAGGTTCTTACAGAAGCGAGGGTGCAAGAAGCTATTGGCTGAGGAGCGAGACGCTCTAATCCAACCTTCCCGACCAAAAACCAGCAAGGAGCAGGAGGCCCTATCTGTCGTCCACAAAATCAGACGCAGCAGATGACGGGACCCTACCAGAAGAAGGAGCTCCCGACTTGTCACTATTGTGGCAAGAAGGGGCATTTTGCCAATGACTGCAGAAAGAAGAAAGGACTCTGCCTAGTACGTGGAGCTAGCCAACATATGGCTAGGGACTGCCCGCAACGTAGAGATGTAGTACCTCAGAACGGGCAAAAATCAGGAACACCTGCCCAAAAGATGCTACCCTCCACATCAGGAGGATATCAGAAGGGAGCACCCCTGGCCACTCAGGAGAGCCAGTTCAAAGCCCGACAGCAATCCGGAGGACAAAGGCATGGGCAAGCCTTTGCTTTAGCTGCAGTTGCCGAGGAACCCGAAGGAGAAACCATCGCAGGTACCATTTTAGTTGCATCATTACCTGCAACTACATTATTTGATTCTGGCGCAACCCTGTCATTTATATCTAGTAGTTTCGTAGCCATGCACAAACTAATCACTTCCCCGCTACCCAAGTGCTGGAAAATTCTTACTGGAGGAGGTATTGTTCCAGTTACCAACATTATTGAAATATGTTCAATAGTTGTTTGTAGTAGAGAGCTAAGAGCGCGATTTCTGGTACTCCCAATGCCAAATTTTGATGTCGTCTTAGGCATGGACTGGTTAATCCAGAACAATGCTATCCTAGACTGCCGAAAAGGTAGTATCATCTTTAGACCACCAGGACACCCGGAGTTCGAATACGCACGAGGTACCATCGAGCAAGGAGTAGGCCAGACTCCTAGAACTTATATGGCGATGGAGATAGAACCCCCAGCACTCGTTGTAGAATTCGAAGACGTATTCCCGGAGGAATTGCCAGGCCTACCGCCTGACAGAGAAGTAGAATTCACTATTGAGCTGATACCCGGAGCTGCACCGGTATCCTCAAATGTGTACCGACTGGCGAAGAAGGAACTTGACGAGCTGAAGCTGCAACTTGAAGAATTGCAAATTAAGGGATTTGTTCGTCCTAGTGCATCACCCTGGGGAGCACCAGTGCTGTTTGTACCCAAGAAGGACGGAACATATCGCATGTGTATTGATTACAGAGCCCTCAACGCTTTGACAATAAAAAACAAGTACCCCTTGCCGAGGATTGACGATCTGTTCGATCAACTGACGGGAGCTGTGGTATTCTCAAAGATAGACTTGAGATCAGGCTATCATCAGGTCAAAGTACGGAGAGAAGACATTCCAAAGACAGCATTCGGGACTCGCTATGGTCATTACGAGTTCCTGGTGATGCCTTTTGGACTGACTAATGCACCAGCCGTATTCATGAACCTGATGAACAGAGTCTTCCACCAATATCTGGACCAGTTCGTGGTAGTCTTCATCGACGACATCTTGGTGTATTCAAAGAGCCACGAGGAGCATAAAGAGCACTTGAGGCTAGTGCTAGAAATGCTGAGACGTGAGAGCCTTTATGCTAAACTAAGCAAGTGCGAGTTCTTCCTTGATCGTGTCGCTTTCCTTGGGCACGTTATCACAGGAGAAGGCATCTCAGTAGACCCAGCAAAGATCTTATCTGTCGAGACATGGCCAACCCCTACCAACGTATCAGAGGTGAGAAGCTTTCTAGGACTTGTCGGATATTACTGGAGGTTCGTAGAAAACTTTGCAAGAATCGCAGAGCCAATTACCCGTCTTACCCGCAAGGATCAGGAGTTCATCTGGTCTGAGGAATGCCAGACAGCTTTCGACGAGTTGAAGAAGCGTCTGACTACTGCCTCTATCTTGACCATACCATCTGGATCCGGAGGTTTCGTAATCTATAGCGATGCATCCGGAAAAAGATTGGGTTGTGTCTTAATGCAACATGGGAAGGTTGTAGCTTATGCCTCAAGACAACTGAGGACTCATGAGAAGAATTACCCCACTCACGACTTGGAGCTTGCCGCAGTTATCTTCGTCCTGAAGCTTTGGAGACATTATCTATACGGCGAACGAGTAGAGATATTCACCGATCACAAGAGCCTGAAATATGTCTATACTCAGAAGGACCTGAACCTAAGACAAAGACGATGGCTCGAAGTGATGACGGATTTCGAGATCGATCTGCAGTACCATCCAGGAAAGGCTAATGTAGTAGCTGATGCACTAAGCAGAAGACCCTTGGCATTCTTTATGATCACCCAACCAGGTCTATTAAGAGATCTAGAAAAGTTGGGAATAAAGGTCATTATGCCAGGAATTGACGGCCAATTGTCAAACTACCAGCTACAATCAACATTAGTCGAAAGAATCAAAGCTGCACTGCCAACAGATGCAAGATTTCAGAGGCTTCGACAAAGAACAGAGACTGGAATCCAGACAGGATGTCACATACACGAAGATGGGACTCTAAGATGTGGAGAACGTCTTTATGTTCCAAATGGAGAACTTCGTGAGGAGCTGATGTCAGAAGCTCACAGCTCAACCTACTCTATATATCCCGGTGGCACAAAGATGTACAGAGATCTACGATAATACTACTGGTGGCATGGAATGAAGCGAGAGATAGCACGCTTTGTGGCAAAGTGCCTGGTGTGTCAGCAAGTCAAGACTGAACATCAGAGATCAGCAGGTCTACTTCAACCCCTCCCAATACCCGAGTGGAAATAGGAATACATTACGATGGACTTTGTTACGGGCTTCCCAAGAAGTCCCAGTGGTCGTAATGCTGTATGGGTGATCGTAGATAGACTCACAAAGGCTGCTCACTTCTTACCTTTCAGAGTCGGACAATCTACCGAAGTCTTGGCGGACATGTACATGAAGGAGATAGTGCGTCTGCACGGAGTACCAGTCAGCATAGTGTCTGACAGAGATACGAGGTTTACATCTTACTTTTGGCAAAGTATGCAAGAAAGTCTTGGTACCCCGCCTCAAGTTCAGCACCTCGTACCATCCACAGACAGATGGCCAATTAGAATGCACCATCCAGACACTTGAAGATATGCTGAGAGCCTGCATGCTTGATTTCAGCGGATCATGGAAAGATCATTTACACCTGGTGGAGTTTTCCTACAACAATAGCTATCAAGCGAGCATTCAAATGGCTCCCTTTGAAGCTTTGTATGGCAGGAAATATCGTTCCCCAGTATGCTGGAGCGATGTTGGCGAAAGACAGATCTTGGGACCAGAACTGGTTGTTCGTACGGTGGAGAAAGTAAAGAAGATACAAGGACACCTACGAGCTGCACAAGACAGACAGAAGCACTGGGCCAACGAACATCGACGACCTCTAGAGTTCCAAGTGGGAGAACATGTGTTCTTGAAAATCTCACCTTCCAGAGAACTATCAGATTCGGAGGAAGAGAAAAACTGAGTCCAAGGTATATTGGACCCTTCGATGTACTAGAACGCATCGGAGAAGTTGCCTACAAGCTAGCCTTATCTCAGACCTTGGAAGGAGTACATGACGTCTTCCACGTATCTCAGCTGAGGAGATACATTCCAGACCCAAGTCATGTACTAGACCATTCAGAGATCACCTTCGGCCCAAGCCTATCGTACCAGGAGGAACCTGTAGAGATCCTAGATCCTAGCGAGAAGGTGTTGCGAGGCCAGACTATTCCTCTAGTTCGTGTTGCATGGAGACATCATGCACCAGGTAAATCAACCTGGGAACGAGAAGAGGATATTCGACAATATTTCCCCCATCTATTCCCAAACCAGGGTATGTCCTATTATTTCAAATCAATCTTTCATTCTCATCATATGTCTATTTTTATTTCGAGGACGAAATATTCTAAGGAGAGTAGATTGTAAACTCTCTCGACCAGATTTCAGTAATTTAGGAGTATTTTTAGCTAATTAGAATTAGTGCAACTTTTTAAAATTTATTTGGTTTATATATCCTATTGATTTGTGCACCTGTCCCTCACACAATTATTTAGGATATTACACTAGCTGTTTTTCTCAAACAAAATTTACATACCTGCCCTAGACATGATAGACTATTTTTTTGAATTTTGTGCAACTCTCAGATGCTTTATTTTGAGCCTCGTTTGAGACGTACAAATATCGTTACAAAATTCCGTATTTATTTTCCAATTTAATTTACTGCTCTTTACCCATCTCTGTACCCCTAGGGATTTGAGGCCCAACCTGCACCAGTTTTGCCCAAACAAAAATATGATAATATTCTACTTTGAATATACTACAATTAGTATATTGACACCGTAGTAAAATTATGGCCCTACCTGCCTCTAAATAATTAGAGAACACCGTGCGCAGTATTTATTAAATAATAAATACGATGACCCGTATCACCCAAAAACCAGGCCCTGCCCCTGTCCAGACTCACCCCCACCCCCTCAGGACCCTCCCACAGCTTTTCCCTCTCAATTCTGAGCCTTTTAGTATTTTCTGGGAACAGGGTATTTTTATCAGATAAATTGCGTAATTATGCAAAATACCAATTTTGGGACCTATTTGTAATTTAGGAAATATCAGGGGTTTTTATGCAAATTTACAGTGCGAGGTGTCACCCCCTCATTGGCTGGTGAACATGGACCGTCCACGTGTCATGTGGGACCCACAAAATATCTAAAAAGGCTGCCAAGATATTTTAAAAACCCAAAAACCCCAAAATACCCCTAGACTTCTAACTAATTACCATAATAACTAAACCTGAAAACCCTATAAATACCAACCCTCCCCCATTCCCAAACACCCCACACCACCCTCCGGCCACCACCCACCACCGGACCCCTGCCCAACCCCTCGCCACCTTCCTGCCCTCCTCCCCGACCACCGGAGCCCCGCCCTAGCCGACCGCTCCGCCGCCGGCAGCCCCCGCAGCTCCAACTCCCCCCCCAACACCAACAGCAGCCACCACCACCCGAACCCCTCCCACCACGGCCTCCGGCCACCATGCACCACCGCCACCACCCCCACTCGCCTCGCCCCGACCCCCTCTACCGGACCACCACCTTCCCACCGCCCCACGACCATCCCTCCGGCCGCCCTAACCCCCGCAGCACCCCTACCTCCCCTCCCGACCACAGCACCACACCCCCCGACCTCCCTCACTCTCTCCACCGCCACCACAGGCCACCACCACCACCACTGACACCACCGCCATCATCTCCGCCACCGAACCCCCACCCTGAGCCGCCTCCACCACCACCGCACCCGCCGCCGGAGCTGCTGCAGCTGCCACTGCTACTGCTGTTGCTGACTGCAGCTGCTGCTGCAGTTACTGTTCCGGCCAGCCGCCGCCGTAGCTTCGCCGGAGCTCCACCGGCGACGACGCAGGACCCCCCCCGACGTGACAGGTGACTCACCCCCCCTCTTTCTACGTATTTACATATATATGTATATATGTATGTATGAATATATGTATATATGTATATATATAAGTATATATATCTATATACTTATATATATTAATATATATTAAATATGTATATTATATATATTATATATACTGTATAAATACAGTATACTTATGTAGTATACATATATTATTATTATATATTTAATATGTATATAAATATGTATATTTATGTATATATATATATCTATGTATTATATATATATATATTTATATATAATATATTATGTATATATATATAAATATTATGTATTATTATAATTAAGGTAAATATATATACAATATATATATAATTATTATATGTATTATGCACTTTTTTTTATTATAATATATATATGTATATCTATACATATATATATGTATATATGATATTATATATATATATATAATTATATATGTTATATAATTATATTATTATTATATATATATGCAGTATATATATATAATATTACTATATATATGTATATACTTATTTCATTTCCTATATATATATACATATATGAATATATATGTATATATTCCTTATGCATTTTCTTTTCTTTTTTATATATATATATATATATATATATGTATATGTATATCTATGTATATATATATGTATTATCTATATATAATGTAATATATATATATATATATATATATATATATATATATATATATATATATATATATATATATATATATATATATATATATATATATATATATATATATATATATATATATATATATATATAATATAATACTGAATATACAGTATATATATATGTATTTACATTTCTGCATTTTCCTTTCTTTTATATATATGTATATATGTAAGTATATATATATATATATATATATCTATATATATATATATATATATCTATCTATCTATCTATCTATCTATCTATATATTTAATTCCTGCATTTTTTTCTTCTTTTATATATATATATATATATATATATATATATATATATATATATATGTAAATATATATATCTATATATGTATATATTACTTATATGTGTATATATATATTATATGTATATATATGTATACCTTCTCATTTTTTTTATGTATATATATATATATATATATGACTTATATATGTATATATATTATTATTATATCATATAAATATATATATATATATATATATATATATATATATATATATATATATATATATATATATATATATATATATATATATATATGTATCTTTTTCCTGCATTTTCCTTTCCTTTATATATATGTAAACATATATATATATACATATATGTATACCTATTATATATATGCTATATATATATACATACTATGTATACTATATCTATAGGTATATATATATACTATATATATATATATGTACCCTATATTATATATATGGCTATATATATATATATATATATATTATATATATATATATATATATATATATATATATATATATATATATATATATATATATATATATATATATATATATATATATATATATATATATTTTACCTAAATATATATGCTATTATATTATGTACCCTTTTATTTAATTGGTATTTACGAGACCTGTACGTCTTAAACAGAAAATATCTCCAGCACAGTCAGTGACCCCCTGTCACAAGAACCCTCAGGACTGACTGTGAGACCAGGTTTCCAACACAATCAGGAAGTAGGCAAGTATACCTTGCCAAGTTACTGTTTAAATTCAAATACTGTTATATGCTATTTTCTCCTGAATTTCATATGACTGTATGTACCTGAGATTGTCTCAGGTACAGTCAGCTGATACGTTGACACAAAGTATAAATAAACTTAGTCTTTACAGACTTACCAACAACTGAGAGGGTATTCTAATATCCTCCTAGACCCTATCACGGGAACACGCAACATGGTTGCAATATATATTGGGATGCGAGCTGCGTATTTGATTAGCTACCAGTACGTGTGACACGCATCACGACTTAACTTAAAATCAGGAGAACTCAGGAACAATTACGACTTGGCATTAGTTACATTGGGCAGAAAAGATAACTAGTAGTCGTATGGGACACCCCTCCTTGTATGTTTTACCTTCGTTCCATACTCCTCGGAGATGGACGATTGCAGAGTGCCCATGCGTTTGGGGGCATATGACACATATACTAGCCAGTCAACACGATTGGTGAATTAAGTCAGCATATGTCTGGCCTACACTTTCCCATGCGTACTACGAGGTCTTTACTTGCATTCACATAGATGGTTAGCACCCCGTATTTATTTATTTATTCAGTATTTACATACCTGGCATGTTTATTTTCCGGTATCTTGTTATGTCCCACTGAGGACCTGGTTCCCTTCCAGATTTAGACGAGGCCTACTATCCCACGGTGTATGGTTCAGGACAGGAGACTAGGCATGCCACAGAGGAAGAACTAGAGGAGACGACCATCAGAATCTACCTGATCCTGGAAGCTGGTTCACCTGGAGATGGAGCTATTTTCTTAGATAGACGATACTTTAGTCTATCTTATTTTGGCACTATTATTATCTTTTGTAGTGGGTTTGTTCCCACAAGTTGTGTACTATGACATTTTCAGACTCAGCATTATATATATATTCAACACTATTTCCCTGACATTTCTGTGGATGAGATAGATTTACCTGTATTAGACTTATAATATTTTAGGACAGCGTAGCACCTTCCTTTGGGTCCATTAAATTGGATTAAAACCCTTAGTAACGTGTCAGCTGGCCAATGCCACGTGGCCTAGTTCCTTACCTTTTGGGACTGGGGCGTGACACTCTCCAGAAGAGTCAACCTGGGAGAGAGAGGACAAAATGCGCGAGCAGTATCCATATCTCTTCGAGACTTGAGGTATAATTCTATGTCGATTGTTTGTTCTTGTGCTAGTTCATTTTAATTTCGAGAACAAAATTCTTTTAAGGAGGGTAGACTTGTCACCCCCATATTTCAGATTAGGGGTATTTTCATCTTTTCATAATTAATGTGTAAATAATTTGTATGATAATTAATTATATTTAAATTGTTGTGATTTTATTTGATTGTTGCACTTTATCGTTGCTTCGATAATTAGAATACTACACTAGCCATTGTCTTCCAACAGATTTCATACCCTTGTCCTAGACATGCCAGACTGTTATTTTGATCCTTGTGTGACTCATAATTATGCCTTATTGTGTTTCATTTTAGTCGCACAACATTCATCGCAACCGACTATATTTAATTTTATGTAAATCCAAATTTGTATCCTTGTGTGTTCCAATCGAAATTGGAGGCACAATCTCGACCCATTTTGAGCAACCCAAATTAGGATAATATTCTATTCCAAGTCTATTTCATTTATGACCCTTGTGTCCCACTTCAATTCAGCCCTTATACTCCTAATTAATTTTAGAACACCCCTTGTATTATTTTAATTAATTAAACCATAAACCCAACTTTGTATAATTTTCCAATTGTTGGGCACCTTGGTGCACAAATACATTAAGGTATCCACCACATTGGACACGACACGTAAATAAACCCTATTTCTCCTTCATGTGTATTTTTCTATAATTTTTGGGAGTGTGCAATTGCAACATCAACCTCCTTGAAACCATGGCCTCAAAATCTTGAACCAATGCATCATAGCCATTCATTTTTTAATTTGTTTAAATCCTAACCATTGAAATTATCCATGGCAAGCCTAATCCCAAGAGGGCTTTGACCAAACCTAATTCTAGGTCAACCCAAACTTTATACCTATATAAATAGTAATATTTCTACTTTACTTTTCTTTTTCCTATTCTTAAACCAACCACAGCCGTAACACCTCCCCCCCTTTACTGTTCATTCACCCTTCCCGTACGCTGACCGACCAGAGTCGACACCATCTGCCCCGACCACGAACCCCATCTTCCCGCCGGACCCTGTTGCGATCAACTGCCGACGCCACCTCGACCTACACCGCCTCCAACCCACTATACGACGCTGCACTAGAAGCCCGCAGTCATCCCCGCTGTACACGTCGCCCGGACTCGCCTCCACGATGCCGAAGCAGCCCCGCTTTGCCTCAACTCAGCCCCCAGAGTTCAACGACCCCAACCGCTACACTCGACCGGCCATAAGTCGCCTGCACACGACCAGAGCACGCCGGACAGACCGCTGAACCGAAGACCGCCTGTTCGACGACCATCGACGACCGCTGAACCCGAGTCGCTGTCCACCAGGAACTCGCCGGAGAAGCCTTGACTGACCTGCTCGACTGAAAGACTTCGACTCTGCGATGACCTCGATGCACATGACTCATCCCACGTACCCAGGTTCGAGCCCTTCACGTACGTGTACGCGCACGCGCATATGTATATTCTTCATTGTATACATGAGTATTGTAGTTTGTATTGATATGTGTATTGGTATATTGGTGTGTTGTATGTACATATTATATATCTATATGTATATGAACCTAATTGGTATATATATGTAGGGTATATGTACTAGTATATATTCAAATGTATTTTGGGTATATAAGTATATATACATATATAGTATTAATTCTATTTAAATTATATATATATACATATATCTATTATAATTGTAACCAATGGATATTATGTATATGTTAGTTCATAGTATGTACTATATGACTAGAATGTGACCACGGATACCCCGTAGTTACATTGACCTATGACCAAGTAGCATGATAACATACTGCCACATATACACCGACGTACTGGCAAGACCGTATCATTGACTATCTGTTATGCACAACAACTACAGACGTGACACCCTAGCATAGTCTCTAATTTATTGTGTGGATTGTGTGTTAGTGTAATGTCTGATGCAGAATTGTGTTATATGATATGTCTATAGGACTGTTGGATCATTCAGACGATACTTTGGAACCAGGACATTGGTATTGCCAGCTAAGGACCACAGACGAGTACATTCTCTGACAGTTTCTATTATGTTGATTATCTCTATAAATCTTGTTGTATAGCGTACATGACTCTGACACTGTTGTTTACACGAGTTGGCATCATCGAGACCTATCACGAGGAGTCATGATTGGGATCCATCGTGCTAGCTGGGGAAAACGGGGAAATATTAGTAGCTTATGTGATTATACCCAACTTTACATGCATCATAGCTCACCCACACCTTACGTCGGTGCAGCCTGACCATTACATGCCTTATAGCCTCTTATGTGTGACTAGCCTGACTATTGCTCGCATCATAGCTATCCGGATGGTTAGCCTGACCTTATATGAATCATATCTAGTCATACATAGCAAGCCTGATTAGTCCTAAGCCGATCACATGATATGCTGATGTTTCACACACTTAGTTAGATGTTCTTGACATGTATCTCTAGTGTATTGATATAGCATTCCTTATGTCCTAGTCATGATTCTAGCATTCACATATATATACCAGTTTATTGTTCTAGCGTGTACTTGTATTTCTATTTCATTGCTAGTTGTATATTGATGATGACATATGCTCCAGTACTTCAGTATTCCTTTATTCCAGCATTTCTTTATTCCAGTACTTTATTATGTCCAGTATTTCTTATTTCTAGTTTCATATCTGTCTTGTATTTCTTTACACCGTGTTATAGTTTTTGTCAATATATGTGGAACTGCTGTTAGTGCTTGTACTTTGTTCCAATCCTGACTGGATATTTTTCCAGAGGATCTTGAGGATTTCTGTACCACACACTATGGACCGGGTATAGATACAGATTACACACCAGAGATCTTAGAGGAGACTATTCCTTTAGAGGAGACACTGCATGCAGCTATCTAGATAGTATTTATCTTATGCATCTGAGACTTATCAAGATTTATTTCAGTTTATGTTTAGATTTATGTTAAGTTTAATTTGAGACTTATGGAGACTTTATGTTGGACAACTAGACTGTGGATTATCTTATTTTGAGACATGGTGTTTAACTATGTCATTCTTCTTATCTTTTATCGTGCCTTACTCTTATAGATGTTGTGATTGAGTTTACATTATGAGCTATTGAGAGATGTTTATTTTATTGTCCTCCGTATGGAGTTGATATTATTGACAGGTTGTGAGTTATATTTAGTATTATTGAGACCTAGACAGCGTTCTACCATCGATGCTGCGACGTAGGCTAGACGTACCCACGACTTTTGCCCAAATTCTGGGTACGAATCGTGACACTCCGTCAGGAAATGTACTGATTGGGCATGCTCATGATGCCTTGGGCGTTAGGCTTGACCAAATAGTGGCCAATATCCAAGCTCAGATCAAGAAGAATCAGCCTGAGGCGAGGCTAAAGTGGATACTAGTTAGTCCTGGTTCTATTTGCTTAGCCAGCTGAACTCCGGGAGGATCGACGACTCTCATTTGAAGCCAATCTTCCTGTTTACGGATGCCTTCACCATCTCGGACCCCAAGGTAGTAAAGATTAGGAAGACCTAGGATTTCTTCTCTAGTGGGACGAAGGTGCACATACCTACGATGGAGCGCCATTTGCCCTTATCAGCTTTCAATATAGTACCCCTTTAAAGTAAGACACCGGGAAACCTAACCTCAGACCAGAACGGAACCCAGGTAGGCCACATCTATTTTAACTTTGAACTGAAGGGAGTAGAGGCGAGCAAGGAATCATTCTCTTATTCCCTTTGCGGACTAGTACCTAGCACTTTCTCTAGAGAGATGGGACCGAATGTTCGATATTACGAAGCAGATACCTTTTTGAACTTGCTTGTAACCAAGGAAACTTATCCTAAGAAAAAAATATATTTGCTCAACTGGATGCGTCATTGGTCCTCTTGGGTTGGCTTGACGCAGTAAGTATTAGAGAAGTATGAGCAGACCCTGAAGACGGCCGACCTATACTATGCCATACGAGGTTCTTGTTATGGTTTGGATAAGAACCTGCCGCTGTTTGTGGCTTTGGCTGAGATATATAACCGCTGCACTGGGACCTTCTTTGCTTCCGGTGGAGAGATGGGGATCGCTCTCCATAGATGTATGATGTCTCGCGGTTGCCCTAGGGTGGTAAACCATATGAGGAGTATACCCCGACAAATAAAAAATTTGAGGAGTTCGAACAGCAACATCCAGGGTTTTTTGCTGTGTACCGAGAGGTGTTATGCCACCATAGCACTTGACAACAAGTTTTGAAGAAGAAAGACAGGAGCTCGGAGGGAAATCTGCCCCATATTAAAGCCTGGACCATTCACCTCTTTGCCATTGATACTTCGGGTCGTGTCACCTTTTAGAGCTCTCACACTCGGAGAGGTATTTATGACTAAGTATGCCGCACTAAGAGGACTGCCTCCACTAGTGAGGGATTTGGTAGTTTTGGTTATAGTTTCAGTTATTTTTACCAGGATACCCAACCATTGTCTGACAAAGCCACCTTGGTTCGATTCTTGATGATATGGTTGTGGACCTGTGTAGTCTCGGGAGGCTCCAGGTCGATTGAGAGGGTTAGCCGCAACCTCATCCTCCCTGCTGCAAAGCTGGTCTTCGGACATAATATCACGACCTACACCCAAAAATCGGGCATGAGTCGTGGGTATATCCAGCCTACGACGCAGCATCGGCGGTAAAACGCTGTCTAGGTCTACTATCTAGCTAACAATCTCACACAATAATATAGGTACCTGTCAAGATCTCAACTCCAAACGGAGGAGCAATATGATAATGATAACATAAGTACTCAATCACGAATTTAAGCACGATAAGATAACACAGAAATCTAACAACTACAAAGTCTAAACAACTGCTACTAAAATAACAACAACATCAATAATAATAATACAACAACATCCTGAATCAAATATAATACAAGGTCTCAATCCAAAACCGGGGACAAATCCGGTACCAAAAGCTAATAAAAACAATAACTGAGGTCCTAGTGATCCCGGCTACCAACCCGGAAAATCACTCATGAACTATGGGGTCCCTATCTGCACCATCGACAGGCCGAGGTCCATAAAACGTCGGACACCAATCTTTCAGATCCTCTGAAAAATATATCCAGTCAGGAATGGAGCAAGTACACCTCTAACAGCAGTTCCAGTTAAATGATAAAAACTATAAAGCAGTTGTAGCAAGTAGCAAGGTGAAGGAAATAAAGTATGAACAAGAAAATATATACATATCACTGGTGCATAAAGGTAACGATGTATGAATATCAGAAGCAAGATAGTAATAACTGTAGGATACAAGAAATCTAAACTAAGAGTAAGTATGTGTACAATAACGTGTAGTGAGTCCAGCAAGAATACATATAATGAGTCAAGTCCAGAAACATATAAGTGAGACCAGCAAGAAATGTAAGAGAGTCCAGACTAGAAAGAATGAACTCGTGTCTTTGAAATACCTGTTTCGAAATGTAAACGGCTAGGGGTAAGTACGGCTCACCGCGCACTGGGTGCGCAGCTGCTATCATTCCAGATTAGACACGAGGGGGTGATTCCAGTGATTCTAGTTGGGAATGTTTACATGTCTACTCGAGTATTTTTCTGTCCCGACTAGTATAAGTGAATCCAAGACCCGATACGTAAATCAAGTATGAGTCCAGCCAGAAACATGAGTGATGCCTGTAGTGAGTCATGATGTGATGCCAGTAGGTGATTCCAGAATAGAGGCCAGAAACATGAAATATACGTGTCACAAGTAAATGAATCCAGAAATACCAGTCCGTGTTGTGCCAAAAAAATTAGATAATACTATACT